>CM066033.1:307975623-308492062 GCA_033557465.1 Ichthyophis bannanicus
TCTGCAAGGAGTTGTTCTGGCCTGGTAGGAATACTGCCCATAGAAGTATGCCCTACTCGACTGCACAGGAGCAGAGCATCACCGCCTCACAGCAAAGGGTGCGAGACCTCGTGCCCCCCTGCTTGTTCACATAGAACATTGCCACCTGGTTGTCTATTTGGATCAACACCTGCTGGCACCGCAGGCAGTGGCAAAATGCTCTGAGAGCTAGATATATTGCCAGAAGCTCCAGGAGGTTGATCTGCTGGTTGCTCTCATCCTGCGAACAGCTGCCCTGGTTGCAGAGTTCCTCGCAGTGGGCTCCCCATCCCAGCAGGGAAGCATCCATAGTGAGAACCCTTAAGGGGCTTGAAGTTTGGAAAGGCATCCCCGTCTGGAGGTATTGGGGGTTTTGCCACAGGTCAGAAGTTCCGCTGTGTCCTGGAAATGGCCTTTGGCCTGTGTCCACTGGTCCAGAAGGCACCACTGTGTGGCCTTCATGTGAAGGTGGGTGTCTGGGTTAAATGGACCGTGGAGGCCATGTGCCCAAGTAAATGCAGCAGGAGCTGAGCAGACATAGGCACATGGCCTCCATGGTCCACCACTGAGGGACGGTGTTGTATGTCTAGGTCTAATGCCCTGAGACAGTTGGCTCGATCCCTGGGGAGGAAGGTCTTTGCCTGGAGGATATCTTTGGCGTGGCCCTTAGGCGGGGCACGGCAAGAAACACAGATAATCCGTATAAGCACAGCAGTGTCTCGACTGCCTGGCGGGTTTGAAACTAACCTCATCAACATCATCTGAAAAAGATCTCCGTCTTCTTCAAACCTCCAGCTGGAGCGCACCTATGGCAGACCTCGCTCTCACATTGAACCAAGCCACCTATCGATCACAGCAAGTATACCACTTCTAAAACACTGGCTATAAATGAGTCTTCCAGCACACCCAACTAAGCCGATATCAGTATTCTCCTATGGTCACACATATCCTATGATCTGTAGCCTCATATACTGTTGTCAGTAGCCTATATAACTTTGTTGATAGTACCTATACCGTTGTCAGTAGCCTATATAACACTGTCAATAGCTTCTTATACTGTATATAACATTGTTGATAGTACCTATACTGTTGTCAGTAGCCTATATAACACTGTCAATAGCTTCTTATATTGTTGTCAGTAGCATCATATACCGTTGTCCATTGCTATACTGTTTTGTGTCTCACTACTGCACTCTCTGTCCTGCTATTGCACTATACTGCAGCATATCTACAGTACTTCGCACACAACAGGAACTCGCAAAATGGCCCTCCAGCTCTTCACCCTTATCAGCTTTTTCCTACTTACTCACTGGCTCGGAACCTCCCAAGCCCTTTACATATCTCATGGAATTATCCCCATCTTAAATAGCCATGGAAAAAGGTGGTCTGGACCCCCATACTCCCACCCAGGAAGTGACACCTACACACGCCGCTCCCATTTGATACACATAGCACTCCAGCTGCCCAATACACCCACCCAGGAAAAACCTCCGAACTACCGACCCCTAAGATGTGCCATCATAAATGCGCGTTCTATTCACAAAAAATGGCCTGTGGTTCTTGAAACAATTTCCCGCTATGACCTAGAGATACTCATGATCACGGAAACCTGGCTATCAGCGGAAGATAACGTTCTCATCAACCAACTTCTACCACCCAATTTCGCCATACACACAAGACATAGAGAAAACAAAAAAGGAGGAGGGGTGCTCATAGTCTCCAAATCGGACCTTAACTTCCACATAACAGATTCCTCTAGCTCAAACAATCTAGACATACTCTCCATTACAAACCAGCAAATCTCCCTCAACCTCTTATACAGGACACCGTCCACGTCTCCAGATGACCTCCCAACCATTATTGACCTTACTGCCAGCACCCTCAATCCCAATAAACCAAATTGGATAATGGGTGACTTCAATCTCCCATCGTTATCCCAAAACCACGCAATTGCCTTCCTTGGTGCTATGGAAGACCTGGGACTCAAGCAAATTATCAATAAACCCACTCATATAAAGGGAAACATTCTGGATTTGGTATTTGCTCCTCAGACAGTCTTTGAACAAAACCACAACCTACCAATATCAATCGTTGATGTACCCTGGTCAGACCACAAACTGATCATTTTCCAGATCCCCATCATCAATGAGAAGCTGCACAGAAGCCAAAACATGCACAGCACATCACGGACGCCCACAAGAAGATTTAGACCATTTAACAGGGAACACATCTTGGCTGAGACCCAATCACTCCTCAACAAAACCGTACCAGACCTCGACGAACTAATCGCCTCCTGGAACTCCAATCTGCATGCCATATCACAACCTCCAATTTCCAATAACACAAAGAGGAGAAAAAGAAGCACCGCCCCATGGTTCTCTCCTGAATTGCGATCTTCTCTGACTCAACTCCGCAGACTGGAGCGCCGCTGGCGCAGATCACTTTCCACTGAAGATCAGACCGCCTACCGTACTCACCTCTCCACACACCGTGAAGCAATCACAACCACAATGAAACAATATCACACAGACACCCTAAAGAGATCACTGAATAAACCACGTGACCTCTTCAACCTGGTCAAATCCCTCTCAAAGGAACCTTCTCCCGAACAACACAGTGAGATTCATCCACAGAAATTCGCAGACTACATGCAATCCAAGATAGTGCAAACTAACAAGGTGTCAACAGTCCCGTTCCAAGAACCAACGAATGCAACCCCACTAAATAACTTCTCTACACCATCCACTAAATGCATCGAGGACACCATAGCATCTCTCAATACCTCCACTGCACAAACGGACCCATGCCCAGCTTTTTGGATTAAGGAGCTACGTTGTGCGTTCAGCCCCTTCATTGCAAATCTAATGAACCTCTCATTCACAACAGGGTACTTCCCTGCAGCACTCAAGCAGACTTCCATCAGGCCACTTTTGAAAAACCCCAAGCTAGACCCGCAAAAGGTCGAATCTTATAGGCCTATAGCTAGCATTCCCCTCTTAGCCAAGATAATTGAGAAGGAGGCACAACGGCAAATCCAAGATCATATAGACACCACAGCTCCCCTAGATCACTGCCAACATGGGTTCAGAGAATATCATGGGGTCGAGACCCTACTCACTAACCTATTCAACGACATTATCACAGGCATTAACAACATCCGACAAGGATTTGTACTCGTCTTCTTAGACATCGCTGCAGCGTTCGACTCGGTAAGCCACGTAATTCTCCTCGGACGACTGAAAGAGAAAGGTATCTGCAACAGTGCATTAGAATGGTGTAACTCTTATCTGGATGGAAGATGGCAATATGTGAAGTCCGGTACAGAAGAGTCAAAACGCTTCCATCAAAAGCAAGGTGTGCCTCAAGGTTCCTCATTGTCTTCCCTACTATTTAATATATACATGCAGCCCATCTGCGACATCATAAGATCTTTCAAAGTCAACTGCTTGATATACGCAGATGACATTCTCTTATATATGCCTTTCTCTACAACTCAATTAGACCTGGCACCGTTGGTAGACTGCCTCAATTCGGTCTCAGAGTGGCTCCAATCACAAAACCTTCACATTCAACATAAAAAAACAGAGGTGCTCTTCATCTCCAAAGACCCCAACTTCACCCCTCCAGCCCACGTCAGTGTCAAGGAAGCTGACCTACAAGCTAAAGAAACAATAAGATACCTTGGAGTTACATTGGACCAACGTCTGGATATGAAACATCACATAAATAACATAGTCAAAGCTGTATACTTCAAAATACGCTCGCTTAGGCATATGCGCTCCCTGTTGGACCCGGACGACTTCCGAACCATATACCAAGCGCTAATCCTGCCACACTTCGACTTTGCAAATGCCATATTACAAGGTCTCCCTCAATCCACTCTTAGCCCATTACAGACGGCCATGAATGCCGCAGCAAGAGTCCTCTACGGAGCCTCCAGAAGCGACCACGTAACTCCCATTCTTAAACAGCTTCACTGGCTCCCCATCCATGGGAGGATCATCTTTAAAACCCTAGTCCTATCATTCAAGGCAATCAAGGGTATCTCATCCTCCTCACTCACAGATCTGATTCACACTGTACCCCCCAACAGATCCAGAAGAGCAACAGCCGTAAACCTACTGACAACCTCGAAGGCGTCGACAAAGTGCAACATGACAACCTCAAACAGAGCCTTCAGTTTCTATGTCCCCAAATGCTGGAACGCTCTACCCTCCGACATAAGGGCCATTACTGACCTACTCCAGTTCAGGAAGGCACTCAAATACCACCTCTTCCTTCAATACTACCCTACCAGCAATTGAACCAGAGGAAGTGACCCACTCATGAACACACCATGCCGTTCTTTATATTACTAAGACTCTATTCTGTTCTATGTAATTATCTCATGTATATAGTTTACCCCGGTTCTCCAAGTTTGTACTCCTGTTCGATGTAAACCAAACAGCTTGTTGTTATGGTCTTTATGTTATAATGTAAACCGCGCTGATGCCGAATAGTGCGGTATATAAGAACTTGTAATAAATAAATAAATAAATAAATGAATAGTCTGGCCCCTATGAACTCTAAACATTGTGTCAGGAGGAGGTGGAACTTGGGGTAGTTTACTACAAACCCCAGATGCTGCAGGACCTGGATGGTGTGGGCGGTTGCCTGCTGCACGTCTGTAGTCATGCCTTCTTTTATGTGCTAATCATCCAGGGTAGGGGAAGACAAACACCCCCTGGAGGCGAAGAAAGGCAGCCACTACTGCCAGGCACTTGGTGAAGATCCTTGGGGTGGAAGCTAAGCCAAAGGGTAGTACCCTGTACTGGTAGTGGCTGCCTTTCATCACGAACCGTAGGTACTGTCTGTGGTTGGGGTGAATGAGGATGTGGGTATAAGCATCCTTCAGATCCAAGGAGCATAGCCAATCTCCCTGCTGGAGGTAAGACAGTAATGTTCCAAGGGACAGCATCTTGAACTTCTCCCTCACCAAGAATTTGTTCAGGTTGCGCAGGTCGAGGATGGGCCTTAGGCTCCCTTTTGGTATGAGGAAGTATCTGGAGTAGAACCCCTTGCCCCTGAGATGGTGGAGAACTGGTTCTACCACTATGTCCTTGAGAAGACCTGCTAGTTCCTTCAGTAGAAGGTCCCGGTGAAGGAGAGACCTGGGGGCTCTCCCAGGAAGAAAGGAGGAGGTGTCTGAGCCAGATGGAGGAGGTATCCCTCATTGACCACCTAGACTGCCCAGGAATTGGTAGTGATGGCTGGCCACCTTTGGGCATAATGACTGAGACGTCCTCCTGTGGGCTGCGGACCTCCTTGGGGTGGAGAGGCTATGCCCAAGGAGTCAAAAGCTCCCCCCTGGCTGAGCTGGATCCCCCAGGAGCTTGGAAGCTGCCTGCTGACCCTGCTGGGGAAGTCTGAAAAGATGGGTAGTTTCTGTAAGCAATCCCTTTCCTCAGGTTGAAGGGCTTTTTGCCTAGCCCTTCTGTTGGGGAGGGGCAGCGGTCTTTTTAGAGAGCCTGGTCCTCGTCATGAACTCTGTCTCCAGCTCAGCAGCCTTGTCGGTCATGGGTTTGCCAAAGAGGTTCTTTCCTTGGCATGTGACATTGACCAATTTGTCCTGAACCCACTGCTCGAGGTTGGACTGTAGCCAAGCCTGGTGTTGGGCACCGATGCTAACCACTGCCACTCAAGCTGCCCGAGACATAAATTTGAAGCATTCATGGATGGCCTTGGCCAGGTTCTTGAACTGCTGCAGGGGTTCCTCAGAAAGACCAGCCAAGAACCTGGTGAGTTCCTTCGCCAGGTCTCTCAGGTACATGCTCATGTACAGCTGGTAGGCCTGGATCTGGCCCATGAGCATAAAGCCCTAGTAGCACTTTCTGCCAAGGGCATCCAGAGTGTGTGCCTCCCTACTGGGGGCACAGAGGAATGTGTCTGACTCTTCAGCTGATGCATGGCCGACTCCACCACCATGGAGGTGTGTGGCAGCTGTGCCTTCTGGAAGCCCGGGCTCTGGCGGACTCGGTACATCGAGTTGAGCCACTTGCTCACCACTGGCACAGATTCCGGTGTCTCCCATATACAGCGCATTAGCCATTCCAGGGTAGGTGGGATGGGGACCGTAAGCGATTACCTTGGGGGGGCCCTCATATTGGAGTATTTCTAGCTCCTCCATCCGAGAGTCCTCCTCCGATTCTGTTGGGAACGCTAGAGCCTTGGACATGTCCCTGACAAAGTCGAGGAACGCCATGTCCTTGGGTGGGGACTGATGCCAGGGCGCCGAATGAGGCGAGTCCAAGGGGGCATCGCGGTGGCGATGGGTGTCCGGCAATTCCTCGCCCTCTGTCTCCCACTCGGAATAGTCCATCAAAAACTTGAGGGAAGGATGGCTTGTGGGCTACAGGCCTGAGCCCTGCCCGCGGCTCTCCGAGGCCGCACAGCTGGCACCAAGTACGCTAGCAGGGGACGATCTCAGACCCATGGAACAGGAACCAGATCGAGACCTCTGCTGAAAATTGACTTGAGGCCGAAGGGTCTTGAAAATTGGCTCAGCCTCCAGGGATGTCTTTGATGTCAATAGCCCAGTGGTTTGGGCAGAGGATCCAGTAGAACTGGACAACAGCACCCACTGCTGGTCCATGAAGGCAGACAAGCTGTGCTCCAAGGCCGCCATTCTGGATTCTAGTTCAGAAGGCTCGGCAGCCATCGGCGCAGGCACCAAAGGACTCTGGTCCAACGCTGGCTCCCCTGAGGGAGAGTCCAATGAGGATAGTGTTTGACGACCAACACCAGTCCGAGGTAGAGTCCTTCCGGGGGACTTTTACAGGCCACTCCCTCTCCGATCCCTCGGATGAGCATAGAGTACTGCGGGAGCTGGCTTGGGACTTATCTGGCCTGTCTGGGTCATCCAAGGATGCCACCTTCAAGGTTTTCTTCTTCGTAAAGGGGGTCCCCCTAGAGGGAACTCAAGAAGAGCCACAGTGTCAATCGGAGTCCGTAAGGATTCAGCTTCACAGGAGATCTTCGGAAGTACCGGGGACTCTGGGAAAAACTTATCTTGCTGCTGCTGGCAGCTCTTGAGAGCCTGGGTGGACTTTTTTACACAGGCTGCATGCCATGGGGTCATGGTCCGGCCCTAGGCAGCAGAGACAGCAGTTGTGTGTTGGTAAGGGACATTATTTTGGTACACCGATCACACTTCTTAAAGCTACTGGTAGCCATGGGGAAAAAAGTACCCTAGCGAGGTCAAAAACCCACGGTGCTGCCAGTTGGGAAAAAAGGCACAAAGGTATCGAAAGGAGAAAAAAAAAGGTAGAACCCGAGACTTGTTGCCAGGGCAGCAAGATTCGGTGGCAGGAAGAGTATCTGTGCACTACCAGAGAGAATATGAAATTCAGGTCAAGAAATATCAACTTTTTGGGGGAAAGACCAGACAGACTTCGGAAGGCTCTGTGGAAAAAAGGAGGCTGAGCAAGATGGCACCCTTGGGCGGGAAGAGCACCACGCATGCATGGTGGAATCTCCCAAAAGCTTTCTTTGAAAGCTGGGGGGATGCTTCTGTGAGGGCTCAGTCGGTGCCGACATCACCCATATGTGAGGACAGACTTCCTGCTTGTTCCCGGAGAAACAAAAGCATCAAGTGGCACAAAAAGTGCAATTAGTTTGAACCTCCCCCTCCAAAAAAAAGCCTTATATGAATACGAACAGACCGAAGAATTGCAGGAGGATCTAGTAAGATTAGAGAACTGGGCATCTAAATGACAAATGAAAAAGAAACATTTGGAGCCTAAGAGCTTGCCCTGCATGCCTCAAGTTAGCTGCTATGCATAAAGAATTGACTGAAGGAAGAATTAGCTGCAATTAAACACACCTCCTCTAGGGTACAAACTGAACAAAATCCACTATTGCTTCCACAAGGAATCAAATAGCCCAGGAACAAATGGATCACAGTGGGCTCCGTTAGATTGCATCCTGTAACAGACACCTTATACATCAAGAAATATCCCTGCATAATGCCTTCTCTGCCTTGGATAATGAGGGTGCCCAATCCGTGAAAACTGAAGTGACCTTAAATGATAGGCTTAATGTCAAATCTACTGATAATGTACCAAATAGGAAGAACCCCCCCCCCCCCCCAAAACAGAAAACTACTCCTCTTTGGAGATTCCATCATCAGAGGCACCAACTTGGGAACACAGTTCAAAGGAGAGAGGATGGTCAAATGCCTCCCAGGCTCTTCAGTCAGCAGGAATACAAACCAAATTGTTATAGTTAGTGCAGAAAGTGAGCACTCCAAAACTGATATTGTCATCTATTTGGGTACAAATGACCTCGCTAGAAACAGTGCCTCTGCAGTTCAAAGGGACTTCCAGACTCTTGGAGAAACTCAAGCCCATTACTAACACTATAGCATTCTCAGAAGTGCTACCTGTTCATGGTAAGGGGGCAGAAAGGCTGCATCGCATAAACAACTTCAATACATGGCTCCAAATCTGGTGCAAACAAGGAGGATTTAGATATATAGGTGACTGGGGAAACAAATGGATCAAAAAGAGACTATATTGTGCTGATGGACTACATCTTTCCGTCGCAGGGAAAAGGATCCTAAGTGAAAAAAAACAGAAAGGTTTTAAAGTATTTTTTCTGAAGTCCTTGATATCTCCAGTTGCATGTATATCTTCAGGGATGGAGTTCCAAAGTTGTGGTGCAGCTAGCAATAATGCTCTTTTGGAGGTTGATTGCTTGCTTTTTCTGTAGTCAAGTGGGATGCTGATCATTTGTCTGTTCTTGGTCCTTCTATAGTGCGTGTTTTCTTTTTTGATTAATGATTCAAGTTCATCTGTTGAGGAGTGATCAATGATTTTATAGATGTTTAGTATGGTTTTGAACTTGGCACGTGCTTGGATTGGTAGCCAGTGTAGTACCGGTGTAACGTGGTTGGCTTTACTGGTTCTGCTGATGATTTGTGCTGTTGTGTTCTGAACTATTTGAAGTGGGTGTGTGACTTGTTTTGGAAGTCCTTGGTATAGTGAGTTGCCAAAGTCCAGAATTGGTGTGATGATGGCTTGGCAGACAGTGGTCTTGTTATAGGAGTGGTTTTAGTCTTCTTATGAGGTGCAGTTTGTGGTATGCCTTTGTTGCAGTTAAAGTTTATGTGTGATTGGAGATTGATGTTTTTATCTAGTGTGAGGTCAGGGCATCATACCTCTTCCTTTACGGGAATGGTTTGATTCAAACAGTTGGATTTGCTGTGGAGGACTGAAGGTGGTGCTACTGCTGATGTATAATACTTCTGTTTTCTTATAGTTCAATGAGAGGTTATTGTTGAGTCAGTTGGCTACGTCCTCTAAGCATTTTGTGATGGCTCTGAGGTTCAATGCTTCAAGATCAATCGGGGTGTACAGCATGAGGTATCAGCGTATAGATGAAACAGTATTCCGTGTTTCTTGATAATGTCACAGACAGGGCATATGTATAAGATGAAAAGTATTGATGACATATGCAAAATGATGCACACTGTCAGATTTTTATGACATGCTACAGATTGCAGACCTGCTACTGGTAATTTTGGGTTTGAGCTCCTTCAGAATAATGGGGTAAATATTGTCAGGTCCTGGCCATCCGCTATTATATATAGTTTGCCCATTTGCTCTGGACTTCAAGATTTACAAGTGACCTGCTTTAGTTCCTCAATATTCAACTAAAAAGGTTGTTCCAAGTGCAAGTATCTCCACACCATCCTTTGCATCTCTTTCCTATTTATTTTATGGCGTTCTTTTCCTTTTCGGCAGTGCTTTTATGATTTTATTGTAAACCGCTATATGCCTATGGTTTCGGCGGTATATTAAGTTTTTAAATAAAGATAAAGGCCCAAGCAAAGAGTTTTAATTTTTTTGTTATGGCTTTGTCCTCCCTAAACAGCCTTTTTCTTTTCTATTCCTCCTCAAATCAAATGGTCCTGCTCCTTCCCCCATATGTTTTTTTTATGAATGTACGTGGAGGAGGAGGCATCTTAAGAGGCAAAGAGTGAATGAGGAGGAACTTAGCAAAGAAGCAAAAAAATACAAAAAATGTTTCCCCCCCAATTATGACTTTCAAAGGAAAAAGATGGAAAACAGCCCAAGAATGAACACTTTTCTATGTTCTCCCTTTTCATGAGAAACGTGATACTTCTCACCTATGCCAGGCTCAATACAACCTATAGACGCCTTTTTTCTCATTCTCAAGCTATGTAACTCTCCCATGAGACACAAGATTAGGCTAGAAAACTCTTCCTTAATCAGGCCTACCCATCTTAGCCAAAAACCTCATGGCTCCTCTGTCTTATAGATCCTCAAATTACTTTCAAAGACATTCCACTAAACTAAGTTGCATCACCCCCTACGTTTGTCTCAGAACTCTTGGCTATCTATATTATGATCCTCATCACCCACCACTTCAATAGGACTGTTTTACTACTTAATCCTGTATCCTCTCATGTCCTGAGACTCCATTATTCTACTATTGATGGACAGTTTCATCGTATGTGATTCATATATTTAATCCTACAGATGTATGAATTATGGTAGGATATCTAAAGCTGTTTCTTAGATAAGCTATTTATATATGAGTTTTTATACCAGAAAATCATTCAGTAATACTAGAGTATTCAGAAGAGAAATTTACAAAATAGTCTTTGTAAAAATATGCCCTGTAGACCAATACTGTGGCTGTTTAGAAGCTGCGGATTAATGGGCTGCAGTGTATTGCTTTATTTTCTGATAGCATCCCAACCCCAGCAAAGGTACTTCTGAGGCTATGCACCTGACATGAGCCTCCTTGCTCCCACCTACAGCTTGGCAGCAAAGCCATCAGTTATTTGGATGGACATGGAAGTGACATTGAGCCTGGATGATTGGCTAGATCACCCAACAGAGAGGAGCTCTGCAGTTCTCTCCTTAGCATCTTGTACGAATGAAGAAACAGTAGTGATGAATAGATCTTCCAAGGCTTTGAGAGGGGAGTCCCACACAGTATCTAAACATAGCAGTGTGCGATGTGCTTGGGACATCTGATGCAGTGAAACCTGCAGCTGTGAACATCGTAAAGCTCTTTTTCACCATCTAAAAAGGAGTGAATGTGTAAAGTGGGGAAAGATGGAGATTTTTTAAGCACAGTGGCAGGCACCACTAAACCTCAAGGCTTACCTTACTACACCCCCCCCCCCCCCATTCAAACCACTATCATTACCTCTTGACAGCATTTAGAGTATTTTAGCTTCACTATAACAGAATTAATTCTGTGGCTACAATTACTTTGGATAGTCTTATCCCACAGACAGAAAAGATTAAAAAACACTCTTCTCTCTCTCAAATATTAACTCAAGCAAGGAACAGGGTCTTTAGGAAAGTGGAGAACCTGGAAAATAATGTTAAGCAACATGTACTGAACTTATCAAAAGTCCCTTTGCTATGTCTGGTGGAAATGTTTAATCATCTGTCTTGGAAAGCCCTGTTAAGGGTCTTCCTCCTATTGCTGAGGCCTTGTTTTCCAAGTAGGAAGAAGCCAGAGGCTGTAGGGGGAAGATGAAGAATAATTCTTTCCACTGACAGTTTACCTGATAATTTTTTTTTAAAAGCTCTGAAGCTATTTTTTTTTGTTAGCTCTGAAGGTGAAATTAGACTTACCTGCTAATTGTGGTTCCTTGAGCAACTCCAGTCTGGTTACTAGCTAATTGTGGTTCCTTGAGTAACTCTGGAGTTGTGTACGTCCTCGCGCAGCCTGGAGACTGAGCATGTCACTCTTTTGGTGACCTTAGTATAAGTAGTCCAGGGACCGCCTCCTTGAAACAGTTTTCTATTGACAAAGCAGACTCACCAGAGCAAAACGTAAGCCAATCTCAACAATGAACCTTTAAACAGATATCTACGAATAACAAATGAACAATTAAGCCTTACACTATCTCTATGTTAAGATTATAATACTGGAAACCTGAGCTGCTCCTTCTCCCGCACCCCTTGAAGAGGCCCTTCACACTTAGCAAGAAAGAACTATGATCATACTCTTTTGCAAGCCTGACACGCCTCGCGACTCGCACCCTAAGAGCCTTTCAACATCCCCCTCCCCGGTCTTCAGGCTACACTCTGGCAGTCTACAGTAGGGAGGGATGCGGGACTAGACTGGAGTTACTCAAGGAACCACAATTAGCAGGTAAGTCTAATTTCACCTTCCTTATCATCCCTCCAGTCTAGTCCCGAACCTCTGGAGATGTAACAGAGCAGTGAACATTTTACCAGGAGGGGCCTGCCAGACCAGCCTGAGGTACTGATGATCCAAATCTAGCATCCCCTTCCGCTTGCACATCAATTCTGTAATGCTTGACAAAAGGTATGTAATGACGACCAAGTTGCCGCCCTACAGATTTCCGTCACTGGAACCAAGCTAAACTCCGCCCAGGATGCTGCCTGAGCTCTAGTCAAATGTGTCTTTAAATCTTTCGGCACCACTCTGCCCTTTAAGAGGTAAGCTGCCGCAATCGCTTCCTTAATCCACCGAGCTATAGACGCCTTAGAAGCCGGTTCTCCTTGCCTAGATCCACCAAACAGGACAAACAACCTGTCCGACTTGCGCAACGCCTCTGTCCTCTGAAAATATTTCTTTAGTGCCCTGCCTATATCCAATCTATGTAGCCGCCCTTTAGCCACATCTTCAACTGACTTTTCAAAGACTGACAAGGATACCACCAGATTGACATGAAAGGCCGATACCACTTTAGGCAAAAAGGATGGGACAGTCCTAAGCACTACTTTTTTGCTTGAAAATGACAAAAACGGTTCCCTACATGACAAGGCCTGCACTCAGATTCTCCTTGCTGAAGCGATAGTAACCAAAAATATCACCTTTAGCGTAAGATCCTTCAAAGTCGCCTTCGCCAATGGCTCAAACGGCTCCCTAACCAGTGCCTCCAGTACTACATTAAGGTCCCACCCTGGAACTGCAATCCTGCAGGGGGTTTCAACAAAGAGGCCGCTCTCAAAAATCTTTTCACATCCGGATGAGCTCCCAGCGTCCTCCCCTGCACCTTCCCTCTATAACAGGACAGTGCTGCCAACTGCACCCTAAGAGAAAAGACGCTGCCAAGCCTTTATCAAATCCATCCTGCAAAAAGGACAAAACCTGTGCTATCGTGGTCTTCAATGCCTGCATCTGTCTATCCTCGCACCAGGCCTCAAACAGCCGCCAAACTCTCACATATGCCATAGAAGTGGAGCGACGCCTAGATCTCAATAATGTAGCAATCACCACTGCCGAGTATCCTTTGACTGTCAGCCTTGCCCTCTCAAGAGTCAAGCCGTAAGCAAAAACCGATTCACCTGAGGCATACTTAGAGGGCCCTGCACTAGCAGATCTCTCCTGTCAGCCTCCATGGAGGTTCCACCAGAAGACGTATTAAGTCGGCATACCAAGGCTACCTTGGCCAATCCAGCGCCACCAAAAGAACCAGACCTTTGTGCCTTTCTATGCGTTGGAGAACTCTGCTGATTAGCACCCACGGCGGGAAAACGTACAGAAGACTTTCCTCCGGCCACTTTTGCATCAGGGCATCTAATCCCTCTGACATTCTCTCTCTTCTCCTGCTGTAGAATTTTTCTACCTTTGCTGATTCAAACGTTGCCATGAGATCCATTACTGGCTGACCCCATCGCTGTACCAGCGAATCGAAGACTTCCTGATGAAGGACCCATTCTCCTGAATTCACCCTGACTCGACTCAAAAAGTCAGCCGTCACATTGTCCACCCCTGCTACATGCGCCGCCAATAACGCTTCCAGATGCAACTCAGCCCAAGCTAGCAAGCCGTCTGCTTCCTCTTCCAGATGCACGCTGCTGGTTCCGCCTTGCCAATTGATATACGCCACCGCTGTGGTGTTGTCCGAGAGCACCCTGATCGCCTTTCCCTGTAGCAGACACTGCAAGGCTTGTAGAGCTAATGACACTGCCCGTAACTCCAACCTGTCAATGGACCTTGTCTTCTCCTGGTCTGACCACTGGCCCTGGGCATACTGTCCCTCAAAGTGCGCCCCCCAGCCGAACAGACTTACGTCTGTTGTCAACAGCTTCCAATCCGGCGACGCTAGAGGCATTCCTTTCTCCAGACCCCCCGGACGAAGCCACCACTGTAGCGATCTGCACGCCTCCAGCGGACACACCAACCTTATGGACAACAGATTGGACTGATGCGACCATCTTCTGAGCAGTGCCCTCTGTAGAGGTCTCATGTGAGCTCTGGCCCATGGTACCATCTCTAGCGTGGCCGCCATTGTCCCTAATAGCTGTAAATACTGCCATGCTCAAGGAGTCCTGTTCGCCAGGAACACCCGAATTAACAGTCTCAATTTCTGAATCCGCGCTAGCGGTAGGTAGACTGCCCCTGCACATGTTGAAGTGAGCTCCCAAATACTCTAACTCCTGTGATGATGCCAACTTGCTCTTTGATACGTTGACTACCCATCCTAAGTCCTGCAGGAAACTCACTACCCGACTGGTTGCCTGCTGGCTCTCCACCTGTGACTTCGCTCGAATCAACCAATCGTCCAAATAAGGGTGAACACACACTCCTTCCTTCCTCAATGCCGCCGCCATGACCACCATAATCTTGGTGAACATCCTAGGTGCTGTCGCTAACCCAAATGGCATTGCCTGGAACTGGAAATGCCCCATGGGCACCGCAAACTGAAGAAAACGTTGGTGCTCCAACCTGATCGGAATATGTAGATAGGCCTCCGACAGATCCAACGACGTAAGATACTTTCCCTGCCACACTGACTGACTGCAACGTCTCCATGCAAAAGTGAGACACCCGGAGACACCTGTTCACTCTTTTTAGATCCAGAATGGGCCATAAGGTGTCCTCCTTTTTTGGCACCATAAAATATATTGAGTATCGACCGCTTCCTTGTTGATCTGCTGGCACAGGCACCACCGCCTTGAGAGCTAACAACCTTTCCAAAGTTTGCCTTACCGCGTTTATCTTGGATCTTGTTCTGCAGGGAGATTGCACAAATGCGTCTCTCATGGGGTGTTGGAACTCGCGTGCATAACCTTTCTGCATGATCCCCAACACCCACTGATCCGAAGTAATTTGGGCCCAGGCATGAACGAACTCTTAACCGACCTCCCACCGGTACTATCCCTGCCTGGACCCCCCTCACTTAATAAAAATAATATTATTATTATTATTATTAAACACTTATATAGCGCTGCAACATACGAAGCGCTGTACAAACATACGAGAGAGTCACTGCTCATCAGAGCTCACAATCTAACAAGACACTTCATTGCGGTTTCTTGACGCTTGGGGAAGAGGCGGCTGAAAAACCTCTGCCTGCACCTCTGAAGCCACGAAACCCCTGAGACCTATACGGGAACCGACCCCTCTGCACAGGGCCAAACCTAGATGGGCAAAAACACCTAAACTCTCTCTGCTGACTCCTAGACGGCGCCCCCAGACGATTCTGCTTCTGCTTGTCCTCCAGCAACCTGCCCCCTTTCGATTCACCTAGGTCCTTTACTAACTTCTCTAATGTCTCCCCAAAGAGAAGCTTACCTCTAAAAGGGAGCTTACCTAACATCGCTTTGGAGGCCGCATCTGCCACCCAATTACGCAGCCAGAGATACCTCCGTGCCGCCACTACCGACGCCATACTCTGATAGGCCCCGAATCAGATCATACTGGCTATCCACTAAATACGCCACCCCAGATTCAATGCGGGCAGCTTCCTCAGCCGCTTCATCCACTTGCATCCCCTTCAGTCTCTGGGACCATCTAAGACATGTCCTTGCCACCCAGGCCCCACAAATCGAGGCCTGTATGGACAGCTCTGAAGGGATTATCAGCTAAGCTCCCAACCTATCTGAACTATCATCTCATGTTTACAATACACATCTTGTTCTGCCCAGAAGGTCAAGTTCCAGCCTCTGTTCAACTGACATGATTCAGTGGGACCCTGTACAGGTCTGGCAGGACTCAAGGAATGACAAACATCAAATAAGGTATAATTTAGCTTTCCTTTTCATTTATGCCAGACCAGTCTGATATACCAGAGTAATATTATATATATATATAGGCATGGCAAGCCTACTTCTCCAGGACCACTGCCACAAAGCCTGCCTGTTTTGCCCAGAGTTGCAGCCTACACATGACTGCTTCAGATTTCCTCCAGGGATTAGACATAATTCTGCCCAGGAGGTGACCAGTGTTCTTGTGAAATGGGCCCTCCGTTTCCAGGGTGTCAAGTAACTCTTACCACCTGTGTTGCACAATTACCCTTTGTTGGTCCATTTGGCTATGGATGTGTTAGATGCTGCCTCTTCTCTATGAGGTCCCCCCCAAAAAAAGGGCAAAGCCTTGCTAGGTCACCTTCAGATACCTACTTATGACTTGCTTTAGCAATTGTGAAGCAGAAACTTAACTGACTGGTTGGCTTGGAAGAGCGAAACTGCCATCATTAAAAGATCAAATAAGGATAGTACTACATGCAAGAGACCCTGCCTGTCCAGTAGAGAGCCTTTTTAGAAGGGACAATGCCTGAAGTTCCAACATTCTCCTTGCTGAGGTAAATCACCAGGCATGCTATCTTCTGAATATTTAAGACAAATAAGAGAATATTTTTTTCACTCAACGTGTTATCAAACTTTGGAATTTGTTACCGGAGGATGTAGTAAAGGCTGTTAGTGTAGCTGGGTTTAAAAAAGGGTTGGACAAGTTCCTGGAGGAAAGGTCCATAAACCATTATTAAAAAGGGACCCAGGATATCAATGCTTGACCCAATACAAGCATTGTGGAACCTGTGTCTTTTGGGGAAACTGCTGGGTACGTATGACCTAGATTGGCCACTGTTGGAAACAGGATACTGGGCTTGATGGACCTTGGTCTGGCCCAGTATGGAATATCTTATGTTCTTATGTAATGCAACCAACAGCAACGCAAATGCTCCTGAACCAGGGCTTCATGTCCCAAGTTGGTCCCATGTTGGAACCAATCTACATACTAGACCTGTGGGGTAAAGAGCTCTTCTCAAAATCTTTACTACATTCTTCTGCACCCTTATGGCCTTCCCTAAAAATTTGTTCCCTGTAATTGGAGAGCAATGCACACTGAACCTTAAAAAGGGAGCAGAGAGAAACACCTTGCTGAAATAACCCCTCTTCCACATAAAGCCTTAAATGTGTAGTATCCGACTCCACCATGGAGTCAGTCCTCGATCTTGGTACCATTTCTCAAAAATCATTCATATTCTTTCAAAGGTCTGATAAGAGGCAGCTCTCCTAGCCTTCAGCATTGTGTCCATCACCTAATCAGAAAATCCACTTCTCTGTTTGCGCCATACTCTCTTATGACTTCTCTTGGCCAAGGCTAAGTCTTCCATCTGAATCAGCACCTGATGGAGCTGCCCTATTGACCTCAAACAATTTGAATAGTTCCAACAATACCAGCCTCCTGAGATCCCTGCACCAAGAACATTTGGACTAATTCGCTGCTATCAAGACCACCAAGTTTTAATGCCTTGCAATTTTCTGCAAATTCCTGCCTATTAGCATTCAAGGAGGAAACCCATACAGAAGCTTCCTCTAAGGCCAAGGTCAAAGCCAAGCCTGGATGAGGGCATCCACTTTGTTAAATCTCTCCATCTTCCAACTGAAAAACCTCAATGCCTATGGGGGCATCTCACTGACTTGCGACTCCATCCAAACTTCCTCACTGAGCTCCCATTCCCCTGGCTGTAGGGCATGACGATTGTGGAAGCAGACTTCCACACTGTCTTTGCCTAAAACAGGGCAAGCTGATGGTGCACCTCCACCAGCATCCTTGATGGCAACCTGCCTTGACCTTAAGCAGATGCATAAGTAGAAGAATCATTAGCACAGTTCATTTATGAGAGCATTGGCCTCCTAGCAGACAGCTTCAGTGAGCATGAACCTTATCAGCTAGCCTGTCCTTCTAAACAAAGGCCATATAGTGGCCCCAATATGTGTTGGTAACTACCCAGAATGGGCATGCACAGTGAGTATTGCTGTTACTGCACACAGGCACTGCATAGTTTTGCCTTGATCAGCAGGCACTAAACACACAGCATAGTCAATATCAGACCAAAGCAGTGCACTTCCCTGCACTGTCCAATGATTGTTAGCATAAACAGCAGATAAGCCTGTCCTATATCTAGAGCAGTAATGTATATTGATCTACTTTCAGGGCATTTTGACCATGTTTTGCTGGTTCCCATTGTCCAGCACCGGTTACTAGTCATGGCTCACACTGAATTTAAAGTTTTGGTACTTGTGCAGAATCCAGTACACAACTGCTCTCTGTCTCCCTTCCTCACCCCTTACATACCCTCCTTTCCCCTCCAGTTTTCTACAGCTGACTTACCTTTATTTCCTCCTCCCTCTTGTTTGCATCTCGAGATCTCACAACTCTGCAATTTTCTAACTTGGCCCTCATCTGTGGAACTTGATTCCTGCTGACATTCACTCAGAAAAAAGTCCCTTCTAATATTTACAGGGATGATAAAAATATGGCTTTTCAAGCTGACTTTTGCTATGATCCTTGGGAAATTACATGGGATAGCATGCCTTCTGTACTTCTGCCCTTCTTTTTGTCGTCCTTTATAAAAACACACAAAACCCCCCCACCAGCCTTTGCAATGCATCATTAAAAAAGCAACATGCTAGTATAAACCAAAAAGTCGTTAACCTTGTAGGCTACCCCTCCCTTTCTTTCTTTCCTCTTACCTCACGCCTTTGTGCTATGTTGTATTTAATTTTTAGTTAGTTATAAAACTCCATAAGCTGCCTTGCTGGCATGTTGTTCTCAAAGGCAATACATCTAATTGCCATAAATAGAATAAAATGAACATAAGCGCTGAATTGCTTTTAGGGAAATCAGTATGGATAAATGGCAATTGCTCCTGGTATCAAACACCCACCAGTGGAGAGTGGCACTGGTCCTACCTAGTGCTGACATACACAGACCTGAATTCAAGGATAGCCAAGAGCAAGGAGTGCTGCCCTTAACCCTATATAGATGGAGATGAACACCTTCCTTAACTATAATATAAAACTGAAGTAGTGAACACTAAATTTTCATCTAAAGCCATCTGCTGTGAAGAGTATCAAGCTATACCTCTTGATTGATTGCTGATTCTAGTGCAGACTGAAAGGCTAAGTTCAGGTTTTACTTTAACTCAATGAGGAGATGAGCACGGACCTCACACAAAACAATGATGGGCAGTAGCCTACAGTTAGTATTCACAGCAGCCATAAGCTCTGTTTAATTCCCCTGAAGACAGCAGCCGTAAGAACTGGCCTTTCCATAGCCACCAAAGGCAAGGTTATGTGCCGGTCTAATCCAAGCTCAAATGTAGCAAGTGCAGGGCTTGACCTAGTGCAAACCGCAGTGAAGAATGCAAATGCAAAGTGTGCCTTCGGGTCAGTGCTGACTCCTGGCGATCCAGCAGTTCCTAGGATTTATTGGCAGGGTGACCAAAGTAGATTGTCAGGCCTTTCTTCCGAGGTAATGGAAGGTTATGGGGCTTACTCAAGGTTGCAAGGAGTGCTAGTGGGAATCAAACCTTGGTCTCAGTTACCAAACCAGTGCTCTAACCACTAGACTACTCCTCCACTAGTATCAAAACATACCACACCTGCATGCCCCAGAGTACCAAGCAACGGTCTTGCCTTAGCATGATCTAGGGCAGTGATGGCTAACCTTTTTGAGCCCGAGTGCCCAAACTGCCGCACAAAACCAAAGAATTTCCTCAAAGTGCCAGCACGTCATTTGCATAAGTGGTCTTATTTGCATAAATATTTGCATAATGTTACCATACACTAACTTTTAGTAAACATGTCTCTTAATGAGTGTATGGATAAAGAAAGACTAAAAGATTTCTACATTACTATAATCCAGTGCCAACCGCCAGGCACATTAGGAACTACTACAAACGCTGCCCATTTAGAACCCATAGCAAACCCGCCGTATCCTGACAGCATTACCAGGACTCACAAAGCACCATACCCTACCTATCAAAAGGCAACACTGCAAATATTAAACCAATACATTTCAGAGAATACTGGGGAAAGAGAACAAGTGGCAACGTCAAATAGGAATTTCCTCTTGTACCAAACAAAGCGCAGATGTTAATGATGCACATTTCCCAGAGCTGACATATTCCAGTTAATAAATTCAAAATAAAGAGATATCTTTCTACCTTTTGTGCATTTTCTTTTTCAGTTGCAATTGGTCCAGCCACTTTCTTCTGGTTTCTTCATGTTTTCTGCTAACTCTCCATCGTCTGCTGTCCATTTGTCCTTTCTTCTCTCTTCTAGTTTTTTTTCCATTCTCTCTCTCTCTACATCTGCTTTAACATACTAATCTTTCTCCTTTTGCTCTTTCCTCATTCCTATTTCATCCACACAAATTTTACCCCTCCATCCTCAATCCCCAATTACTCTCCCAATACCTGGCCAATTGTAGATTTTTCATCCCTCCTACACAAAATATTTTTCCCCTCTCCATTTTACTCTCCCAGCCCCATCCCATTCTAATCCTCCCCCAACATCAGCTCCCTTCTAGTTCCAGTCTCACCCAGCATCCATTCCCTTCTAGTCCCTGCATCAGCCCATTTCCAGTCCTAGCCCCCCATCAGCCCATTTCCAGTCCTAGCTCCCCCATCCATTTCCAGTCCAAGTCCCTTCATCAGCTCATTTTCAATCCTAGCCCCCCCCCATCAGCCCATTTCTAGTCATTTCCTAGCCCCACCATCAGCACATGTCAAATCATAGCTCCCCTCCACTCAGCCCAATTCCAGTCCAAGCCCCCCCATGAGCCTACTTCCAGTTCTAGCCCCTCCATGAGTCCATTTCAATTCAAGCCCCCACCACAGCCCATTTCCAATCTTAGCTCCCCCAACAGCCCATTTCCAGTCCTATCCTAGCTGTTCCATCAGCCCATTTTCAGTCCTAGCTCCCTTCCCTCACAGCCCATTTCAATTCCAAGCCCCCTCCCCATCAGCTATTTGCAGTTCAAGCCTCCCCTTCCACTCAGCCCATTTCCAGTCCTAGCAACACCCCAACCCATTACCAGTCCTAGCCCCCCGTCAATCAACTTCCAGTCCTAACCCCCATCACCCCATTTTCAGTTTAAGCCCCCCCCTATAACCCATTACCAGTCCTAACCCCCCCCCATCAGCCCATTTCCAGTCAGCGCCCCCCATAGCCCATTGACAGTCCAAACCCCCCCCTTCTGCCCACAGCCCATTACCAGTCCTAACCACATCAGCCCACCTCAAGTCCTAACCCCTCCCCATCAGCCCATTTCCTGTCCTAGCCCCCCCATAACCCATTATCAGTCCTACCCCCCCCATCAGCCCACTACCAGTCTTAACCCCCCCATAGCCCATTACCAGTCCTAACCCCCCCCCATCAGTCCACTACCAGTCTTAACCCCCCCATAGCCCATTACCAGTCCTAATCCCCCCATCACCCCATTTCCAGACAGCCCTCATCAGCCCACTGCCAGTCTTAACCCCCCCCATAGCCCATTGCCAGTCTTAACCCCCCCCCATAGCCCATTGCCAGCCCTCATCAGCCCACAGCCCATTGCTAGTCTTAACCCCCCCCATAGCCCACTGCCAGTCTTAACCCCCCCAGCCCACTACCAGTCTTAACCCCCCCTCCCTAGCCCATTGCCAGTCTCAACCCCCCTCCCTCCCTCCCTAGCCCATTGCCAGTCTCAACCCCCCTCCCTCCCTCCCTAGCCCATTGCCAGTCTCAACCTCCCTCCCTCCCTAGCCCATTGCCAGTCTCAACCCCCCTCCCTCCCACCCCAGCCCAGTGCCAGTCTCAACCCCCCTCCCTCCCTCCCTACCCCACTGCCAGTCTCAACCCCACTCCCTCCCTCCCTAGCCCATTGCCAGTCTCAACCTCCCTCCCTCCCTCCCTAGCCCATTGCCAGTCTCACCTCCCTCCCTCCCTCCCTAGCCCATTGCCAGTCTCAAACTCCCTCCCTCCCCCATTGCCAGTCTCAACCCCCCTCCCTCCCTCCCTAGCCCATTGCCAGTCTCAACCCCCCTCCCTCCCTCCCTAGCCCATTGCCAGTCTCAACCCCCCTCCCTCCCTCCCTCCCAAGCCCATTGCCAGTCTCAACCCCCCTCCCTCCCTCCCTAGCCCATTGCCAGTCTTAACCTCCCTCCCTCCCTAGCCCATTGCCAGTCTTAACCTCCCTCCCTCCCTCCCACGCCCATTGCCAGTCTTAACCCCCCCCCCCTAGCCCTTTGCCAGTCCTACCCGCCCCCCCCCTTTGGCTCATGGCAATTAAAAAAAAAAAAAAGCTGGCCGCCGCGGCGGCATGGAGTGTCCCGCGGGGCTTCCTCTGCCCGGCGGGACTCTCCCGGCGCAGCTCAGCCCCTCTCTGCCGGCTTGCAGATACGCGAAGGGAGAGAGAGTCTCCCTCGCGTCTCTGTTAAGCCCGCAGGGGCAGATGGGAAATTTCCCATCAGCCCCTGCGGGCTTAACAGAGACGCGAGGGAGACTTTCCCTTCGCGTATCTGCAAGCCGGCAGAGAGGGGCTCAGCTGCGCCGGGAGAGTCCCGCCGGGCAGAGGAAGCCCCGCGGGACACTCCATGCCGCCGCGGCGGCCAGCTTTTTTTTTTTTTTTTTAATTGCCATGAGCCGGCATATATTAATTTGCGACCTTCCCGCGTGCCAGCTGCAAGGCCTTTGCGTGCCACAGCTGGCACGCGTGCCATAGGTTCGCCATCGCTGATCTAGGGTGATAAACACAGGCTCTATCTCAGGGTAATCAGAAGGGCTAAGCATTAGCCTACCAGAGCACAGCCAGCAGTGATGTGTACTGGCATTCCTTAGTACAAACAGCCTTAGCTAGAAGAAAAACTCCTAGCACTTTATGCTCTCTACTATATACCAAAAAAATAGCAAAGCTTCAACTGATTACCTAACTCTGTATGGGAATAAGCCTTCAGACCCTACACAGAGCAGCACACAGTATATACAGATCACATTTTATGCTGAGCCAGGTCCCTATGCAAATTCCAAATGGATTAAGCAAACACCTGGACCCCACCTAGGGTGGTGCTCTGGAAGCCAGCCTACAGAGCCTCCAGGCTCTAACTAGCATGTCAAGCAACAAAAATGATGTAATCCTAATTAGGGTGTGGCACCCAACAGTTTTTCTCCTTGACAGAGAAATCTGAAACTTGGCTAAGTCAGGCCTGGGCAGAAAAGACTATCCTGGCTTGTGTGGAGGCCTGTGGGGAAAAAAAACTAGCCACTGTAAGTGAAAAAGCATTCTTTGCCATGGGAAAAAAAAGGGACTGTAAAGCTTAGTAGTTTGTATGGAAGGAGGGCATACTGGATAAGCTGTATGGTTTATCAACATTTTTCAAAGTTTATGATTGTGTTTCGATGGGCTGCGAGCCAGGTCTGAAACATGAGAAGAGGCACTCGCTAGAATCAAGAAGTGCCTCTTCTACTGTTTGAAACCAGCTGCGTGCCCCAGAGGTAAGAATGAACAAACATGCTGCAACTACAATCAAGATGCTGAAGATGGGGGATAAAGTTGGAGCTGGGGGACAGAGAAAGGGGCTGGAGACTGATTAGGGGGGGGGGGGGGAGAGAAAGGGGGGGGGGGGGATAAAGTGGCGGGGAGCAAGGACACCTGCAGAGAAGTTGCCAGGAAAGGCAAGAAATAGGTATGGGGAAAATAGTGGGGGTAATGGAGAATCAGAAAAGGCAGGCTTAGGAGAAAAGGGATAAAGGCAGAAGAGACTCAGACTTAGAGACCTCAGAACTGGGTGGGAGACCAGAAGACTGCATCCTCTTAAGAGTGGCTGGGTATTGCAAGAATAAATGAGGACTCATGGCTTGGGTGGGATTGTGATTGAGAACTGAGGAATTGGGTATAATGGAAGAGAGGACTAAGAAACTGAGCTAGGATTAAAAACAATCAGGCTAGGTGACTGGCTGAAATGTACTAGTATGGATAAGAGAGAATGCAGGAAAAAAAAAGTGTGTGTGGGGGGGGACTTTGAGGGATCTGAAGCCTTTGAGAGGGAATTGAAAAAGACAGTTTTACAAAGAGACAAAAAGGAAGCAGACAGTTCTTTGAAGGAAGAGGGTATGGAACCCTCCTTTACCAGTTTTAAAGCAAGGTTAAAGACTCATCTTTTCTACTCCGCCTTTGATCTCATCCCTCCACAGCGATATCTTGCCCCTCTTTCACCTAAGGCCCCTCCCATACCTCTATTTTTGTTCTGTCTTTCCTGTCTGACCACTGGCGATCTGTTTTTCCTAGCAGCGTTTAACTTTATATTATAAACCACTCTGATACTCACATGTGGGCAATATATTACAAGCCGAATAAAGAAAGATAAAATAAGGAACGGGAGTGTAAGAAAGGGACTAAACATGGAGAGGGCATAAGTTACAGGGAATGAGCTGGGGTTGGTATGGAGATGAAAGGTGAGAGGATAAATATAGAGGGTGGAAATGAGGGACTAGAATGTGGATGAAAGACAGGAGGAGGAATAGGAAGATTAGGGAAAAGAGGAACTGGAAAGCTGGTAGGTAGGTGCAGGGAAAAGAGGGAGACAAATCTATAAGTGGGTAACAAGGCAAACAGAGAAATGGAGAAAGAAGGATCAGAGACAGATTCAGAGGTTGAAGGAAGACAATGGGGATTGGAAAGAAAAAAAATGGAAGAGATTCTGGAAAGCACAGTTACTTACCTGTAACAGATGATCTCTGGGAACAACAGGAATAAGTCTTCACATATGGGTACGTCGGTACCGACGGAGCCTGCGTGGGAACGCTCCCCAGTGTCTAGAAAGAAAGCCTTTGGAAGCATCCCACACGCATGCGCGCTGCGTTGCCGCCCATTCACTTCCCTCTCATCAGTTGGGTTTGTAGCTGAGACCAAAGGAGGGAGGTAGACAAATGAGAGAGAGAGTGAACACAACTGGGGGAGTTTAATGAGGTTGGACTATGGAGGAAAAGCTAAAGCTTCTGTAGGCCAATGTTTAAAGCTCTTTGTCCTTGAAGCAGAATAAGGCTCTAGGAAAAAGAGGAGATAAATCTGACTGGTTTGGACGAAAAGGTAGAAATATGCCTTGCAGAAAAAGGATGGGTCTTTAAGACCCCTTTATCCAAATGAAAGAAAAAGACATTTGTAGTAGGCACTGTAGCCTCCAATTTCCTGAAGATCAGTAATGTCTTCTCTAAGTGATGTCACTTAGGATAATGACTTTACATGGAGAGCTTCAGATGTAACGTAACCGGAAAGGTTACAGTAAAAGAAGGTATTTTATAATTACCATAGAAATTGGTTGCCCATTTAAAACGCTATGGTATGCTGGAACAGCATTAATATGGACAGTAACAAATCTTTCAGAGTTAGATAGATAGAGAGAGAGAGAGATTGAGAGATTCACTTAATAACAAGAAGGGGTAAGACCTGCTTGAGAATAGGGATAGAGAATCTCTTTCTCGTTACAAGTGGAAGAACCATGGAGAAGGTTTCATGGAAACCAGTGGAATGCTCTTACTTAGGAGAGGTCTAGATTTCTTTAAAATTCTAGCCTTTGAATAACCAGGAATGGAGACCTACGTGAAGAGGTGCAGAGGAGATCCTTAGTCTTAAGACAGCAAGTCTGGATCCTTCTAACTTCAGTGTAGTAGCTGGAGAAGACGACGCAATATAAGGGGATACCATGTTTGCCCCTCTATGAGGGCAATATGAGTATCATGCGTTTTGTTCAGCATAAGCTTCAATGAAGTTTTGGGAATTAGAAGGAAAACAGTAGACAAGGACCGACTGCAGTGAAAAGGAATGCATCCCTGTTTTAAGAGTTCCACTGGAGATGTGGAACAACCCAGGGAATTGAGCAATTCTTTATGCTTTCACGTGGTCTAAGCCCTGGTTCCTTTTCTTTAAAAGGAAATTTTAAGGAAATGGTAAGAGTAGGAAAAAAACAGTCATGTAGGAGCATGACTGGGCAAAGCCTTTTTAACCATCTGGAAGTTACCTACTAGGAATGGCTCTGATGCTCTCTGGCAAAGGCCCATAGTTGCAGAGCTTTTTTGTATAATTGCAGAGAGCATGTTGTAGGTTGCTTAGGTGAGATCTGGCTGTTTAATTGCCAGTGTGCAACCTAATCTATTCTGTTGGAGCCAAAAAGAATTGAAGATGGCTAAGAATAGTAGACAGGCCGGTTGCCTGCAATGATAAATTGTCCAGGTGGGTTGTGGAACCTCTCTTGGAATTATCTGTTATTAAGGCAGCAGAAAAAGTTAGGTCCTATAGATTGGAAAAGGACCGACAGACATAATTAGGAGTGGTAAAACTATTACCATCTGATAAACTGTCTTAAAAGAAATATTTGAGAAGATTGCAAAGGGGAAGAAAACTCTGCATGGAAACCACTTACTGGAGTAGGTATTGAAGAAAATCCTATGGGCTTAAAAAGTAAGCCCTCCAGTTGAATAGTATCACTCTTAGAGACTGAATGTCTCGACTAAGAGGGATAGAAAGTAATACAGAGTTGAGAAGACTTACAATTTGGTAAGTCCCTGAAAAGGTAAAGCCCCCTTGCAGTCAAAACATTGAGATATCCTCGTACAGGAAAACTGTCAAGGTGAAGGGCATAGCCTACCTTGTTGTTAGTTGTTACTTCTCTTTTTCCTTCATAAAGGAGAGGAGAAACCTGTTACCTGTAGGGCATGATTGTCCTCAATAGCTCTTGGAGCTAAAAGAATGGATTTCTCTTGTGGCAAGAGATTCATGCCTAGAGTCGAGGATTGAGTCAGTGTATCACTGATATCTCAGTAAGGATGAGATGAACTGTAGATGCTTCTGTTGATAAGAAGTTAGTTACCGGTTCTAAACCTCAAACAGGAAAAAGATTTAATGAATAAAATATCAGAAACCTTGCGACTGCTGGGTTTGCTGAGCCTGTTGAGGTTTTGATTTTCTTAGCCTGGTTTGATGTTGCCCTTCTTCGGAAACATCTGCATGATGGATAGAAGATGGATAAAACTTTCTTCCCCTAGGGGTATAAAGTTTGTTAGGAGATTTTTTACTAGCTGGGATAGAGGAAAGTTTTGACAATCCTCTGAAAGCAACAATATTAGTGTTTAACTGATTAGCTTGGAATAAAGCATCCTTATTAAAGAGATTTTCACCAGTACAAGGAGTATTTCCCAGCCTTTCTTGTACCCATTTGTCCAAGTCTGAAGCTTGGAGCCAGGCCATGCGTCGTGCCCCTATATGCTATAGCAGACGTTCTGCTAATAGACTCAAAACAGTCCAGGGAAGCACGATTAAAGAACAGAGACATTTTGAGCATGACTGACTAATAAGAAATAGTCTGCTCTTTTATGTTCTTGAAGAAAAGGGTTCAAAAGCTTTAAGTTCTTTGTGACCTCTTCAAGAGATAATCCCATATAGAAAATATATGAGATAATTCTTGCTGAAAGCATGAATGCCTGGAAGCATCGATGTCCAAAGGCATCTAAAGTCCTAGACTCACGACCTGACGGATAAGAGGAGTGCTTCTTTGCACTCTTAATATGCTTCATTGCTGATTCTACAACAAAAGAATGATGAGGAAGTTGAGTCTTTTGAAAACCTGGAGAAGGTGGCACCTTGTACATAGTGTCAAGTCTCTTAGAATGTGGGGATACCATTAAAGGAGTTTCCCACATTCTTAATAGTAGATCCTGTAAGATCTGATGCAAAGGAAGCATGATCACCTCCTTTGGAATCCAGGGGAATTGCAGAGTTTCTGAATCCCCCTGGTATAGATTCTTTATCAGGTATAGAAATGGCAAATAACTTTGCCATATCAAGCAGAAAAGCTTGAAAAGAAATCTCTCCTGAGGAGGACCCTCTGAAATGAGGGATAAAGACTGGAATTGTTGAAAATTCAGCCTTGGTAGCGATGGATTCATCCCAGTCATCGGGATCGGAAGACTTGAAAGGATGAAGCATCGGATTTTCTTTAAAGAGGTGTCTTCGGTACCGCCCGAGGTCGGTACCGAGACGAGTCGGTACCGAATCCTCCATGCTAGAGAGCGATTCCAGGCTCGGCATCGAAGGAAGCGAGTCTGTCGAAGCAAGCATCGACGGTACCGACACCGGTGCCGATGTCGATACCGATAGTCGGGGAACGGTCTGCAGTGACTCTAGCGGTACCGAAGTAGCTGAGAGATTCACTAGACTACGTTCATAGGTGAGGAAAGAGTAGTTACTCACCTGTAAGAGGTGTTCTCCAGGAGCAGCAGGAATCAGTCCTCACATATGGGTGACGTCGGCGCCGACGGAGCCCTCGTGCGGAGCATTTCCCCAGCTTTCAAAGAAAGCCTTTGGGAATTGCAGCGCGCATGTGCAGTCCCCTTCCCGCCCAAGGGTGCCATCTTGCTCTGTCTGATGACATAGCTAAAAGACAGCAAAAAAATTAGCAAAAACAAATCATATGGCTGCAACTGCAAGGGGAGGAGGGAGGGTTGTGAGGACTGATTCCTGCTGCTCCTGGAGAACACCTGTTACAGGTGAGTAACTACTCTTTCTCCAGGACCAAGCAGGAAGTCAGTCCTCACATATGGGACTCCCCAGCTTAAGGCTACCGGAGACCCCAAGCGGAAAAAATGAGCTCCCTCTAGCTCGTCAGCACGTAAGGAAGGAAACTTCTCTGAGAACGCCCCCGACCGGTAGCCCAACACCAGGGCCGGAGGGTAGGAGTTGCCTAAACCCCAAAGAGATTATGGAGTACTGCCTGTCCAAAATCACTGTCCCTGTGGGACTCCCTCTCAAGGCAGTAATGGGCCGCAAAAGTCTGGCTTGAAGACCAAGTAGCGGCCCGGCAGATGTCTGCCAACGGAACAGAGCGGAGATGAGCCACTGACACAGCCTTTGCCCTGACACGATGAGCCGTGACTCGACCCTCCAACGAGAGGCCGGCTGCCCCATAAGCCCAGGCGATACAGTCAGCAACCCAAATGGACAAAGTACGCTTGGAGACAGGTAGCCCCAACTTATTGGGGTCAAAAGAAACGAAGAGCTGAACAGCCCGCTGATGCTCCCGCGTACGGTCAAGGTAGAAGGATAACGCCCTCCTACAGTCCAGGGTATGCAAGACCATCTCAGCCCGGTTGGCATGCGGCCTGGGAAAGAAGGTCGGAAGAACCACCTCCTGATTGAGGTGAAAAGGTGAGACAACCTTAGAAAGAAACTTAGGGTGAGTCCGTAAGACTACCCTATTCCTGTAGAACCTAGTGTAAGGAGGATCAGACACTAGTGCCTGCAGTTCACTCACTCGCCTAGCAGAGGTAAGAGCTACCAGAAAAAGTTTTCCAGGAGAGAAAACGGAGAGGGCAGGTAGCCATAAGTTCAAAAGGTGGACAAGTAATCCGCTGCAAGACCACATGCAGATCCCACTCAGGAGCCGGTGGACGCAAAGGAGGCTTAAGCAGAAGGAGGCCTCTGAGAAAACGAGCCACCAAAGGGTGGTGGGAAAGAGGCCTACCGTCCACCGGCGAGTGGTGCGCTGAGAGAGCACTAAGGTGAACTCTGACAGAGTTAGACTTAAGGCCCAGATTGGAGAGGTAAAGCAAATATTGCAATACTACCACTACCAAGCACGAGAAGGGATTCTCACTGTGCTGAGCACACCAAGCGGAGAATCTACGCCACTTAAGCGCGTAGGATTTCCTGGTGGACTGTCGCCTAGAGGCCAAGACCACATCTTCCACCTCTCGAGGCAGTAGGAGGGGAGCCAGGACTACCCTTTCAGCAGCCAGGCCATCAGATGAAGGGACTGGAGGTTGGGGTGCAAGAGAGTCCCCTGATCCTGAGACAGGAGATCGTGTTGAAACCCCAGATGAAAAGGGGTGTCCACCGCTAGCTGCAGCAGAAGTGGGAACCACGGTTGCCTCGGCCACCTGGAGGCTATCAGAATCAATGAAGCCCCGTCCTTGAGGACTTTGAACAGCGTTCTGGACACTAGTGGTGTGGGAGGAAACGCAAACAGTAGGCCTGTGGACCACGAGATCAGAAACGCATCTGCTGCTACTCAGAGGATGCGGTTGTCTGGAGCAAAATCTCGGGAGTTGTCGGTTTAGAGGACTGGCGAAAAGATCCAGGGTGGGGAGGCACCACCCGAGAAAGACCTGCTGAACCACCAACGGATTCAATCTCCATTCGTGTGGTTGCAGGATCCTGCTCAGTCTGTCCACCAGGTAATTTGCTTGACCTGGGAGATAGACAGCTTTGAGAAGGATTCCGTGATTGACAGCCCAAGAGCACAGTCGTTGAGCCTCCTGACATAGAAGGAAGGAGCCTGTGCCTCCTTGTTTGTTCACGTAGAACATGGCAACTTGATTGTCCGTCTGGACCAGTACAGACCTCTGAGAGGCGAGGTGGGAGAAGGCTCTCAGAGCTAGGCGTATCGCCCGTAGCTCCAGGAAATTTATCTGTTGAGCAGCCTCCCAAGGGGTCCAGAGACCCTGAGTACATGTCCCTTGGCAATGTGCTCCCCATCCGAGAAGAGAAGCATCTGTTGTCAGAACTTGAGAATGCGGAGGGGATTGAAAAAGCACTCCAAGCACCAGATTCGGAAGATGAAGCCACCACTGCAGAGAGGAGACTAGTAGGTCGGATATTCTTACCGAGTCCGCTAGGCTCCCCGTGGCCTGATGCCACTGAGTGCAAAGACTCCACTGAGCAGGCCGCATGTGCAGGCGGGCATTGGGGGTGACATGAACCGTGGAAGCCATATGGCCGAGTAGTCTCAGGAATTGCCTGGCAGAGACCAGGGAATTGCTGTGAAACTGCCTGGCTAGATCCATCAGCCTGTGGGCTCTGTCCATAGGCAGAAAAGCCTTTGCTTGAAGAGTGTCTAGTCTGGCTCCTATGAATTCTAAGTTCTGGGACGGGAGCAAAGTGGACTTTGCGAAGTTTATGACAAACCCCAAGTGGTGAAGCACAGCCACAGTGCGAAGGGTGGCTTGATGGGCCTCCTGGGAAGATTGGCCCCTTATGAGCCAGTCGTCCAGGTACGGAAACACAAAGAGACCTTGAAGCCTCAGGTAGGCCGCCACCACTGCCAGGCACTTGGTGAACACCCTGGGAGCGGAGGACAGGCCAAAGGGTGTCTGTACTGATAGTGGTTTCCCCCCACAACAAATCTGAGATATTGTCTGTGGTCGGGATGAATAAGGATGTGAGTATACGCATCCTTTAGATCTAAGGAGCATAGCCAGTCTCCCTGCTGGAGGTAGGGCAGCAGGATTCCAAGGGTAAGCATCTTGAACTTTTCCCTCTCCAGGAACTTGTTGAGGTTGCGCAAGTCTAGGATGGGTCTGAGGCCTCTTGTTCTTTTTGGTACCAGAAAGTACCTGGAATAAAAGCCGTGACCTCTCAGGTGGTGGGGCACCGGTTCCACAGCCTGATCCTGTAGTAGACCTGCTAACTCCTGAAGGAGTAGGTCCCTGTGCAGAGGGAGTCTTGGAGGCTCCCCTAGAAAATAGGAGGGAGGTACCTGGTGAAAATGGAGAAGATAGCCCTTTTGGACTATATGAAGAACCCAGGTATCTGATGTGACGGCCGACCACCTGTGGGCAAAGTGGGCCAGCCGGCTTCCTGTGCTGAGAGAAGCCAGCTGAGGAGAAGAGGCTATGCTTTCTGAGTCAAAACCCCCCACCCTGCTGAGCAGGGGCCGGTGTTGGTGGCTTGGGGGTCTTCTGCCTACGGGGCCCTTGACCCTGCCGGGGAGCTGCAGAGGCCTGATAATGAGGGTATTGTTTATAGGCAGATGACTTCCTTGGGTAAAAGGTCTTTTTTCCCCGAGCCCTTCTTTTTCTGAGAAGGGGCAGAGGTTTTTCTGGACAGCCTAGTCCTGGTGAGAGTCTCTGTCTCGAGCTCAGCAGCCTTTTCAGCCATGGGCTTGCCGAAAAGGTTTTCACCCCGGCAGGGGACATCGACCAACTTGTCCTGTACCCATGGCTCGAGGTCGGATGACTGTAGCCAAGCCTGTCGGCGGGCACCGATGCCGGCCCCGGCTACTCGGGCCGAAGCCTCGAAGCCATCGTAGGCTGCTCGAGAGATAAACTTCGAACACTCTCGAATACCGGAGGACAAGGCCTGGAACCTCTGCAAAGGTTCCTCGGAGAGACCAGCAGAGAACCCGGCAATCTCCTTTGCCAGGTCTCGGAGGTACATGCCCATGTAGAGCTGGTATGTCTGGACACGGCAAGCAAGCATAGAGCCCTGGAAGCACTTCTTACCGAGGGCATCCAGGTTCCGGGCCTCCCAGTCCCAAGGAGTGCATCTTCTGACTTTTCAGTCGATGCATGGCCGATTCCACAACCATGGAGTGGTGTGGTAATTGTGCCTTTTGGAACCCGGGGCTCTTTCAGACTCGATAGATTGAATCGACCCACTTGCTTAACATCGGCGTCGAGGCCGGGGTCTCCCACATGCGAAAGAGCAGCCGCTCCAGCATCGGAGGAACCGGAACTGTAAAGGCTTCCTTCGGGGGAGAGCCATACTGGAGGGCCTCGAGCTCTTCGGCTCGAGGCTACTCCTCGGGATCCCGGGGAAGGCCAAGGCCTTGGCCATATCCCTCACGAAATCCAAGAACCGGGTATCCTCCGGCGGGGATCATCTCCGAGGTTCGGACTCGGGCGAGTCCGATGGGACACACCGAGTCCGATGAGTGTCGGGTGACTCTTAGTCCTCAGTCTCCCAGCCCGATTCCTCGGAGGAAGAATTGAGCGGCTCCAGTCGGGCGGGCACCGATGCCCTCCGCCCCGACGCCGAGGGTATCGGCGTCGACGACCTCGGCCCCAAACAGGAGGTCGAGGGAGACCATGGCTGAGGATCGACTCGAGCCCGCATGGACTCGAGGATCGGCTCGGCCTCCGGGGTCGACTTGGACGTCGAGGTCCCGGTGGTCGGGGCAGATGCACCGGTGAGACCGGCGATCAATGCCCGCTGCTGTTCCATGAAGGCAGCGAAGCTGCTCTCCAAGGCCGTTAACCTGAGTCCGAGCTCAGGAGACACAGCAGCCCCCGACTCGGACCCCGACGGCGTCGGGCCCGACTTCGGCTCCCTCGGAGGAGAGTCCACGAGGACAACAGCACTTACGTGTCCAGGAGACTCCATCTCGACACGAGGATGTTTGGCAGGCCTCTCCGACTCCGACGACCCGGGACGGCTATTGGGGCTATGCGACCTGGCCCTCGAGGAACCAGGAGCGTCCACCGACGCCGCCCTCGCGGGTTTCTTCTTCCTGCGATGTTCCCGCGAAGGAGACCCCCGCTCAGAGGAACCCCGACGCTGCTCGGGGCCGGAGTCCCGAGACGTCGAGCCTCTGACGAGGTCTGGGCTCGGCCGGACGCGGAGTCAGAAAAAATCCTATCCTTTTGGTGCTGCCGACTCCTCAACGCCTTCGAGGACATTTTGCCACACGGACCACAGATCATCGGGTCATGATCGGGTCCGAGGCAGCGGAGGCAGCAGTCATGTGTGTCGGTAAGAGACATAAGTTTCTTACACCGATCACATTTCTTAAACCCGCTGGTAGCCATCGGGGGAAAAAGGGCCCCTGCTAGGTCAAAAGACCGGGCTGCCAGGGAAAAAAGAAAAAAGGCGCGAACGCCAGTCACAAATGACAAAAACCGAAAAAGAGAAAAAGGACTCAATACCAGCATATCGGTCCGAGCGGGAAAGGGATCTGGCGTCGAACCGGAGAAAAAAAGAGAAAAACCAGGGAAAAATCAACTTTTTCCTCGGGGAAAAACGAACTACGTCCGTCGGGCTCTGCGGAAAAAAGAAGACTGAGCAAGATGGCACCCTTGGGCGGGAAGGGGACCGCGCATGCGCGCTGCAATTCCCAAAGGCTTTTTTTGAAAGCTGGGGAAATGCTCCGCACGAGGGTTCTGTCGGCGCCGACGTCACCCATATGTGAGGACTGACTTCCTGCTTGGTCCTGGAGAATATCTCATCTATCACCATAGCCGATGCCGGGGTGTCGGTACTGCCCGAAGCGGCCACAACCACCGAGCATGGCCCAGGTATGTCCATGGAGGTAAGAATCTCGGGAACAACCTGAAGCCCCGTTAATGCTTTGGAGCCTTAAAACTCCCGCCGGGGCTTTATTGCCAAAATGTCCTCGAGGGCAACGCCGGAGGCATCTCGATGCTTAGAAGGAGATCTACCACTTGAGGACTGGCTAGTCTTAACAGACTTTTGTTTGGTTACCTGATCCTGTGAGAAAGAAGATATTCTGGCTGGTGACATCGAGTCTGATGTGAACCGAGTATCGAGTTGTGCTCGATCCTGAAGACTTCTTCTATTTAAGCTCCTGCAGGAGAGACACTCCAGTGGGAAATGGTCAGGACCTAAACATTTTAGACACCAAGTATGAGTGTCTAAAAATATATTTGTACCGCCACACTTTGAGCATTTCTTAAGGATAGTGGCTGGCTTTTCCATAATGGAAAGGATAGAGGCCTAGTGGCCAAGAAACTGTCAGGCACTAAACAGGAAAAAATTCCTTAGAAAAAGAAGAAATTTTTAGTAAAAAGAAAGAAAAGCACCGGCGGTACCGGTGGCGGAGGGAAGGCAGCCACGACCACAAAAAACAAGAATAAAAAAAAAGAATTTTGTGCGGTGACAGGAATACGTCCTGCCGGCTCCGCGGAAAATGGAAAACTGATGAGAGGGAAGTGAATGAGCAGGAAGGCAGCGCGCATGCGTGTGGGATGCTCCCAAAGGCTTTCTTTCTGGACGCTGGGGAGCGTTCCCGCGCAGGCTCCGTCGGTATCGACGTACCCATATGTGAAGACTCATTCCTTCTTGTCCCTGGAGATAAGGATTTAGGAAAAAACAAACAAGAGAAGTGATCAAGACCAGGACCAATTCTGTTGGAAAAATAAAATGATCAGAAAATGCAGGCACCTTACAGCATGGAAACAGGTTTGCAGTATAAGCCCTAATGCTCTATTCATACTACAAGACTGGCTCAGGATTGGGGCAATACTAGTCCAAAGAGGGGTCCAAAAAACAGTTTCCTTCCCTAAAGGGAAAGGCTGAACTCACAGCCTCTGCAAAATTCTGAGTAAGTATTGCCACATAAATATACAATACTGTGCCTCAGAGATTAGTGTCTTCAGCAGTGTAGGAGTCACAGGCAGCAGAATATGAGCTCTCGAAAGGGGTGGGCCACAAGGGCCCTGGCCCCAGCAAAAACTGCAGCATGCCAGGCAGCAGGTTGCCCACAAGGATCCATCTCCTGTGAGCAAAATAAGAGCCCCTTCCAGTGATCGCAGCTTCTCTTCATCTTCTGCCTGTAGGGCATAGGATCCCCGTGAGGATACTACTGCCTTCTGACTGTGATCATTCCAAAGATCCTTCATGTCTGCCTGCAAGGATCGCAGGCAGACAGGAAGGGTCTCTGCAATGGTTGTGGCTGGCAGGCAGCAGTCTGCCCACAGGGATCCCATTCCCCATGGCCAGAAAAGCCACAATTGCAGCAAAGACCATTCCTGTCTGCCCACAGGAGATTGGATCCCAGTGAGCAGAAAAGGAAGGGTGTCTGCCTGCAGGGTGCGGCCTGGGGCAGCATTAGGGCGGGACTTCAGGCACTCCTGCAGCAGAACATCTTTTTAGTTGGAAGAGACCAAATAAACCAGTCCCACCCCCAACACTAATTTAAACTGTGCGGAGGAAGGGCCTGGCAATCTACTTCTGTATCTTGCCATGAAAACCCAATGGACAGTCACAACAAAACAAACTGCACAATAGTGTTGGAAGATGAGACCTCCAGGTCGGAAGGCACTCAACTAGCTACTTCCAACTACTAGCTACTGTGGAAGAGCTGAAGACTTTTCAGAGTAAAGCCAGCGTTTATGATGTGGTTGGATCAAAGCCCTCGGGAAGTCCAACTGCTGAAGTAGCTGCGCATGAAATGAGTCAGAAGCTGTAAAGATGTCTTACATATTGGAGCATGGAACGTACGAAGTATGAACTAAGGGAAGTTGGAGGTGGTCAAGAATGAAATGGAACATATACAACTTGATCTCTTGGGTGTCAGTGAACTGAAATGGACCGGCATTGGGCACTTTGCATCAGATGATCACATGGTCTACTATGCTGGAAATGAAAGACAAAGAAGAAATGGTGTTGCATTTATAATAAAGAAGAAACTTGCCAGAACTGTAATGAAATACAATGCAGTCAGTGAACGCTTAATCTCTATTCGTCTACGAGGAATGCCTATCAACACAACTATAATTCGAGTACATGCCCCAACTACAGCTGCAGAAGAGGATGATATTGAAGAGTTCTATGAACAAGTTCAAGCTGAAATAGACAGAACATGCAAACTGGATATCCTGATAGTCAAGGGTGACTGGAACGCAAAGGTTGGCAACAAAGAAGGCAAAGTGTTTGGAAAATATGGACGGCAACAGAAATGAAGCTGGAGAAAGACTGATAGAATTCTGCAAGACCAACGATCTATTCATTTATTCACCGCTTTGACCCGGTGAAAAGCGGGATATAAATACAGCTAAATAAATAAATAAAATAAATAAATTTCAAACATCTTCTTCCATCAACACAAGTGACGACTGTACACATGGACTTCACCCAATGGATTGTAGAAAAATCGAATTGACTACATCTGTGGAAGTCAAGGATGGAAAAACTTTATAACATCAACAAAGACAAAACCTGGAGCTGACCGTGGTACAGATCAACTACTAGTAAACAAACTCAAGCTAAAGTTGAAAAAGAGCAAACCACTCAAGAATGCAGCAAAATATGACCTTAAGAATATACCACTTGAATTTAAAGACTGCCTACAAAATTGATTTGCTGCTTTAGATACAAATGACAGAGCTCCAGAAGAGTTATGAAATGACATCAAGAAGGTTGTCTTGGAAGAAAGCGATAAGTCTCTACAAAAGGTGAAAAAGCAAAAATGGCCAAAATGGATGACGGAAGAAACTCGGAAAATTGCCCAGAAACGCAGAGAAGCTAAAGCCAGAGGAGAAAGAAAGAATCACAGAACTCAGATTTCCAACGTGCAGCAAGATGGGACAAGGAAAAGTACTACAATGACACATGCAAGGAAATAGAAGCAAAATCTATTAGAGGAAGAACAAGATCGGCTTTCCTAAAGCTACAAGAGCTAAAGAAAAAATTCCAGCCTCAAATTGGAATGTTACAAGATGCTCAAGGTTCTATGTTGAATGATGCTGAGAAGATCAAGAAATGGTGGAAAGAATATACAGAGTTTCTATATGATAAAGATCAAGTGGATCAACAGCCATTTCAACCTGTACCTTATGATCCAGAACCATTGATGATGAAAGAAGAAGTTGAAGCAGCATTGAAAGTCTTATCAAAGAATAAAGCACCAGGCATTGATGGCGTTCCTATAGAAGTATTAAAGCAATCTGATGCAGCTGTTACTGTACTTACAAGGCTCTGTCAAGAAATTTGGAAGACAACATAATAAATAAATAAAACATCATGGCCAACTGACTGAAAAAGATCTGTGTTTATACCAATACTAAAGAAAAGTGATCCAACTGACTGTGGAAATTATTGCACAATCGTTCTGATCCCACATGCTAGCAAGATTATACTGAAGATTATTCAACAGACTACAACCATACCTGGAACAAGAACTACCTGAAGTGCAAGCAGGGTTCAGGAAAGGGCAAGGAACGAGAGACATCGCGGATGTGAGATGGATCCTTGAAAAGACTAAAGAATGCCAAAAGGATATCTATTTGTGCTTTATCGACTATAGCAAGGCTTTTGACTGTGTAAACCATGAGAAACTCTGGGCCACATTAAGAAGCATTGGTATACCAGAACACCTGATCATTCTCTTGCACAATCTGTACATTGATCAAGAAGCAAGAGTTCGAATGGAACAAGGAGAAACAATGATTTCAAATAAGCAAAAGGTGTAAGACAAGGCTGGATACTTTCCCCCTACCTGTTTAATTTTATATGCAGAACATATCAGAGAAGCAGGATTGTATGAAGACAAGAGGTGTGAAGATTGGAGGAAGACTCAACAACCTTTGCTATGCTGATGATACCACATTACTGGCTGAAAGTGAAGATCTGAAACATTTGCTTCTCACGATCAAAAAACAGTCTCAAAATGGGCCTGCACCTTAATGTAAAGAAGGCAAAGATCGTGATAACTGGCAAAATCAACAAGTTCATTGTTGAAGGAGAAGAAATTGAAATTGTGGACAATTAGTTTGATGTAATTGCTTTTATTTAATTATTCATATGCTATTCCCCAGTTAATCCTTGTTTTATTCCCCTGTTACCTGTAACTTGGACAAGTTCTCTAAATCTGAGTGTATTTTGTTTAATGTAAACCGCACTGATGTCAAATAGCGCGGTATATATGAGCTGTTAAATAAATAAATAAAACTTAAACCTACTTGGATCAACTATCAATAAAGAAGCAACAAGCAGTCAAGAAATCCCACGACACATTGCTCTTGGCAGAATGGCTATGAAAGACCCAGATACGATTCTCAAGAGCAGAGATGTCTCTCTCCATAAAAAGCTTTGACTTGTTCAAGCCATGGTATTTTCAATATCATATGGATGTGAAAGCTGGACAGTGAAAAAGATGGACAGGAAGAAAATTGATGCCTTTGCATTATGATGCTGGCAGCGAATACTGCGTATACCATGGACTGCCTGACGAACAAACCAGTCAGTACTAGAGGAGATCAAACCTAAGCTTTCTTTAGAAGCTCAGATGACAAGACTTTGACTTTCATACTTTGGACACATCATGCGAAGAAAGATTATTAGAGAAAGACATCATGCTTGGCAAGATAGAAGGTCAAAGTAAAAGAGGAAGGCCAGCAATGAGATGGATCGATACAGAAACAGCAGCTACGGGTACCAGTCTGTCAACAATGAGCCCCATGACTGAAGACTGAACACAATTTAGGACAACTATCCAGAGGGAAACCATGAATCGACACCAACTCGACGGCACTTAATGTCATGGTGATTATTAATCCTATGATCCTTTAGTACCATTAGGTCATAGGGGAGGCCATGACTTTAGGCTTCCCTGGGGCATTCAACTGTACTAAGTAATCTGGATTGCTTTCTCCCTTCTCTCTCTACATTTCTGAAGTTGCAATATTTTATTGCTCCCAGGAAGGCAGCTTCAGGCCAAGAGCTTCCTGCCTGGCCTCAAGGGACCACTACCAAGCATCCTGAAGGGAGGAAGAAGCAGCAGCCCACCGCTGGCTAAGGCCTACTAGCAATCCGCTGAGGCCCCAGGTTTGGCACACTAAAAATCAGCCTGCCCTGCCAGAACCTCTTCAGCCTTACTACACTAGAAATATCTGCCACCTGCTAGAGACAGAGTAATACAGTACTGATAAATAAATGGATGTGCAGCAGGGAAGTCAATCTATATAGGAAAAACTAGCTGTTTCGCTCTATTTCCACTTAGTGGGAGCATTGCAAACCCCACTAGTCTGGCCTAGTCTAGCAAATATGGAGTCAATTTTTTTTTACTATTTTCAGTTATTTTAAGAGGATATTCTTCTGGATAGTTTCCTGCAAAATTAAAATTAATCTGGGTAGTTTCAAATGAAGGAAGATCTCCACCTGAAAGTTTGGTTATGCCAGAACCTAAAGTGGATTTTTGCACAGTGTTTTCAAGTACCAGGAAAGTATTTGGATTCTAGCCTATCCATGGCAAATCAAATAGTATTAACAGTGAAGAAAACATTTTGAGATTCTTAGGATGTAACATCAAATTAGAGAGACTATTTTGAGCTAGAACACTTCAAAAACAAAGAAACAGTAACAGCAAAAGTTTTGCTACATTTTGGACTATCACAATTCCCTTGTTAGGAGGGCCCTTAAGACACATCTTCAAGTCTTACAAACCTAATTTTTAGAAGAATGAAGTTAGATAGTGCTGTTTCACTGCTGAAAACAAATGCATTAGTTGCCAGTGCTGGCAAGGGTACAATTTAAAGTGCTACTGCTTGCTTTTAAGATTATACATGTGTTGGCACCTAAATGTATGTCCAAGTTGATTCAATACTATGCACCCTCTCAACATTTAAGATCTGTTGATACCTTTAGGCTAGTTTTACCACAAACAAGCAGTTTTGATTGAGGGATACATTTAAGAAACCCATTGCAGACACTGTTCCAGCTTTGTGGATTAAATTACCTTTAATAATTTGTACACTAGCCCCAAGGCTCGACAAATCCCAGGCACTAGGTCTCCTTGGCAAATAGGAATATATCTGGCACCTGGGGACCCTTGTCCTCTCTTTAGAAAATAAAAATAAAAGTTGTTTTTGTTGCAACCACCACAACTACTGGAAAGGATAGATACAGCTTGGCATGTCCAGAGTTTGGACAACGACACCCACATGTGCAAACTTCCTCCTTCGTCAGCCCCATAGATTACACAAGGCTGTGAAAGGAATGTGTAAGCCATGCACCACAGCTTATGGGCGTAAGATGGCACTGGTGACTGCTTGCCTCAGAGAGCTTTTCATTTTAAACTTAAACTTCAGTCAATAGCCCCAGAGAACTTTTGGCCTAAATCAAATTAGCGTATAGTTTAGCAGAGAAGGAAAAATAGGATAAATATTTTTTGAGTAGAAATAAAGAAATTGTTTCTAGAGACCTTTGCAAAGAGGCCTTATAGTTAGGAGGCAAAAGACCTGTGGCATATTTTTAAATAGGTATTAACGTCAAGTGACAGGTTTTGGGGCAATTTGAAAGGCTTCCTCTATCAAACCAAGGGCTGTGTAAATCATCCAAGAAATTGTTGCGAGATTACCTTAGAAGCACAGGTCAGAGCACCGTGAAACAAGCCAGATTTTAGTAGGTGTTTTCCATCCTAGCCACCCCAGTCATAATCTTAGCTTTATAGGCTCTTAAAGCTATTAAAGGGAGGAGGTGGTCAAATTTACTTCAGGTTCAGCTGCTTATCCTCACCAGAAATAGTTTACCTCAAGATTAATCAATCTAAGTTCCTTAAAATTATTAGGTACAGTTGTATTAGTACAACCTAAATAGCTAAACAAAATCTTAAAAATAAAATGCAGACAGCAGTTGAGCAGCGAGATGGGGCCTATCCAGTCTTTACATAAGATATGCCATACTGGGTCAGACCAAGGTCCATCAAGCCCAGTATCCTGTTTTTAACAGTGGCCAATCTAGGTCATAAGTACCTAGCAGTTTCCCCAAAAGACACAGGTTCCACAATGCTTGTACTGGGTCAAGCAGTGATATCCTGGGTCCTTTTTAAATCATGGTTTATGGACCTTTCCTCCAGGAACTTGTCCAAACCTTTTTTAAACCCAGCTACACTAACAGCTTTTACTACATCCTCCGGTAACAAATTCCAGAGTTTGATTACACGTTGAGTGAAAAAATATTTTCTCTTATTTGTCTTAAATAGTTTACCCTGTAGCTTCATTGCATGTCCCCTAGTCTTTCTTTATTCTGATGACAAACAATCTACGTTTACCCGTTCCACTCCATTCATTAATTTATAGACCTCTATCATATCTCCCCTCAGGGTCTCTTTTCCAGGTTGAAGAGCCCTAACCTTTTTAGCCTCTCTTCATAGGGGTATCCTTCCATCCCCTTTACCATTTTGGTGGCTCTTCTCTGTACCTTTTCTAATAACGCTATATACTTTTTAAGATATGGCGACCAGAACGGCACACAATATTCAAGGTGCGGTCACACCATGGAACGATAGAGGCATTATATGTAACATCCTTTGTTTTATTTTCCATTCCTTTCCTTATGATACCTAACATTCTATTTGCTCTCTTGGCTGCCCCTGCAGTGGGTGGAGGGTTTTAACATTTTATCCTTGATAATACCTAAATCATTTTCCTGTGTGGTGGTTCCTAATGTGGAACCTTGCATCGTGTAACCATAATTTGGGTTGTTCTTTCCTAGGTGCATAACTCTGCACTTGTCCACATTAAATTTCATCTGCCATTTGGATGCCCAGTCTTCCAATTTATCAAGATCCTCTTGTAATTTTCCACAATCCTCATAGGTTTTAAATAGTTTTGCGTTATCTGCAAATTTGATAACCTCACTCATTCCCATTTCCAGATCATTTATGACTGTTAAAATGCAGCTGAACCAGCACAGATCCCTGGGGTACTCCACCATTCACCTTTCTCTATTGGGAAAATTGGCCATTTAGCCCTACCCTCTGCTTTCTATCTTTTAACCAGTTCCTGGATCCACAATAGTACACTGCCTCCTGTCCCATGACTTTTTAGTTTTGCCAAGTCTCTGATGAGGGACCTTGTCAAAGACTTTCTGAAAGCCCAGATACACTATATCAACCAACTCACCTTTGTCTACCTGTTTATTCACACCTTCAAAAAAACATAACAGATTAGTAAGACAAGATCTTCCTTGTCTAATGTCATGTCGGCTGTCTCCCATTAAGCCATGTTCAGTAATTTTGTTCTTTTGGATGGTTTCTATCATTTATCCTGGTACTGACGTCAGGCTCACCGGTCTGTAGTTTCCCAGATCACCCCTAGAACCCTCTTTAAAAATTGGCATTACTTTGGCTATCCTCCAATCTTCAGGTATTACAGATGATTTTAATTATAGTAATCTGTGAACTAATAGCAGGTCTGCAATCTCATATTTCAGTTCTTTCAATACCCTTGGTTGTATACCATCCAGTCCAGGTGATTTGCTACTCTTCAGTTTATCTAATAGTTGTAATACATCTTCCCGGTGTATCGATATTTCTTTCAATTCTTCTGCAGTATAACATAGTTACTCACCTGTAACAGGTGATCTCCGGGAACAGCAGGAATTTAGTCTTCACATATGGGTATCATCGGTACCGACGAAGCCTGCGTGGGAACGCTCCCCAGTGTCCAATAGGAAGCTTTTGGGAGCATCCCACAGCACCTGCGTGCTGCCTTCCCGCCTTTCCCAACTGTCCCTCTCCAGTTGAGTTTAAAGCTGAGACAAAGAGAGAGAGAGAGAGAAAGGGAAAGAAAAAAGAGAGAGAGAGAGAGAGAGAGAGAGAGAGATACAACTCCTAGGGGAGGTGGGTGGGTTGTGAAGACTAAATTCCTGCTGTTCCCAGAGATCACCTGTTACAGGTGAGTAACTATGCTATCTCCAGGAACAAGCAGGAATGTAATCTTCACATATGGGGACTCCCTAGCTGCAGATGCCAGGGAGAGACCCCAGACGTTGTGTGGCCTTGTGAAAAAGAGCTCCCACTTCCCCCCATGGATCTCTGGCATCCTACCAGGGACGGTGGGTAGGAGTTGATTAAGTATGGAACAGGTGTTGAAGAACAGCCTGACCAAACAAGGCATCCCGGCGGGAGTCCTTGTCTAAGCAGTAATGGGCTGTGAAGGAATGAACCGAAGCCCAAGTAGCTGCTCGGCAGATATTATCGATAGACACTGAATAAAGATGAGCCATAGAGGCTGCTATGGCTCTCACATTGTGAGCTGTGACATGGCCTTCCAGAGGAAGGTTTTTACTCTCATAGGCAAATGATATACACTGTGCAATCCAGTTGGACAGTGTTCTTTTGGAGACTGGAAGTCTCAAATGACTAGGATCAAAAGCAACAAAAATTTGGGAGGACTTTCTATGTTGCTGTGTCCTTTGCAAGTAAAAAGCCAGAGCCCTTTTACAATCCAAAGTATGAAGATTCCTTTCTGTATTTGAGGCATGAGGCCTTGGGAAAAACACAGGAAGGTAAACCGCTTGGTTTAAATGAAAAGGTGACCCCACCTTTAGCATAAAGTGTGGATGCGTCCTAAGGACTACCTTATCATGATGGAACCTTGTATAAGGAGGATCAGCCACCAACGTTTGCAATTCACTGATGCGACATGCTGATGTGATTGCAATAAGAAAGATGACCTTCCAAGAAAGGAATTTCAAAGGGGTAGTAGGTAATGGTTCAAAAGGCGGCTTCATGAGCTACCCAAGAACCAGATTTAAGTACCATGCTACCGGTGGTGGCTTAATGGGAGGCTTAGTTAAAAGAAGGCCTCTCATAAATCTTGCTATGAGAGGATGAGAGGAAATAGGTTGTCCATTTAGAGGCTTGAAAGAAGCTGCAATAGCACTCAAATGAACTCTCACTGAATTGATCTTAAGCCCTGCATTAGACAAATGAAGGAGATACTCCAGTAATGATTCCAGAGGTATCGCAAGAGGGTCAAGACCCTTCTGTGAGCACCATATGGTAAACCTTTTCCACTTGAAAGCATAAGAGCATCTTGTGGAAGGCTTCCTGGAAGCATAAAGGATATCCTTTACTTGCTGAGAAAGATTAAGACCGTGAAGTTCTAGGCTTTCAGCAACCAGGCCCTGAGATGCAGAGACTGGGGATTGGGATGCCACAGCATCCCGTCCTCCTGGGAAAGGAGATTTGGAGCAGAGGCGGAGCTTGAGAGAGATGCAGGAGCAGAGGGTACCACATTTGCCGTGGCCAATGTGGAGCTATGAGAATCATATGACCTCTGTCTCTCTGCAGCTTGAACAGGATTTTAGGAATTAGGGGAATGGGTGGAAAGGCATACAGGAAGTCCTGGCCCCAATGGAGGGAACCCTGAGCCGGAATTCTGGAACAGAACCGGGGAAGTTTGGCATTCAGCGGACTTGCAAAGAGGTCTATGTCCAGGGTTCCCCAAATTTGAAAAATCTTGGCCACCTAGTCTGCATGTACAAACCATTCGTGTGGAAGCAGAACTCGACTGAGTCTGTCTGCCCAAGAGTTTTGAATGCCTGGAAAATACACCGCAAGGAGATGAATCTGATGCTCTCTGGCGAGGGCCCATAGACGCAAAGCTTCATTGCATAGCAACAGAGTGCCTGTTCTGCCCTGCTTGTTCACATAGAACATGGCTACTTGATTGTCCGTTTGAACTAGGACTATCTTGTAGCTGAGCTGGGTGTGGAAAACTCAAAGGGCAAGTAAGATTGCTCTGAGTTCCGGGAGACTAATATGTAGATAGGTCTCCTGTGGAGTCCAGGTACCCTGGGTAGAAAAGCCTTGTGGGTGGGCTCCCCAACCCACCTGTGTGGCATCTGTTGTTAGAGTGGCTTGGGTTGGGGGTTGCTGAAAAGGGGACCCCACCAAAAGGTTTTGGGGTGATTGCCACCATTGGAGGTACAAAATAAGGCGATCTGAGTTTGCTATTTTGTCTGACAGGCAACCTGACGCCCGAGTCCATTGAGTGGATAAAGTCCACTGGGCTGCCCTCATATGGAGGCGAGCATAAGGAGCCACATGCATGGTAGATGCCATGTGGCCTAACAACTCTAACATTTCCCGAGCAGTGAGATGAGGTTTTGACACTGCTTGGGAGGCTAATTGCACAATGCGAAGGCAGCGGGCCTGTGGAAGGTAGGCCCTTGTCTGTCTGGTATCCAACAGAGCTCCTATAAACTCTAGGGGCTGAGTGGGAGCAAGGATGGATTTTGGGAAGTTTATGACAAGTCCCAAATACTGAAGGATGTGCATTGTGCGAGAGAGAGCAACCCTGGCTTCTGGCTCTGAAGGGGCTCGAATAAGCCAGTCGTCTAAGTAAGGGAAGACGAATATTCCTAGGGTGCGAAGAAATGCTGCCACCACAGCCATGCATTTTGTGAAAACCCTTGGTACCAAGGCCAGGCCAAAAGGAAGAACCCTGTATTGGTAGTGCTTCCCTTGAAAAGGAAAGTGAAGGAACTTTCGATGAGTTGGATGGATGAGAACATGAGTGTACGCATCCTTGAGATCTAGAGAACAAAGCCAATCCTGACTCTGAAGGTATGGCAGCAGAGTTCCTAGAGAAATCATTTTGAACTTCTTTGAACAGGAATTTGTTCAATTCTCTGAGGTCTAAAATGGGTATGTGTCCTCCTGTTTTCTTTGGAATAAGGAAACAGGGGTGAGTAGAACCCTGTACCCTGTTGTAGAATGGGCACCTCTTCTATTGCCCTTTGGGCAAGAAGCACAGTGACCTACTGACCTAACTGGTTGTTGAGAGAGGTCTGAGAATTGAACTGTCTTACCATTGTAGGAGGGGGCATGCTGAGGAAATGAAGCTTGTACCCCTCTCACAATAGACAGAGTCCAATTTTCTGCTGTTATCTGACCCCATCTGGGGGCAAAATGACATAACCTTCCTGGAAGGTGGAGGGTTCTGGACCATTCAGGGCCAGGAAGGCAAAGTTCTCTAGATAGGAGTCAAAGCCCCTGTGGAGGCTGAGTCTGCTGAGCCGGTTGAGGCTTAGCAGCTTTTGTTTTACTTTGCCTTGGTTGTTGCTGCTATCCCTTTTGGGCAGACTGACCCAAACAATGCCCCTTCTGGGTATAGGAGAGATAAAACTTCTTCTTACTGAAGAATGGTTTCTTGTAGGATTTTTTCCTTGCAGGATCAGCTGTAGATTTAGACAATCTATCCAAGGTGATATTGTCAGCATCTATCTCATTAGCTTTTTCCTGCCAATTCTTGCCAAAGAGATTCTCTCCTGTGCAAGGAATATTCCCTAGTTTATCGTGTACCCAAAGTTTCAAGTCAGATGCCTGGAGCCAGGCAATCCTACGTGCACCTATGGCAATAGCAGAGGTTCTGCTTATGCACTCAAAGCAGTCAAAGACTGCACGATTCACAAACTTGGAAAATCCTGAGCATGTTTGACAAGGGCGAGGTAATCCTGCCTCTTATCAGGAAGGAGAGGGCTCAAAAGCTCTAAATCTCCTGTGACTTCCTTAAGTAACATTCCCATATATAATATATAGGAACTGACCCTTGCAGAAAGCATGGAAGCCTGGCAGGTTCGATGTCCAAAGGCGTCAAGAGTCCTACACTCACGTCCTGAAGGATTAGATGCATGCCTTTTAGCACTCTTGATCCGTCTCATGGCTGATTCCACCACCATGGAATGGTGTGGTAGCTGAGTCTTCTGAAAGCCAGGACAAGGAGGAACTCGATACATGGTGTCAAGTCTTCGAGTGAGGAGATGTGGTTAGAGGTGTTTCCCACATCCTTAACATGAGATCATGCAAGATCTCATGAATAGGTAAGGCAGCTGCCTCCTTGGGAGCTTTAGGATATTGTAGGATTTCTAATTCCTTTGCCCTAGGCTCTTTTTCAGGAGCCACTGTGATGGAAAGACCTTGAGCCACATCTCGGATTAAATCCTGAAAGGACATATCCTCTGGTGGAGACATCCTACGCTGAGGAGAAGAATCCTCAGGAAAAAGTACTCTGGTATCGGCAGAGCTTTCAGAGTCTTCAGACTCCTCTGAGGATTCAAAGTATCTCTGATCCAGGTGATCGTGCAAGGCACGGTACCAGTACCAACTTGTCGATACCGGATGGATAAGCATGACTCGGTCCAGGTAGAAGACCCGCCGATGTCGATGCAGTTGATGCCGGAGTTGGTGCCGGTACCGGTTGAATTGTCTGAAGTGGTTTCAAGGGCATCAAGGCTGTGAGAAGAGCCGCCAGACTGCGTTCAATAGCCAAGAATCTCTGGTCTATCGACACTGCTGATGCTTGGGTATCAGTACCGGATGAAGCAGCCGGTACCCCAGAGCATGGCACCAGTAGTTCTGCCGAGGTTGAGGCCTCGATAACATACTGGAGCCCTGTTAGTGCTTTGGAAGTCGAAGCCTCCTGCCGGGGCAATTTTGCTGGTGTGAGTCCCTCAAGGGCAACACCAGAGGCATCTCGATACTTAGAAGGAGATCTATCCTTTGAGGACCGGCCAGATTTATGTTTAGTTACCTGAGATCCATGGGAGGAAGACGAAGCCCTGGAAGACGTCGATGCCACAGAGGCTGCATCGGAGGGAAAAAGGGTGCTAAGTTTAGCAGCTCTGTTCTGCCGGCCCCTCTTCAACATCATCCCACAGGCAACACACTCTGAAATAGAGTGGTCATTTTAGGCACCACTCATGGGTGTCGGTGACGGAGATGGTACCGCCACACTTGGAACACTTTTTAAACCCGAAGCGGGTTTTTCCATTTTAAGGAAAAAGTTGGGCCTAGTGCCCAAAATGGCGCATGGCACCTGAGGAGAAAATAACTGGAAAAGACTCCAGAAAGTTTTACTTTTTTTTTTTTGAAAAAAAGAAAGAACCACCGGCGGTACCGGTATAGCGTCGAAGGAAGGCAGACGCGACGACAAAAAAGAAGAATAGACAGGAATTTTTTCTACGGTGACAGGATGTGCGACCTGTTGGCTCCACGGAAAACAAAGAACTGGAGAGGGACAGTTGGGAAAGGCGGGAAGGCAGCACGCAAGCGCTGTGGGAAGCTCCCAAAAGCTTCCTATTGGACGCTGGGGAGTGTTCCCGCGCAGGCTCTGTCTGTACAGACGATACCCATATGTGAAGACTACATTCCTGCTTGTTCCTGGAGATCACCTTTAAATACCACTTCAGTCATGGGTAACATCCCTACATCTTCCTCAGTAAAGACCGAAACAAATAATTCATTCAGTCTCTCTGCTATGGCCTTGTCCCCTCTTAGTCCCCCTTTTACCCCTCTATGATCTAATGGTCCAAACTGACACTCAGTTTTTTTGCTACGAATATATTTGAAAGAGTCTTTATTACGCGTTTTTGCTTCCACAGCAAGCTTCTTCTCAAATTCTCCCTTTGCCTGCCTTATCAACGCCTTGCATTTAACTTGCTTGTGCTGTTTGCAGTTTGTCATTTGGCTCTTTCTTCCAGTTCCTGAAAGATGTTTTTTTGGCAACAGCCTTTCTGACCTCCCCTTTAGACTATGCTGGCAGTTTTTTGGATTTCCTTCCTCTTTTCTTAAAGCATGGAATACAGCTGGTCTGGGCTTCCAAGATAGTATTTTTAAACACCCAAGCTTGATGTAAGTCTTTAACCTTTGCAACTGCTCTTTAGTTTTTTCTTAACTATTTTCCTCATTTTATCATTGTCTCCCTTTCGAAAGTTAAAAGGTAGTACTGTGGATTTCCTTAACATCCCTCCTCCATTAATTAAATCAAACACGATCATGCTATGATCACTATTGCCAAGTGGCCCCAACATCCTTATCTCTTGCACCAGATCTGGTGTTCCACTAAGGATTAGGTCCAAAATTGCTTCTTGGAGCAGTTGGTTAATGAACTGACCAGAGGGGAAGCCGTCATTTATTTCATCTAGAAACTATCTCCTTAGCATGTCCTGCCGTGACACTGACCCAGTCAATACCGGGATAATTGAAATCAGCCATTATTATTACTGTGCTATAACTTTTGTTAGCTTCCCCAATTTCTTTGAGTATTTCATCATTCATTTGTTCATTCTGGCCAGGCGGTCGATAGTACAACCCTCCCCCCGCCAGCCCAGCCATCGCCTTCCCCTTTTTACATGGAATTTCAATCCATAGAGATTCTACAGCAAATTTTGTTTCCTGCAAAACTTTAATGCTTTGTGACTCAACACCCTCTCTAACAGAGCGCAACCCCTCCACCAATTTGATCAGCTCTATCATTACGATATAGTTTGTACCCAGTAATCATTAAAATCATCTGTAGTAACTGAAGATTGCAGAATGGCCAATCTAATGCCATTTTAAAAGAGGATTCCAGGGTGGGATCCAGGAAACTACAGACTAGCGAGCCAGTCAGCGGTACTGGGCAAAATGGTAGAAACCATTATAAAGAATAAAATCATGGAACATGTAGATAGTCATGATTTAAAGAAAGCCAACATGGATTTTGCCAAGGAAAGTATTTTACTAATTATAAATTTTTTTGAAAGTGTGAACAAACAGGTAGACCAAGGTGAGCTGGTTGATATAGGCGAGTTGGTTGGATTAGAAAAGGTACAGAGAAGAGCCACCAAAATGGTAAAGGGGATGGAAGGATACCCTTATGAGGAAAGGCTTAAAAGATTAGGACTTTTCAATTTAGAAAAGAGATGGCTGAGAGGAGATAGGATAGCGATTTATAAATTAATGAATGGAAAGAAAATGGTAAGTGTGGATCAGTTGTTTACTCCATCAAAAAGTAGAAAGACTAGGGGACATGCAATGAAGCTACAACGTAACCCATTCCACCTTGTTGTATTAAGAAAAACAAAATATGACTTGGACAGGATTAAATGGCATCCTTCACCAATATTTGTTTGCACAATCTTTGGCAGCAATGACAGCCTCCAAACATTTCTTGTAGCCATATATAAGTTTCATATATCCATCTGCAGGTAGTTTCTTCTACTCTTCAACTGTGATTTGTTCCAGTTCATGAATGTTTCCAGGATTCCTTTTACCAATGGCAGATTTCAGCTTTTCCAAAGGTTCTCAACTGGATTGAGATCAGGACTAAAACAGACCATTTGTTTCTTTTTAACCATTCTTTTGTACTTTTAGGTGTATGTTTTGGGTCATTGTCCTGCTGGAGGACCCATGACCTTCCAAACCAAGAACTAGCTTTCTGATATTAGGTAACACATACTTTGCTTTAAAGTACACATAAGTGGGTAAGAATGTTTCTCGTCTCGCTCATGGGCTGCCCCACCAAATAATTACAATACCTTCGGTAAAATCAGCTCTCCAGCGGTGAGCCTTGCCCCACTGAAAAGGGAGGACTATACACAGAGGACTGGGTAAGCAAGGGCTGTTCAAACATGCGAGCGTGTCAAGAAAAGAAAAAGTCAGCATGTGATTCTAAAATAGTGACTGTGCTGAATGAGGAAGGAAGTACAGACTCTTCCTCTGAAAACCTAGCACATGAGGTCGTTAATTAGAACCAAAATTTGATAATGAAAAAAAAACTAGAGGAAATAGATGAAGCTTTTTCTGAAATGTGTTGCAAGGTGAAGGAGGTCAAACTGTGAGTAGCAACTCTGGAAAACAATGCGAACTCCAGAAAGACCAATTTTAACAGCAAAGGTGGACAACCTTGAGAACTGCTCAAGATGGAACAACCTGCGCATGGGTAGGAGTGTCGGAAACATGGAATGATCAACGGCTCCCCTCGTTGTTTGAAAGCTGGCTACCTAAAGATCTGGGCCTTCCTGAGCTAGTAGGTGAAATTAATGTTGAGCGAGCCCATCGTCTGGGGCCTAAACTGGAGGGTCATAATCATCCATGCCCGGTCCTCACTTGCATCTTGAGCTTTCAGCATAAGACGCAGCTGCTGCAGGCCTGTTGTAAGCACCAGGACCTGCACCTGGATAACAAGCTTATACTTTTGTTTCAGGTCTACTCGGCCGCTCTTACCGCTAAGAGAAAGGACTTCTCAGTATGCACGGAACTCTTCAAAGGTGGCATACGGTTTGCTCTGATCTATCCTGCTACTCAAGATTTATCATGAGGAGATGACTCATGCTTTTGAGCAAGCAGTTGCAGCAAGAACATTTGTGGCTGCCTTATACCATGTTTAGGAGGGCTCTGGTAGGCAGTAATGGACTTCTACCCTTGCTATAGTTTGGGGTCAATACTACTATGAGCTCCCTGCACAGATGGATACCTAGAAGACTCATGGCCTGGTAGCCAGGACTGCACGTTGGTGAATTAGGGCTTCCTGAGACTCTAAGAGGACAGACTTATTAATAGTAATGAGACACATGTGGAACATATGTGGAATATGCGGTGCCACCCCTGAGCTGTAGAGGAGCAGCCTGGAGGCACAGCTGGTAGTGATCTGCTCTGCTAAGTCGGAGTTTAGCTGCAGCTAGTGTTTTCAGAAGTTTGATTGGTGGTTGAGTGTTGATACATCGGGTGAATGGGCAAATGAGTATGTATGATATTGTATAACTGCCCTCCCAACCTTGTTTTCCCAAAATAGAGGAAGATTAGACGTCTGGCAGGGGGTGGGGGGGGGGGGGGTGGGGGTGTAATCGGACAGATAACCATTCATTTGAGGTATTTAGGGGAGGGAGGGGAAGGCTCCCGCAGCGCATTATAATCACTCAAACAGGGCAAGAGTCTGTCTTTGGGTGCGCTGAGGCTGGGCAGCCCCGGAGAGCGTCATCTATAGCTTCTTACCTGTGCTATGCCATCTTAGGTCACGTCACTTAATGTTCAGATAATTTCTTGGAATGTTGGGGGACAATGGATCTCCGATTAAGTGTACTAAAATCTTGCAAGCATTAAAACACAAAGGTGCTCAAATAGCACTGCTACGGGAGACCCACCTCAGTACAACAGAACACGATGAGCTCACTTCGGACTGGGTGGTAAGAATCTATGGGGTCTCCTCAGGAACCGGGAACCAGGAAAGCTGGGGTGGCAGTGCTGATTAAATGGGGACTGCCCCTGGAGGTGCTAAAGCATGAGGCTGATCCCAAAGGGTGTTTTGTATTCTTACAGGCCAAATTATATGCAGAGGAGCTTATCATCGGAAACATATATGCCCCAAATGACTACGATCATAAGTTCTTTCGGGAAATCCTTTGACATGTGTCTAGTGCCAACCAAAAAAAAAAAAGGGGGATTCTGGCAGGAGAATTTAACTGCCCTCATGATCCAGAGCAGGACAAAACTGGTACAGGAAACACTTCAGGCTGGTCAAGGAAGGGTGTTAGCTACCTTTTGCTGGATGGGGCAACTTGGTGGATGTCGAGCGTGCCCTCCACCCTGGGGGCCGGAAGTACACTCATATGTCCAGAGCACATTCTACTTGGTCATGCATTAGTGAGTGAGGGCAGATTTGCCCATGTCCTCCGAACTGAGATTGAACTGGTGGTGGTTTCAGACCACAGCCTGTTTTGGTTAGACTGGGCAGTCTAGGGGGGAGTACGTGTTGGCTGGTGATTCCTGGCGTTCAAGCGATTTTTAGAACAGCAATGGGATGAATACACTTACTTTAATGACACACACCAATGTACCCTGCTTCTCTTTGGGAGGCCAGCAAAGCTGTAATATGTGGCTCCATCATCGCCTACATGATAAAAAGATGCAAGCACCTCAATCAGACTCCTACATCTTGAACATACTGTGCATCACCTACAAAGACAAGATAATAAACCAGAACCATTTGGTCCGGCAAGAATATCTCGATATCCAGGACGCACTAAATGCTTTGTTACATAGAAGGGCCATCGTGTCATTGCAATACTATAAACACCAATTTTATATATTTGGAGATTGATCAGGGAAACTTCTCGCATGAGTGGTTCAGGACTCGGGAGGAACGCGCTTTCTACCTATACTTAAAAAGGTGAGAAGGGCAGCTTGCAGAATCAATCATGTCAGATTGCAGCTATTTTTCAGTCTTTTTACTCCAAATTATATACAGCTGAATCTTCTGACCCAGATGCAGGCTTGGATTTTCTGCAAGCCCTTCCCCTTCCTCAGCTGATGGAAACAGACCTTAGTGTTTTTAATGCACCTGTCTCGGGCCCAGAGATCCAGAAGGTGATTAAGCAACGTAAACTGCACAAGGCACCTTGTCCGGATGGATTTGGATCAGATTATTATAAAATGCTAGAGATGCATCTTACCCCAGCTCTGGTTGAGATGTACGGGGCTGCCTCTCAGACTGGCCTTGTTCCCAGGGACATGAGATGTGCTGACATAACAGTAATACCCAAGGAAGGTAAGGTCTCCTTGGATCTAGCATCCTACCGACCCATCTCCCTGATCAACTTTGATATAAACGTTTTGGCTTCGGTGCTGGTGCAACACTTGAACCCACTGTTGCCACGCCTGAATTGTTTGAGGCAGGTGGGTTTTTTCCTGGGCAGGACACAGCTCGAAACATCTCACAGCTAATTTTGGGGATGGAATATAGTATGTATCATCAGCTCCCTCTGATGCGGAAAAGACATATTTGATAGAGTGGCTTGACCATACATATGGAATGCCCTCCAAAGCCTTGGCTTGACGGATTCTTTTCTTGGGTGGATCCACACTGTTTATGCAGACCCACAGGAGAGAGAGAGGGGGGGTTAACTGAGTTTTTTCAGATCAATTTTTCTTTGGAGTGTGGAACTCGTCAGCGGGGCCCTCTATCCCCCCTACATTTTGTTCTATTCTTAGAGCCCCTATTTCTATGCTTACAACTAGAAGACCAAGTGAGAGGTCAGAAAGTGGGGATGGATGAACTGAACCCAAGTGCCTTTACAGATGATTTACTGTCCCTCCCAAAGGCACTACAGATTATAAAGACTTTTTGCCGCTTTTTGGGTCTTAAGATAAACTGGTCTAAGTCGATGGCCCTGGATGTGCAGGGAGGGGAGGAAAAGAGGAGGGAAAGATGGCTGGGACCTTTCAGCTGGTTTGAGCTGAGGGCTTTATTTGCTAACTAGGAGTGCACCTTCCAGTGAAGCCCGCCAAACTTTATGAGTGTAATATCCCATCTATGCTCTCTAAAACTTCGGCAAAACTCTAGAAATGGATGAACCGCCCCGTCTCCCTAAGGGGTCGTATTGCTCTTTTTAAAATGATGGAACTTCCCAGGTGGCTATGTCCTCCGCCAGCTCCCCATATGGATATCCTCAAGGGATTGGAAATTTCTCAACCAACAGATTAACAGTTTTCTGTGGAGGGGGAGGCACGCAGTCAGGACACCATCCCTGACCACCAAACGCACCAGGTCATACATGGCATCAGAAACAAAGGCCGTAGCAGACTTCAAAAGAGGGATAGTATCATCTAGCAGAAGAGACTGAATCCACTGGAGCAGTACTCAAGATGTTAGGCTGCCACATACTGCGAGCTGCAGAATAGCAGCTGTCATGGCAAACTGGCTCTTCAACAGCAAATCCACCTTATGGTCTGTAAAATCCTTTAAGGAATAGTGGTCCATCTGGTAACCGCTGTGACCTGCACATCCAACTTGGGAATACCAAACCACTCGACACACTCCTCCAGGAGATTGTAGATTTTCTTACACACCCTTAGCCGAGGAGTTGGGAGAGTCCCATTCTGACCAGAACATATCTTTGATCACAACTGGAAACAGAAGACAGTAGTGGATTTCCGCACCACTTGAAGCGGGTGTACCTTGGGCTCCTGCTCCATGCCAGAAGCTATGTCAAGATCAAGGCTGATGAGACCCTGGCAATCAACGCCTTCAGTTCCTCCTTCTGGAATAGGCAGACCACTCTAGCCTCTCTGCAATCTTCTGAAGGTGAGAGTACTTCATCCATGTCAAAGCCCAGTACAGAGCCATCTGAATCCTAGCCAGAGTCAAAAATCTGATAGCTTCCAGCTGTTCTCCCTCCCCAGGGATGCTTAGCCAAAGGCAATCAAACAGGGCTTCCACTCCTAACCTGCCCTGAATGAGACTGCGTCCAGGGGCCGCTAGGTCTGAATTTCCATGCCAGGACCAGACCTGCTGCAAAAAAGAAAAGAATTCCGAGGAGGACAATCGAGAGTCCGGAAGCTCTCTTCTCTGAAATGACCTCCCAACACCAGGGGACACAGCTGCTGCAGACCCCCTAGAGGACAAGGAGCAGCTCACTGCATGGACACTGGACCCTCTGGCTGGCTGGATATCCTTGCCCATAGCGCCCTCAGTCACCTCCTGCCCTGAGGCTAGCAAGGCTGGACTAACTGAATCCCCTAACAGAGAAGGGGAGCAGGCCTTCCAAGGACAATTCAGAAGCTGCCATGTAAGCAGAGCAGAGTCCAGAAGCCAGAGAAGAGGCACCTTGCTTGCCCAGGTCAAGTGATGTTTCCTGGAAGAGTGTTAAAGCAAGTATCACAACAGCATGCACTAAGCCTGTGGCGGCGGCCCAAAAGTGTGCATAGTCTGCAATGCACGTTACAGGTGCTAGGATGGGAACGTGCATTGGAACTGCTTGGTGCGCAATAGGAGAAAACACTACTAACACGTGCAGAAAACTGTGGGAAACCCCCACACCGCACCAAGGGTCACCAGCAGTCCACCTCGAATTGCATCCCAGGAAGACTGAATCGGGAGCTCCCAACAAGGATAGTGACAAGGTCAAGCCTTGGTACTCACTTCCCTGAGAGCTTCAGGCAGAGAATCCGTTCCAGGCTCAGTTCTACTCCCCTTGACATGGAGTTACTAGCTTTTGCAGCAGTGTTTAAGTTGGCCAGCAGGCAGAACCCTCTGAAAGCCTTTTTCAATCTTCAGAAGAGGAAGGGGCCATTGAAGTGTGAGGTTGCCGAATTCTTCTAAATCCTTCCAATTTTCTGGTTGTCAACAGGATCTTATCCAGTCTAAGAGCATGTTGCTGAACCAAATTTTCTCTCCTCCTATGGCTACCAAAAAGACTGTAGTCTAGTGGAGCCTCCCTCGTCACGCTCAACTGAGTCATCCTCAAAGTGTTGGTCATAAGCATTTTTATCTATCTTTTCCTCTCAATTCTTCAGATTTTCTTCAGAGGGGAGAAAATCCAGCCACAACCTGCTGGAGACAAAGAAATACTGAAGGAACTTTTGTGGCTGAAGCGAATAGTGGTATAGGAGTCATGTAATTGAAACCTGTGCTTTTCATTGGTTCTTTGTCTCCTCCAATCTGCTGGTAGGGAAACACAACCCACTTGTCTGGACTGGTCTAGCAGGATGATATGGAGATGAGCATTTGTATTAAACTAACTTTTCCAGTTCTCAGGTTTTTTCATTTCTATCCCTCATTGAGGACTTTTGCAGTTTGTGTGTGAGAATCTGCTTGATTCTCTTATCAGACTTAGTGTATAAACAATAGAATCATTTTTCCTTCTCAAACAAAAATATCACTTTATTTTATTTATACTTTTTTAAAATTTGCATTTTCAAAATAAGTGCCTTGGCAAACTAGAACAATAAAGAAGCTTTGAGGTGGGTGAGTGAAAAAAAAAAATAAACACAAGATAGATACAAGTTAAATGACTCAAAGAGATTAACAGAAAAAAAACAGAGTCATCATGAAAACTAGTACTGTGTCACTATTTTTTATATATGTTAGATAAGAAGCAATTCTGACATACTAGGTTCTGGAAAGAGCAGACATGCTTTTAGGTGGTGCATAGCACACACGGGTGAGAGGCACGTGCAATATTGTGTATTATTGATATTATACCTCTGTTCTGTACTACTTCTGCACCACACAGAAGATCAAATACCAGAGATGGTATAGATTGGGAAAAAGTGAAAGAAAGATGCAGGACTAGAGCACTTGTAATATGTTGCTTCCCTGTCTCTACAATTTATCCGTCACCCCTTGTCACATGTAAAAATGGAATTGCAGGGGAGAAGACTAGAGGTACAGTGTGGAATGCAACTGCTCCTTTAGCCATCAAGTTAACAGTCACTGAGTTTACTGGTTATAGTTTATGAGCTCCAGAAGAATGTTCTTTGGCACAATGCAAGTAATTGACCACCACCACTAGCAGGACATTTGAGACAAATCATATTCAACATAATTTAAGAGGTAGATTCATTTCTGTCATTAAACATACTAATTTGGAGATACCAGCTATAGTGTTTCTCCTTTGGATAGTATATAAATGATACCAAATTGCTTTTTTCCAAATAGGGGTATTATGAAAACAAACATTCCTATATTCTGAACTTCACCAACAAAATACGTGCAGTGTTTTGAAGGGCATATCTCTAAGTGCTGAGCGCTTTAAAAAAAAAATACAGGAAGGGAGGGAGGTAGCCTGAAACATTAATCTCAGTCACACACCAGGATACAGAAACCGCATGCAGCCTAAGTGCAAGAACAGCTATTTTACTACATAAATATGTTCCACAAAGCAGATTCCAAAGAGAGAACATTTTCCATTCATTAAAGTGTATGCCACTTTTCAGAAAAATTCCCATGTAAAGCATGGTAGCTCAGGTCGCTTTATCAACTTATTGAAAGAAAATAAAACACTCAGACAAGTTCATAGCTATCTCATATTGCCTCACTCTGAAACAATCTGAATTATGTATACATTGTCTGACTCAACAGCGGCATCTCCTGCCAAGATGAACTTTCCACTTATGACAAATCAGTGGTACCTTTCAGTAATGGGTACCATAGGCCGATTACTCATGAACAAAAGAAAATAGCTTCTTAGTCAAAAGATTAGATATGTTTTCCAACAGAAGCTCTTGTGTCGCAGATCCTTAAAGGAAGGATTTGAGTAGCTTGCAGTATGAGCATGCATTCTCTTCTCCTCAAGTGATGATCGCTCATATAGCAAAGTGGAAAACCAACTCTCAAGTATCCCTAACACAACCTGATTTTTAAGGCTAAAAACAAAACCACAAATTTGAGTATTTGCATCCAAAAACACTTCACGAGTATTAGCACGGCTATCTTGAAAACCAGATCAACCTCAATGATAAGAAATAAGAGAAGAAAGTAAGGTTGTTTACCTATAAAGGGTATTCTCTTTAAACAGAGGGGTATAATCAGATATACAAGTGGGAGATGTCACCCAAAAGTGCTAACCCCAAGTTAGCCCTCTCAGATCTCAAGAAAGACAAGAAAACAGGTGATAGCTGCCACCCTGCAAGTTCCCTCAATCCATTTCAGAGCTTAATGATCAACTTATCAGGGAGGTGGGCTAGTATGTGTGAAAGGATAACCATGTTGCAGACCTACATATTTCCTGAATAGACAGTAAGCGAAGGTGGGTAATTAAAAGTTGCCAAAGTTGGCCTGATGTGCATTCACCACATTACTGAGCTACAATTTTGCTACACTAACAGTGGGATATAAAGTCCATTTTTCAGTTGAAGTCTTTTTTGACACTATATTTCCCAGTTTATTGGTGTCAAGGGATTTATTTATTTATTTTATTTAACAATTTTTCTATACCACCTTCTCATTTAATCAAGGCGGTTTACATTGAAATTCAGAAACTCAAAAAACTGTTACATAGAACTTGCATCGGGAAGAACATGATTCAAACCATTGGAAGGAACTCTCTAAGGAGAACAAGGGGGGGGGGAGACATGCAAGAGGTACAGAATAGCACAACATATATACAGTGGGACAGTTGATTGACTTTGCTTGTGATGCGAGTACATGAGTCCAGAGGTTACTGGAGATGTTTGGTGTCTCTACCAAAGTAGTCAATGAAGAGGAGTATCTTTAGCTGTTTCCTAAAGTCTTTTATGTCTGAAGTGGTTCTCAGACCTTCTGGAAGGGAGTTCCAAATGGCAGGGGCAGCAAGTGAAAGAGCCCTCTTTGCAGTGGAATTGTTGACCTTTGTGAACAAGCTGGGTATAGGTATGGTATTTATGGTGCTATGTCTCACTGATCTCTTAGTGGGCTTAGTACATATCAGGCCTTGTAAAATATCGGCTGATAAGCTGATTTTAATTTTGAAGATGGTGAGAGTGAATTTATATTTGGCACGGGACGTGATTGGAAGCCAGTGGAGCTGGTTCAGGAGGGGAGTTATGTGGTCATGCTGAGATGATCTAGTGACGATTCAGACAACGGTGTTTTGGACTAGTTGCAAGGGACAGATGGTTTGCTTGGGGAGTCCTTGGAAAAGGGCATTACAGTTGTCCAGAGTGGGTGTTACTATGGCCTGACATACTGTACGGAAGCGATCTTGACTGAGGAGGGGTTTGAGTCTCCGAACAGTAGTGAGCTTTTGGAAGGCTGACTTAGTGGTCTTATCAATATGGACTTGGAGGTTAAGGTGGTTGTCAATGATGACTCCCAAGGTATCGTACTTCGTCTTTTATCGGTTTTGGGTTGTCAGCAATATTGATTGTGGTCAGTGGGGTGAATGAAGTCTCATGTGATAATAGCTTCAGTTTTTTTGATGTTTATGTTGAGGTTGTTGTTGGTCAGCCAGTTTATCGTGTCTTGAAGACATTGTGACACTGTTGCAAAGTCCGGGGAATCCAACTGGATTGGTGTGTATGCCATATCATCTGCATATATGGCATACTGTATCTTGAACATTTTGAATATGTTGCATATTGGTTGTATATATATGTTGAAGAGGAGGGCGGACAGCGAGGATCCTTGAGGAACTCCTTGTGCTATGTGGAAAGTGTCTGAGGTGAGGGGACCAACTTTGAATCTCTGCTTTCTGTTGCTGAGAAATGACTGGAACCATTTTAGTGTGGTGCTTTATAGATCAATTTTCATTAGTCATTTCAGAAGGGTGTCGTGTGATACTGTGTCAAAGGCAGAGGAGATGTCAATGAAGATGAGCAGAAATCCTTTCCTTATGTCATCTATTCCTCTGAGCAGGTTGTCAAAAAGGTGAGTGAGTAGGGACTCAACACTGTGATTAGGGCAGAAGCCATGCTGGTGGGGATCCAGAGGGGTGTTTGTATCAATGTGATCTTGGATATGAACTTGAACAACCTTCTCAATTTTAGAAAGGAATGGGAGGCTGGATATTGGTCTATAAGCTGATGGGTCCAGGGTGTGTGATGTTGTATTCTTCAGAATTGGGCGGATTGTAGCTTGCATGAGTGTAGGTGGCATGTATCCCTGAGTCAGGGGTGAGCTTATAATCCTTTGGATGCAGTTGGTCAGGGCCTCCTTTGCAGATTTGATCCAGGTCACTGGGCAAGGGTCTGAGGGAAATGTGCTTGAGTTTAGGGTGATTATCGTGTGGGCTACTTGTTTGGTCGTGGGGATGTAGAAGTCAGACCATCTGAAAGTGCTGTTGGTTTCTTCATGAAAGATTAGTGTGTCAGTGGTGGATGTATCTGTGAATGGAGGCTTCAGGAGGGGTTGGTTCTTGGTTATGAGGAAGTCAGCAAAGGTTTGAGGGTCTAACATGTCTTCTTCCTTCCGAGTTGGGTCTTTTGTGAGTGTGCGGACAATGTCAAAGAGCTCTCTGGGCTTATTGCAGGCTTTTAAAATGAGGTTTTTATGGTATTGTTGCTTGTGATTGTTGATTAAATTGTTGTATTCCTTTTGCATTTTTAGGTATTGCTTTAATGTAGCTTCAGACCCGTCATGTCGCCACTAACGTTCATGCTGACATAGTTTTCTCTTGGTCTCGCTTATTGTTATGGAGTACCATGCGGCTGATTTTGGTCTAGTATCGTTGTGTCCTACCCTTGCTCGTTCTGGGGGTTTAGCTGCAGCACTTATAGTGGTGTTCCAAGTGGTGATTGCTGCGTCTAGATCGGTAAAGTCTTGGGGCAGGTGTTGCATGGTGTCAGTGAGGAACTGGTCCTTGTCAAATGCCTTGAAGCGTCGTCCAGGGTTAAGTTTTTTCTGGGGTTTTTTTGGGGGCGGGAGGAGGATCTTGAAGAGTATGGCATGGTGATCTGACCATGATATGAGTGAGGTTGTGGGAGATGTTATGATGTCCTGATCTATCATACTTGTCGGAGTGAATATTAGGTCTGGGGTAGAGCCCGAGCGGAGAGTTGATTCTGCGAGTATTTGGTTAAATAGAAGGGACTCCATTGTATTGTGGAAAGCTCTTTCATCCTTGCTAGATGCTGAGGTGAGATTCAGGTCATCTAGAACTATGAGAGGTTTGTGATGGGAGTTAGCAGAGCATATTGATTCCAGAATGTTGGATGTGTTCTCTGAGGTTGCGTTTGGGGCTCTGTAGATTAGACAGATGGCTGTTTGTTTTCTATGCTGATAGTGTCACATCGTTCAGAGCTTATGGCGCTGGAGGTTTCAAGCTTGAGGTTTGATCGAGCTAGGATTAGAACCCCCCTGCCTTGCTTGTGGTATGGGGGCAGTTGAATGCTGAGTATGTGGAGGGTATCACCTGGTTTAAGATGACTTGGTCAGTATCTTTAGCCATGATTCAGTGATGCATAGAATATCAATGTGGTTAGCTTGAATGTGATCGATAATGGTGTTTACCTTATTATGTATGGATCTGGCATTAACGAGACCTATAGTCATGGGAGGGCTATGGGGGGGATGTATATGAGGAGGAGTTGCAAGGATAGATGGATGTATGCGAATGAGCCTGGTAGGTCTCCTGTTGGGATGCTTGTGCATATTTGTCCATATTGTAGGTTGATACATTAAGTGAGTTGGAGGAATTTGAAGGGCTGTAGTGAGGGAGGGATAGTAACAGGTTGCGCTTCTTACTTGAGAGGTCAGGAGCAGTGATAAGATGGCATATATACCGTGTGGAGAGAGCCAGATGAGGTGTTTGCTGCTTCAGAAAACATTTGTGAGGCTTAAGTGAGTGCTGTACAGGTACTAAAGAGAAGTTACTGGGTTGTTTGTGCTCCATGTGTGAGGTAAGGTACTCACAGTTTGTAGATTTCTTAATCTTACTGTTGTTGGTGATGCCAGTTCCGAGATCCCATAGATCATGTAGAGGTAGTTAGCTGCTGGGAGAGGGTTTCTCAACACCTTTGTTCCCTGCCAAAGGGCCCTCTGGCAAGGCCCTCAGGCATTGGAGGCCCTCAGGCATTGGCCCGCCAGTGTGGGCGTGCCACGGGGCGCCATTAAATTTAAAGTGAAGTTGGTGAAACCTGATTGGTCTTGTGGAGCCGGTCAGGGAGAAGGGATACGAGTTGCATGAATTGGTGATTTAGCTGTGTCTTTTCATATAGTACAGTTAGGCATATACATGGCTTGCTCACCCTTTTTGTGCATATGAAGCTTTGGGGAAAAGTGAAAAAAAAAAAGAAAAAAAAAAGAAAAAAAAAAAAGAAAAAGAGGATTATGGATTGGTTGATGTGGAAAGCTGAAGCCGCTTTAAATTAACACACAAAAGACCCCTTAAATATGTGTTCAGAGGGCTGCCTATTTGCCATTTTGTCACAAGAACAGAAGTGATTTTTTTTCTCTTTGAAGATGGGTGAGATTCAAAGTAACTACCAATCAAGAAAAAATAAGAAAAAAAAAACCTTTCCAAATCAAGCATTTCAGTTCAGTATACTACATGGGAAATGGTGGTTTCTTGGCTAGGGTTTCATATGTCACAACCCTTTCATGAATTTGAAAAGTTCATGGCATTATGCACTGGCCACTAGGTTAACCAACAGCTTTTTTTCTGTATATATACAAGTAATATTGGGCCATTTAGATCAATAAATAGCCCAATACTATCTGTATATTTGTGGGGCTGGGCTTGAGATGGAACCAGGGCAGTTTAAAAAAATTTTGACAACTATCAATATATTTAGTGTCACTACCTGTAGTATATGCGTTTAAATTGAAATGCTGGCGTTTAACTTAAGCTTGTCACCATGCTGGTTGCATATCAGTTTCTTGAAGGTTAATGGATGCACACAGTTAGAAATCCAGTGTGAAAGTCACTACTGAGCTGAGGTCATGTGATGAATTCTAGAGATTGGAAGCATGGGCATGAGGCTCCTGCTACCCGTTGCTCTATTTTATTGGGGCATGATTCAAGCCATGAAAGAGGTGCTTGCAAGGTCTTCCACAGCAGATATAGACAAGTGTGGATAGCAGACTGGAAACTGTTGTCAGCAAAGTTCCCAGGCTCAAGTCTTTAGTGAACAAAGCTGGATCATGTTGACATTATGGGTGACTTGCTTCCAGTCATGGCTAGGAAAATTAACAAACCTGAGTGTATTCATCAGATAGGACAAATTGAAGAACAGTCATAGGCAAAATAAAACAAAGTTACTTACCTGTAACAGGTGATCTCTGGGAACAGCAGGAATAAGTCTTCACATATGAGTATCGTCGGTACTGACGGAGCCTGCGCGGGAACGCTCCCCAGCGTCCAATCAGAAAGCTTTTGGGAGCATCCCACAGCGCCTGCGTGCTGCCTTCCCGCCTTTCCCAACTGTCTCTCCTCAGTTGGGTTTTAAAGCTGAGACAAAGAGAGAGAGAGAAGGAAAGGAAAGATAGAGAGATACAACTCCTAGGGGAGGTGGGTGGGTTGGTTGTGAAGACTTATTCCTGCTGTTCCCAGAGATCACCTGTCACAGGTAAGTAACTGTGCTATCTCCAGGAACAAGCAGGAATGAGTCTTCACATATGGGGACTCCCTAGCTTTAAATGCCAGGGAGAGACTCCAGAAGTTGTGTGTCCCTGGGACAGGGCTGCACTTCACCTCATGGATCTCTGGCATCCCATCAGGGATGGTGGGTAAGAGTTGATTAAGTATGGAACAGGTGTTTGAGAACAGCCTGACCAAACAAGGCATCCCAGCGGGAGTCCTTGTCCAAGCAGTAATGGGCTGTGAAGGTATGAACCGAGGCCCAAGTGGCTGCTTGACAGATGTTGTCAATAGACACAGAGTTCAGATGAGCCATTGAGGCTGCCATGGCCCTCACATTGTGAGCTGTGACATGGCCCTCCAGAGAAAAGTTCTTACTCTGATAGGCGAAAGAAATACACTGGGCAATCCAGTTGGATAGTGTTCTCTTGGAGACTAGTAGTCCCAAATGAGAAGGATCAAAGGCAACAAAGAGCTGAGAGGACTTTCTATGTTGCTGTGTCCTTTGTAAATAAAAAGCCAGAGGTCTTTTACAGTCCAGGGTATGAAGATTCCTCTCTGCACTTGATGCATGAGGCCCTGTAAAAAAGACAGGTAGGTAGACCTCCTGGTTGAGGTGAAAGGGCGAGACCACCTTAGGCATAAAGTGTGGATGAGTCCTAAGGACTACCTTGTCATGATGGAATCTTGTATAAGGTGGATTAGCTACGAGTGCTTGCAATTCACTAATACGACGTGCTGACGTGATTACAATGAGGAAGATAACTTTCCAAGAAAGGTATTTCAAGGAGGTGGTAGCCAAAGGTTCAAAAGGCAGCTTCATAAGCTGACCAAGAACCAGGTTCAAGTCCCATGCCACCGGAGGTGGTCTATTGGGAGGCTTTGTTAAAAGGAGGCCTCTCATGAACCTTGCTACAAGAGGATGAGAGGAGATAGGTTGTCCATTTAGAGCCTTAAGGGAAGCTGCAATAGCACTCAAATGGATCCTTACTGAATTTGTTTTAAGGCCTGCATTAGACAGATAGAGGAGATACTCCAGCAAAGATTCCAGGGGTATGGCAAGGGGGTTAAGACCCTTCTCAGAGCACCAGATAGTAAACCTCTTCCACTTGAAAGCATAAGAACGTCAAGTGGAAGGTTTTCTGGAAGCATAAAGAACATCTTTCACCTGTTGAGAAAGATGAAGATCTTGGCGATCTAGGCCTTCAGCAACCAAGCCCTGAGATGCAGACTGGGGATTGGGATGCCATAACTTTCCGTCCTCTTGAGATAGGAGATCTGGAGCAGACCCTAACTCAAGGGAGGGAGCTTGAGAGAGATGTAGAAGCAGAGGGTACCACACTTGCTGTGGCCAATGTGGAGCTATGAGAATCATATGGCCTCTGTCTCTCTGAAGCTTGAACAGGGTTTTGGGAATTAGGGGAATGGGTGGAAAGGCATACAGGAAGTCTTGACCCCAGTGAAGGAGGAAAGCATCCCTTGCCTGAGCTCCCTGAGCCGGAGTTCTGGAACAGAACTGGGTAAGTTTGGCATTCCACGGACTTGCAAAGAGGTCTATGTCGGGGGTTCCCCAAATCTGAAAAATCCTGGCCACCTGGTCCACATGTAGGGACCACTCGTGTGGAAGCAGAACTCGGCTGAGCCTGTCTGCCCAAGAGTTTTGAACGCCTGGAAGATAAACTGCCAGAAGATGAATCTGATGCTCTATGGCGAGGACCCACAGTCGCAAAGCTTCGTTGCAAAGTGACAGAGAGCCAGTTACGCCCTGCTTGTTCACATAGAACATGGCTACCTGATTGTCCGTGTGGATAAGGACCGTCTTGCAGCTGAGCAGGGTGTGGAACACCCACAGAGCACGGAAAATTGCTCTGAGTTCCAAGAGATTGATATGTAGACAACTCTCCTGTGGGGACCAGATGCCCTGGGTGGAGAGGTCTTGTAGATGAGCTCCCCACCCCATTGGAGAAGCATCTGTTGTGAGAGTTGCTTGGGGTAGAGACTGCTGAAAGGGGGACCCCAGCAACAGGTTTTGAGGGGACTTCCACCACTGGAGGGACAAATTGAGGCGACTTATGTTTGCTATTTTGTCTGACAGGCAGTCTAATGCCTGGGTCCATTGGGTGGATAAAGTCCACTGAGCTGCTCTCATGTGAAGGCGAGCATATGGTACCACATGCACAGTGGATGCCATGTGGCCTAGTAACTGTAACATCTCTCGAGCAGTTAAGTGAGGCTTCAACTCTGCTTGAGAAGCTAACTGCACCAAGCGAAGGCAACGGGCCTGGGGGAGATAGGCCCTTGCCTTTGTGGTATCCAGCAACGCCCCTATAAACTCCAGGGACTGAGTAGGGGTTAAATTGGATTTTGGGAGGTTTATTATCAGCCCTAAATACTGAAGGATACTCATTGTGCAGGCTAGAGAACTCTTGGCCTCTGAGTGGGAGCTCGAATGAGCCAGTCGTCCAAATAAGGGAAGACGAATATTCCCAGAGTGCGCAGAAATACAGCTACCACTGCCATGCATTTTGTGAACACCCTTGGTGCAGAGGCCAGACCAAAAGGGGGCACTCTGTATTGATAGTGCTTCTCTTGAAAAAGAAACCGAAGGAACCGTCTGAGTTGGATGGATGAGAACATGGGTGTACGCATCCTTGAGATCTAGAGAACAAAGCCAATCCTGACTCTGAAGGTATGGCAGCAGAGTTCCCAGAGAAATCATTTTGAATTTTTCCTCGACTAGGAATCTGTTCAATTCTCTGAGATCTAAGATGGGTCTGTAGCCCCCTGTTTTCTTTGGAATAAGAAAATAGGGGGAGTAGAAACCTGAGCCCTGTTGTTGAAGAGGCACTTCCTCTATTGCCCCCTGGGTGAGAAGGGTGGCAACCTCCTGCCCCAACAGGTTGAGGAGGGAGGTTGGAGAATTGAACTGGTGCACTCTTGTGTGAGGGGGCAAGCTTGAAAAATGAAGTTTGTACCCCTCTCTGATGGAGTGTGTCCAATGCTCTGCTGTAATTTGCCCCCACCTGGGAGTAAAATGACATAACCTTCCTGGAATGGTGGAAGGCTCTGGTCCTTCCAGAGCCAGGAAGGCTAAGTTCTCTAGCGGAAAGTCAAAGGCCCTGAGGGGGCTGAGGTTGCTGGGTCGGTGGAGGCCTAGCAGCCTTTGCTTTGCTCTGTTTGGATGATTGCTGACGTTTGGTAGGGAACTGAGCTGCAGAAGATGCCCGCTGACCATAAGCAGGATAGAATCTTCCTTTTTTAGAAAAAGGTGCTTTCTTGAACAACCTTTTCTTAGCAGGAGCAGCTGTGGATTTGGATAGTTTATCCAAGGCAGCATTTTCAGCATCCATTTGATTGGCTTTTGCTTGCCAATCTTTACCAAACAGGTTTTCACCTGTACAAGGGATATTTCCCAATTCTTCTTGAACCCAGATCTCCAAATCAGATGCTTGAAGCCAAGCAATTCTACGTGCACCTATAGCAATAGCTGAGGCTCTGCTTACACATTCAAAGGAGTCGAAAGCTGCACGGTTGGAGAATTTGGAGATATCTTGGGCATGTTTGAGCCAAGTGAGAAAGTCCCGTCTTTTATCTTCAGAAATGAAAGGACTTAAAGTCAGCAAATGATCAGTGACTTCTTTTAGGAACATTCACATGTAAAGACTATAGGAATTAATTCTCGCAGCAAGCATGGAAGCTTGGAAGACCCTTCTTCCAAAAGCATCCAGGGTTCTACAGTCACGTCCTGGAGGATTAGAGGCATGTCTTTTGGCACTTCTAATCTTTCTCATAGCAGACTCAACCACAATAGAGTGGTGAGGAAGCTGAGTTTTATGGAAACCAGGACAAGGAGGGACACGATACATGGTATCCAACCTGCGAGAATGAGGAGAGGTGGTTAGAGGTGCTTCCCACATCCTCAACATGAGATCATACAAAATCTCATGAACAGGCAAGGTAGCTGCCTCCTTAGGAGTTTTAGGATATTGTAAAATATCTAACTCCTTGGCTCTGGGTTCTGTCTCAGGGGCCACCGTGATGTGAAGGCCCCGAGCCACCTCCCTGATAAAGTCTTGAAAAGACAAGTCCTCTGGAGGAGACATCCTTTGTTTAGGAGAGGACTCCTCCTGTGGAAGAAGCATCACTGCATCGACCGACTCCTCAGAATCCTCAGAGTCCTCAGAGGAATTGAAGTATCGTCTGTCCGGATGCTCTTGCAAAGCCCGATATCCGTACCGACTGGGATCGGTATCGGGAATAACCGGTACCGGGGTATCGGTACCTGAGGGCTTCAGAGGACAGAGTACCGGCATAGCAGACACCGATGCCGATGCCACCGGTACCGGGATCGGTGCCGATGGCGATGCTAGAGTCGGTACCGGTGGGGTAGTCCGTTGCGGTATCACGGGCGTCGATGCCACAAGGAAAGCCGCCAGACTGCGTTCTATGGACAGAATCCTCTGATCCATCGACGCCGCCAATGCTTGGAAGTCGGTACCGGTGGAAGCCACCAGTACCCCAGAGCATGGCACCAGGAGATCTGTCGAGGTCACGCCATCGAGATCATCCTGGAACCCCGATGATGATGCTTTAGAGGCCGAAGCCTCCTGACGGGGTAATTTTGCTGGTGCAGAATCCTCGAGGGCAACGCCAGAGGCATCTCGATGCTTAGGAGATCTACCCTTTGCGGACCGGCTGGATTTATGTTTAGTTACCTGAGATCCATGTGAGGAAGAAGCAGCCCTGGAAGACGTCAATGCCACCAAAGCCGCATCAGAGGGAAACAGGGTACTGAGCTTGGCAGCTCGGTTCTGCCGACCTCTTTTAGACATCATAGAACAGGACATACAATCTGTGATGGAATGGTTAGGACTTAAACATTTTAGACACCAGTCATGGGTGTCGGTGACGGAAACTGTACCGCCACATTTTGTGCACTTCTTAAATCCTGAGGCAGGCTTTTCCCATGTTAAGGAAAAAAGGTTTTGGGCCTAAGGCCCAAAACGCAAGTGCACCTGACAAAAAAAGAAAAAATATATATTTTTTTCTGTTAAGAAGAAAAGAAAAAGACCGGCGGTACTGGTGGAGCGTCGAAGAAGGCAGACGCGACACAAAAGAAATAAAGAAAAATAAAGAAATTCTTCTGCGGTGACAGGAACACGACCTGCTGGCTCCGTGGAAAAAGAAGAACCGAGGAGACACAGTTGGGAAAGGCGGGAAGGCAGCACGCAGGCGCTGTGGGATGCTCCCAAAAGCTTTATGATTGGACGCTGGGGAGCGTTCCCGTGCAGGCTCCGTTGGTACTGACGATACTCATATGTGAAGACTCATTCCTGCTTGTTCCTGGAGACTGTACTTATCATAGGCCTCCCCAAGAAAGCAGAAGGTTCAATCCTGTGGTTCTTTGTGGAATGGATTCCAAAAGGTGCTTTTGTTCAGCCCTGTCAGGCAGCTTTGTAGTTGCCTTTATGCACCATACACCTAGCCAGATGCCAGCTGATGACGAGGCCTTGAGCAGTTATTGTTAGTTGCCACTACTTCAGGAACAAATGCACACTATGGTACTCTGGAGCTCTGTTCAAGTCCTGGAATACACATGCAAGAGACCTGATCGACCAGAGACTGATGGGAATTCTCAGAGGTCAAGAAGCTGTGGTAGAGGAAATCTGCATATGTGATAATCTTGGTTATGGATGATGGATAGGTACAGATTTGAGTGTGTCCAGCAGGTGGAACATTTTCTGAACACAACTGAAGTGGCAGAAGCATCTGTCAATACTTGTGTATCTTTACTGATCTACGTTTGCAGAGCTACCCTGTTTTGTGCTACGGAAACCCAGAGACTCTTCTGGAGTTATGTCTAGCATCCCTCTTTTCTCCTCTACACTTCCCCACCCTTTTAACTGTTCCTCATCCTCCTAGCAACAATAGCCAGTGAGCTTCCATTGATTGATAGGCCCTTGCTTTTGTTTGTGCTTGCTTTCTGATTTTTTTTCCTAGGGATTTATTTATTTATTTTCCATTGATGGCCAATGGGAATCCCCAGATACTGCGCCTCCATCTAGGCCAGTTTCAACCGAATTGAGATGCTGTATCCAGCATGTGTTTTGATTAGAGGTTCTACAAAATGCATTTATCGATTAATCTGCTATACTTTTGTCTTTGTACTTTTCTCAATTTTACTCCATTGATGCTTCTATATTTAGCTAGGGTTGGGCCACACTCTGGCTATATGCTTTAACCGTTCTGACCTCTGTTTTTCCCCCCAATTTTTCCTTTTACTAGTATGTCTTTTTTGAAGACATACCAGTAAAAGGAAAAGCAAATATGGGGTGGGGGGGGGGGGGGACACAAAAGGTCAGAGTATTTTAACAGGAGTGCATATAACCAGAGTGAACCCAACTGAATATAAAAGCATCAACACAGTAAAATGGAGAAAGTGGCAGTGAGGCAGTGGCAGTGTGCAGAATGTGTATGATCTTTGGCTGAAAGAGTGGGATATATTTTTGTTCAACTGCCGATAGTTTTGTCTGTTCTTTGCTGTGGGGACAAAATCCTGAGGCCTCTTCTGCTCCAGTTTTACTGCAGCAGAATTGGTTATTACAGCAATATAAGTGGTGCCTTGGAGTTATGGCCACAACACCATGCATACTCTATTTACAGCTTTAAGGTCACTGTGTGCCTCTCTGGTATGCCCTGATCTTCACTGCATGTCTGTGTGGCACGGTGCTGCCGGAGGTTGGGGTTGGTCTGTTTAGGTCTTGTTTTGAGTTACGTGTTTAGTTTCTCCTCTTATAGAAATGAGACTATTTAAAAATTGTGGGCAAATAATATAACTGCTTTATGTTTATTTTTGTGTTATTGTTGAGAATGGGAAGAGAGGCATGGTGTACAACCCGTGTTTCTCTTTTTTTAAGGGCCTATTGCCAAAAGGGGTTTTTTTGGGGGGGGGGGGGGTGGTCAAGAGGTTCTCCTTCTCTTCCTATTTTCCTCCCTACATCTATGCCCCCCAAGACTCTTTGCAATAGCTAACAAATTTGCAAATATTATCCCTTAATATTAGAGAACTATCTACCTCCATTAAGAGACAGTTGTTTCGGCCCCTCAGAAAGTGTAGTTGCTCACCTGTAACATGTGATCTCCAGGAACAGCGGGAATTTAGTCTTCACATATCGGTGACATAGGTACCGACTGAGCCCGCATGGGAATTCTCCCTAGCGTCCAACAGGAAAGCTTTTGGGAGCATCCCACTACACCTGCATAGCTGCCTTCCCAGCTCTCCCTCCTCAGTTGAGTTTGTAGCTGAGATAAAAGGAGAAGAAGAAAAGTACAACTCCTAGGGGAGGAGGGTGGGTTGTGAAGACTAAATTCCTGCTGTTCCCGGAGATTACCTGTTACATGTGAGTAACTATGCTATCTCCAGGAACAAAGAAGGAATGTAGTCTTCACATATAGGACTCCCTAGCTTAGAGATGCCAGAGAGATGACCTCAGAATGAACTGTGGAACACAGGCCTAAATAGTAGGTCATATATCCTCCAAGGATGTCTGGTATCGAAAACTGGGACCGGGAGGAGAGGGCAGTAGGAGTTGATCTAAGTCTGAAAGAGATGCTGGAGAACAGCTTGGCCGAATGAGGCATCCCGGCAGGAGTCCTTGTCCAGGCAATAGTGAGCAGCAAAAGTATAGACAGAGAACCAGGCTGCTGCCTTGCATCTCTCATCAATTGCTACAGAGCGCAGATTTGCCATGGAGGTAGCCATTGCCCAAACATTATGTGCAGTGACATGACCCGAGACAGAGTCCTGCACATTTGTAAGAAAAGGAGATACAATCTGCTGTTCATCTGGAGAAAGTTCTCTTAGAAACTGGAAGTCCTAGGTGACTCGAGTCAAAAGCAATGAAATGTTGGGAAGCTTTTCTGTGCTCCCGAGTTCTCTGGAGATAGAAGGCCAACGCACATTTGCAATCCAGAGTATGAAGGGTTAACTTCTGCCCTAGAAGAATGAGGTATAGGGAAAAAAACCAGGGAGGTACACTGACTGATTTAAGTGAAAGGGCGAGACCACCTTTGGAATAAAGTGAGGATGAGTCCTAAGGACTACCTTATCATGGTGGAATCGTGTACAAGGAAGATCAGCCACCAAAGCCTGAAGCTCACTGATGCGTCTTGCTGAAGTGAGGGCAATAAGGAAGCTGTCCTTCCAGGTGAGAAACTTCAGAGTAGCAGTGGCTAGAGGTTCCAAGGTGGGCTTCATAAGCTGTCCTAAAACACTGAGATCCCATGCCATTGGGGGTGGCTTAATGGGAGGCTTAATTAATAGAAGACCTCTCATGAAGCGTGTTACAAGCGGTTGAGAGGAGATGGGTTGACCATTTAAAGAGCATGTGAGAAGCTGCAATGGCACTCAAGTGGACTCTTACTGAATTGGTTTTGAGTCCAGAAGAAGAGAGGTAGAGAAGATATTCAAGTAATGCTTCCACCAGAGCTGAAAAGGTGTTAAGATGCCTTTCTGAACACCAGAGAGAAAATCTATGCCACTTGAAGGTGTAGGAGTGCCTTGTGGAAGGTTTCCTAGAAGCTAAAAGGATAGTTTTCACCTGATGAGAGAGGCTGATGTCCTGGAAGTCTATGCCCTCAGCAGCCATGCTGTGAGATGTAGGGACTGCGGATTGGGGTGCAGCAGTTTTCAGTGTCAGGGCAGTCTGTGCGTTACTGCGAGACAGCCAAACCCAAACAAGATGGGCACTGCTCTGAGCCACCGCTCCCATGCTCAGCCGCACCAGCAGGCTTCAGCGATGGGGCAGGTCTGACACTGTCTGAGATTCCTCCTCCACTCTCTGTCAAGGGAAACTGCCGCCTTTCAACTCCAGGCTCCCAGTTCCTCACCCATGTGCGGGTTCGGGAGCCAACCAGAGCCAGATGCTGCCGCGCCTCCGAAGCTCACATAAGTGAAGAGGGTAGGGAGGGGGAGGGCAGAGAACCCCCAAACTATCCCCCCCAGCAGGAACTAGCCTCAAGAGCAAAGGAAACCAAAAACAAACCCAAAATAAAGCCAAAGAAAACAAAGTAAACCAAATGAAACCAAGAAACCTGACTCTCCTTAGTTACTTTTCCAGTGAGCCTAGACTTTTGGCTCGCTGCTACCTCCAGCTGCTTGGAGACTGAGCATACTGGGGTGAGGTGCCAGAAGTATATATAGGAGGAGGTCATCAAAAGGAGGACATGCTTAGTCTCCAAGCTGCTGGAAGAGGTGCACAACCCAGAATTCTGGGACTGGACTGGAGGTACGCTAAGGAAAAACTGTTAGTGTAGCTGGTTTTAAAAAAAGGTTTGGACAAGCTCCTGGAGGAAAGGTCCATAAACTAGTATTAACAGAAGTCTTGATCGTCACAAGGAACAAAGACTTCTCTCCTCCACCAACTCTAAGAACAAGAGATGCCGATCTACCACTCAAATCCACAATACGTTACCTAGGTGTTATACTTGACAAGCGACTAGAATTCAAAGAACATATAAAAATACAGTAAAAGCCATCTACCACAAGATCAGGACACTCCGACATCTCAGACCTATGCTCGAACCATACGACTTCCGCACAACCTTCCAAGCATTAGTCACTCCACACTTCGACTACGCAAATATTGTACTACACGGCCTACCCAAGAGCACGCTAAATCCACTACAATTGGCCATGAATACAGCGGCCAGGGTTCTACATGGAGCCTCAAGGAGTCAACATATTACTCCCATCCTATTCGAACTTCACTGGCTCCCGATATCATATAGGATTTTATACAAAGCCCTCCTTTTGACCTTCAAAGCATTCCACCAAATCTCACCATCCTCGTTATCTGACCTCCTTCATCACTCACAGAACACCAGATCTAGATGATCTGTAACAGAGAACACGCTAATGGTCCCAAAAGGCCTAGCAAAACTCACCCAGACAACCACCATAAGAGCATTCTCATCCTTCGCCCCCAGATGCTGGAACATGCTGCCACCTAACATCAGATCACAAAAAGACCTGTCCCAGTTCAGAAAATCTCTAAAAACACACCTCTTCTTACAACACTTCTCACAAGGCACTGGCGCCCCACCCCCTCCCCCTCCAACACAAACCAATGATCATGGTTAGTCAAGTAAGTTCCCTAAACTTCATTACCCGCCCCAGATCAAAACCTCATAGATCCCCATTCTTTAGAGTTCAAAACATTTGATAATTTATTGTAAATAGTTGTGAATATCTGTTATTTATTTTAACGCCAGTTATCCATGTTTCATTCCCTGTTATCTGTAAACTTGACATATGTTTTATGCTTAAGTACAAAGTTGTTAAAATGTAAACCGCGCTGATGATGAATAGTGCGGTATATAAAAGCTGTTAAATAAATAAATAAAAGAGAACCCATGAAATCCACTGTTTGCCCCAGGACAAGCATTGTGGAACCTGTGTGCCTTTTTGGGAACCTGCTAGGTACTTGTGACCTAGATTGGCTACGGCTGGAAACAGGATACTGGGCTTGATGGACCTTTGTCTGACCCAGTATGGCATATCATATGTTATGTTTGTAAATCAAACGTTAAAAAGTCACTACTGTGCTGAGATGTACTTTCACCGATCTACCTCAAAGCCAGATAAGCATAAAATGTTGAAGCCACATTTCATGGATTACAGGTAAAAAAGATAGTTTACCCTGAAAGTATTCACCAGAGAACCTTCTGCACTTAAAGTTGTACAACTTTCCTTATTGATTATTTCATATTTCCTTTTTCAACTATCTTTGCCCTGAAGTTGATCCAAAATGCTGCAGGGAGGGTTCTTTAAGATAGTGTAATGTGATCATGGCAAATTATGCTTGCATCATCTACAATGGTTGCCAGTCCAGTAGAGGATTTTTTTTTTTTAACAATTGTGTATTATGACGACTAGCCTAGGACTGTCTGCATCTTGCCTTACTAAGTTATTGTAATGGCATGTCTCTACTCGTTCAGTGCAGATAGAGAAGTTAGACTTACCCGCTAGGGTAGTGTACCTCTTCCAGCAGCTTGGAGACTGAGCATGTCATCTTTTTGATGACACCAGTGTATATATCCAGCCTGCACCGCCTACCAGCCCCAGTACCTATTGACAAAGCAGACTCACGGGAGCAACAAATAAGTAGTTAAACATGCAACAAACAATCCTTCACCTAAATAAAAGAGTACCTCCTCCATTCTCTGGGAAGGATACCCCCATCCCCCCTCCAGTAAGAGGAGGCCTACCTGTTGAGTGCTGAGCAACTCCAACCAGTGGAGAGCAAGTGACCGACAGCTCTTCCGGTCCACCTCCCCTAAACGCCAATTACACCCCACTCCTCGGCTGCTCCTGGCTAGTTCCTCCACAAGAAAACCAGCTTCAGGACCAGAGGTGCGCACAGATTACAGAAAGCACTCGGAGGGTTCTGGGACTGGAGTTCCTCAAGGAACAACAATTAGCAGGCAAGTCTAATTTCTTTTTCCTTATCGTCCCTCCAGTCCAGTCTCACACCTCTGGGATGTATTGGAGCAGTTAAACTAATGGGAGGAACCCGCACAACTGGCCTGAAGCACTGCCGATCTGAAATGAGTCCCCCGCTGCCTGGACATCCAGGTGATAATGCTTAGAGAAAGTATGCAGGGACGACCACATTGCCACCCTACAGATCTCCACCAGCAGAACAACTATAGTCTGCCCAAGAGGCTGCCTGAGCCCTCGTGGAATGTGCCAGCAACCCCACTGGCACTGCTTTGCCCTTCAAGTTATACGCTGATGCAATTGCCTCCCTGATCCCTCTGGAAATGGAGGCCTTAGCTTCCGCCTCACCTTTGCACGACCTGCCAAACAGAACATAGAAACAGTCCGATCTCCGAAAGGACTATGTCCTTTTCACATACTTTAGCAGGACTCTTAACATCCAGGTGGCACAGCTGCGGCATGGCAGTGCCCACCTCCATGCTCACCAGAGCCGGTAAGGAAACAGCCTGGTTTACTTGAAATGCTGACACCACCTTGGGCAAAAATGAAGGTACCGAGGGCAAGGCACTTTCTCCATGTAGAGGAAAAGAAATGGCTCCTGGCACGACAGGGACTGAAGCTCCAAAATCATGCATGCTAAGCAAATTGCCATCAGGAATACCATTTTCAGAGTCAAATCCTTCAGGAAGCTCGACAACAGATCAAAAGGTTCCCCAGACAGCGCCATCAGCATCAGACTGATATCCCTAGGCAGTACCACTGCCCTCCTTGGTGGATGGAGGCAAGTCACCACCCTTAGAAATCTCAGCACGTCTGGGTGTGTACTCAATGGCACCCTGTGGGCTTTCCTGCAATAACAGGAAATATCCGCCAGTGCATCCTCAAGGAACTGGCAACTAAGCCCTTATCAAAACTGGATTGTAAGAATGCCAAGATGTCTGGGATGGAGGCAGTGGAAGGGCATGCCTGCCTTTCTCCACACCACAATCCAAAGATGCGCCACAAGCGGATGTACACCAGGTTCGTAGACCTCCTCTGGGCCTGTAGCAAGATTGCTATCACCGAGCCTGAATATCCTTTCCTCTTCAACCTGGCCCTTTCCAGAGCCATGCCGTAAGCAAGAATGGATCCACCTGGGGCATGCAAAGTGGCCCCTGCATCAAAGAGGTCTTTCTGAACCAGAAGCCACCATGGTCGATCCCCCAGTATCTGAATCAGGTCGATATACCACAGGTGCCTCAGCCAGTCCGGTGTCACTAGAATTACTAATCCCCGGTGCGCCTCCTTCTGTTGCACTACCTGGCCTATGAGTGCCTACAGGGGAAAAACAAGCAAGACCCTCTTCGGGCCACCGCTGAATTAGAGCATCCAGGCCCTCTGACATACTCTCTCAACTTCTGCTGAAAATCTGGCAGGTCTTGGCTAACTCTAATGTTGCCATTAGGTCCATGACAGGTGTGCCCCATCGGCAGACCACCTGCTCAAACACCCCCTGTTTGAGCTGCCATTCTCCGGGGTCCACGTGCACTTGGCTGAGGTAGACTGCCATCACACTGTCAATTCCCGGTACGTACGCCACAGATTAACGCCTGGAGTCAAGTCTCTGCCCTTCCAAACAGCCTTTTGGCCTCCTCCTCCAGGACTGCACTGTCCTTATCTCCTTGCCAGTTGATGTAAGCCACTGTGGTCGCATTGTCCGAGAGGACTCAGACTGCCTTCCCCTGCAACCATGGCTCAAACCTTTTTAGTGCCAAAAAGTCACCACTCACATCTCGAGCCTGTTGATCGACTACAGGGCCTCCTACAGACTCCACTGTCCCTGAACAAAGCTTCCTTCACAAAGGGCTCCCCAACCTGACAGACAGGCATTGGTCATCAGTGGAACCCACACTGGGGACTCGCGTGGCATGCCCTCTTCCAGGCTCCCTGGATGCAGACACCAGCTGAGGGCTCTCATGGTGTTTCACAGGCAGGGGAGTACTCGGGACAGTGGTGGACTCTGATGGAACCACCGTTGGTGCAGAGCCCTCTGCAGCAGTCGTATGTGCACCCTTGATCATGGGACTAGCTTGAGAATGGCCGCCATGGTCCCCAGAACCTGCAGATAATGGCACGTCAGTCTTGCCATCATCAGGAACTGCTGTATCAACTGTTGTAGCTCGTGTGCCCGGCAATCCGGCAGGAAAACCATGCCAACACAGATATCAAAGCACATACCCAAATACTCTAGCTCCTGGGCCAGCCGTAACTGACTTTTAGCCAGGTTGATCAACCAACCGAGACTTTGAAGGAACTCCACCACTGTTGCTCTTTTGCTGTCGTCCCAGGACTTTGCCTGGATCAGCCAATCATCTAGGTACAGGTGGACAAAAACCTCCTTCCCCACCATGACCTTGGTGAAGTTACGGGGGTGGGGTTTGGTCGCCAGACTGAAGGGCAATGCTCGAAACTGGAAATGGCTCCTTGGCACCGGCAAAGCAGAGAAACTGCTGATGTTCTGGATGGATGGGAATGTGCAGATACACCTCTGTGATGTTGAGAGACATCAAGAACTCTTCGATCCTTACCACCACTATTACTGATCTTAGTGTTTCCATGTGGAAATGCGGTGCCCCGTGACAGTGGTTCATGCCCTTAAGGTCAGGAATTGGGCAAAAGGAACCTTCCTTTATGGGCACCACGAAATAAATGGGAGTATCAACTGTCGCTGTACTGGTCTTGCAGAACCAGTTCCATGGCTCTTAGCTGCAGGAAACAAGTCAAGGTCTCCTCTACTGCTGCTGACACCGCTGCGTCCACTTTGGTCAATCAAAGGAGCTCTCATTCTTGCTCTGGTAGCGGGTACAGGCGTGTCATGGATTGCACCCCTTTTAAAACTGGCCTCCGACAGATTACACTCATCCTGGATCATCTGTCATACTATTCTATGTACTGGGAAGACTTTCCATGATTTCCATACCACCTGGAGGAGTAGATCCTCCAGGACCTCTTCCTCTGTTGGGAGCTTAGCAGGCATATTCAGAGCCTTGAGGAACTCCAAAATGAGTGCCGGCAGCTCCTTCCGGCAGAACATCTGAACAATCCGGGTCTGATCCTCCTGTTCTGGATCTCTCCTTCTTCCAACTCCTGACAGATCTAGCTCCCTGTCAAGGTCATCCCCATCCAGCCCCTCCGAAAATGGCAATTGCTGCCACTCCTCTGAGCCTCTATCCTGCTTAGTCGCCACTGCCCCTGACTCATGCTCTTTTGCGTCCTACACCCTCTTAGCCCAGCATTCCGGGGCTGAGGAGCTGATTGCCAAGCCCCATTGACATACAAAATGCCTTATGCAAAAGACAAACTCCAGTGAGAACTTCCCCGGGAGCCCTATTGCTCCCTGGGCTTGAGGGGTGGATGGTCCGGCCATCGTGCAGGGACCGGGCCCAGATCCATTGAAGATAACAACTGTGCCCCCTGCCTCCAGGGTCTCTTGTGACCGGGACTCTCCTGCCTCGTCTCGTCCTGTAGGCCGTACTCCAATGACCTAGCCTCTTGCTTGCAGTTTAGGCAGAAACCTGCCTCAGAGACCACTCCCCATCGGGTCCCACATCTCTTTAGGATTTTAAGATTGCACTGCCGTGTTGTACTGCAAAGCTATGAAATGGACCACGTGCTGATCCAATCAGAGACTCTGACACTTTCTCAGAGTAAAAGTTTACTTTTTTATTATAAGTAATACCAATGGCTGTAAGGAGTACAGCTTCCTTTACAAATATCACAAATTTCGTAGGTATAGAGTCTGGGCTAAGACAAAAGCTGATCATGTCAGGTTATTCACTGACCATAGACAGATGGAAGGCTTTCATTTGTCTCCTATCCACCGTCTGTCTAGTTATATACATTTCTTTTATGCTGGTGCTTCCTGTTTCCCAGTAGCTACACAATCTACTCAGCACTTTTTCCTGCTTATCTTTCATTTATTTCTGTCTGACTTTTTTGCCTGATTCTTCTCAGGAAAAAGTTACAATGTCTCAACAAACTGTCACTTACATCTCCTGACCCACCTGACCAGGCACAACAGTTCTCCAAAATCTGCTGAGGAAGAAGACAATGGCACATTTAGTTACGTTTTTGCCACAGGTCTGCATCAAGTCACTATGCACTGAATACGTTTTGAGCTGTATAACACAGGGATGCTTCAAGATGTGGTATGAAGTGTGGGTTCACCCTCTTGATACCACCATATACCAGGCCCTGCAGTCTGGCCGGCATGGTGGGAAGGGCTGCAGATAGTCTCCGGGAATGCCCTCAATCTGTAGCCATGTAGGTAGAAGAATTCCTAGCACAGTGCACTTCCACAGGCTCAGGCACGGAGCACTAGAATACCTGAATTAAAATAAAACCAAATTTACCAAAATCTAATTAACAAACTGAAATTTAAAGGAAACTGCAAATGGTCCCCTAGGAAGAAGATGCGCTGTCCTGTTTTATTCTCCGGTGGCTGCCTCTCCCAGGTGCCCAAAACACAGTGGTGGGGGGGGGATTTAAAATGCATGCCGGCCTGAAGAAGAAAATCACACCTAAACACAGCAGGGGGAGTTCCCCTTGCTGCTGCAGGCTCCCAAACATGCAGCCTGCAGATTATGAATTCCTACATGTTAGCGTAGTTACTCACCTGTAACAGGTGTTCTCCAGGAGCAGCAGGAATCAGTCCTCACATATGGGTGACGTCGGCGCCGACGGAGCCCTCGCGGAGCAATTTTCCCCAGCTTTCACAGAAAGCCTTTGGGAATTGCAGCGCGCATGCGCGGTCGCCTTCCCGCCCAAGGGTGCCATCTTAGCCAGTCTGATGACATAGCTAAAAGACAGCATAAAAATTTGCAAAAAAACCTTAAGCAGATGATTGCAACTCCACGGGGAGGAGGGAGGGTTGTGAGGACTGATTCCTGCTGCTCCTGGAGAACACCTGTTACAGGTGAGTAACTACGCTTTCTCCAGGACCAAGCAGGAAGTCAGTCCTCACATATGGGACTCCCAAGCTTAAGGCTACCGGAGACCCTAAGCACAAAAATGAGCTCCCTCTAGCTCGGCAGTACAGAAGGAAGGAATCTTCGCTGAATTATTACCCACCGGTAGCCCCCATCCGGGATGGAGGGTAGGAGTTGCTCAAACCTCGAAGAGATTTCGGAGGACTGCCTGTCCGAAAGCACTGTCCCTGCGGGACTCCCTCTCGAGACAGTAATGGATCGCAAAAGTCTGGCTCGAAGACCAAGTAGCGGCCCAGCAGATGTCTGCCAGCGGAACAGAGCGGAGGTAAGCCACTGACGTAGCCTTTGCCCGAACACAATGAGCCGTGACTCGACTTTCTAAGGAGAGTCCGGCTGCCCCATAAGCCCAAGCGATACAGTCAGCAACCCAGATGGACAGAGTACGCTTGGAGACCGGGAGCCCCAATTTATTGGGGTCAAAAGACACAAAAAGCTGAGCAGCTTTACGGTGCTCCCGCGTACGGTCAAGGTAGAAGTTCAATGCCCTTCTACAGTCCAGGATATGCAGGACTCGTTCAGCTCGGCTGGAGTGAGGCCTGGGAAAGAAGGTTGGAAGTACCACCTCCTGATTTGTGTGAAAAGGGGAGACAACTTTTGGAAGAAATTTTGGGTGAGTCCGCAGGACTACCCTATTTTTGTAGAACCGAGTGAAAGGGGGATCAGACACGAGGGCCTGCAATTCACTTACGCGTCTAGCGGAAGTGAGGGCTATCAGGAATAAGGTTTTCCACGAAAGAAAACGCAGAGAACAGGTAGCCATCGGTTCAAAAGGCGAACAGGTGATCCGCTGTAAAACCACATTCAGATCCCAGTCAGGTGCTGGCGGGCGCAGAGGTGGTTTTAGTAGAAGGAGACCTCGGAGAAACCGTGCTACAAGAGGGTCGCTGGAAAGAGGTCTGCCGTCCACCGGCACATGGTGTGCTGAAAGAGCACTGAGGTGGACTTTGACGGAGTTGGACTTAAGTCCCAGATTAGAGAGGTAGAGCAGGTACTGCAAGATCACCGACACCGGGCAGGAGAAGGGATCCTGAGACTGCTGTACACACCAAACGGAAAAGCGACGCCATTTAAGGGCGTAGCATTGCGGGTAGAAGGCCGCCGAGAAGCTAGGACGACCTCTTCCACCTCTGCCGGCAGGAGAAGGGGAGCAAGGACTACCCTTTCAGCCGCCAGGCCATTAGATTGAGCGATCTGAGGTTGGGGTGTAGCAGAGACCCCTGATCCTGTGTTAGGAGATCCGGTTGAGACCCCAGAGGGAACGGATCCTCTACCGCTAATTGCAACAGGAGTGGAAACCAAGGCTGTCTGGGCCAGCAAGGAGCCACCAGGATCATGGACGCTTTGTCCCGGAGAACCTTGAACAGAGTTCGGGAGACTAGCGGGATGGGAGGAAAAGCATAGAGAAGGTTTTCCGACCATGAGAGCAGAAATGCATCTGCCGCTACCCGAAGGGGATGTGGCTGACGCGAGCAGAAGCGAGGAAGTTGCCGGTTGAGAGGACTGGCAAAGAGATCCATCGTGGGGAGGCCCCACTTCAGAAAGAGTTTCTGGACTACCAAGGGATCCAGATGCCACTCGTGCGGCTGGAGTATCCTGCTGAGTTTGTCCGCCAGGCAATTCTCCTGGCCTGGGAGATGAACTGCTTTGAGAAGAATGCCGTGACTGACAGCCCAAGAGCAGAGCTTCTGAGCTTCTCGGCAGAGAAGGAAGGAGCCCGTGCCGCCCTGCTTGTTCACGTAGAACATGGCAACTTGATTGTCCGTCTGGACAAGGACAGACTGGTGAGAAGTCAGGTGGGAGAAAGCCTTGAGCGCCAGACGAATAGCTCTGAGCTCCAGGAAGTTGATCTGTTGAGCAGATTCCCACGCGGTCCAGAGACCTTGAGTACACGCCCCCTGGCAATGAGCTCCCCAGCCCAGGAGGGAAGCATCGGTCGTCAGCACTTGAGTCGGCTGAGGCGACTGAAAAGGCATTCCGAGCACCAGGTTCGGCCGATGAAGCCACCACTGTAGGGAAGAGGCCAGCGGTCTGGACAGGCGCACTAAGTCGGCTAGCCCGCTGGTGGCTTGTTGCCACTGCTTGCGAAGGCACCATTGAGCCAGCCGCATATTCAGGCGAGCATTGGGGGTCACGTGGACGGTGGAAGCCATATGGCCGAGTAGTCTCAGGAAGCGCCTGGCGGAGACCAGGGACTGGCTGCGAAAACGGCCGGCTAGGTCCATGAGCCGTTGAGCCCTGTCGAGAGGCAGGAAAGCTCGAGCCTGAGGAGTGTGCAGTCTTGCGCCGATGAACTCGAGATCCTGTGAGGGGAGCAAAGTGGACTTTGCGAAGTTTATGACAAAGCCCAAGTACTGCAGAAGAGTCACCGTGCGGTGTGTGGCATTGGTGACTGCCGGAGGGGACGACGCTCTGATGAGCCAGTCGTCGAGGTACGGAAAGACATAGAGGCCGTGAAGCCTGAGATAGGCCGCCACCACCGCGAGACATTTTGTGAAGACTCGCGGTGCGGAGGACAGGCCAAAGGGCAGTACTCTGTACTGGTAGTGATTTCCGGCCACCACAAACCTTAGGTATTGGCGGTGGCTTGGGTGGATGAGGATGTGCGTGTAGGCATCCTTTAGATCCAAGGAGCATAGCCAATCTCCCTGCTGGAGGTAGGGCAGAAGGATTCCAAGGGTAAGCATCTTGAACTTTTCCCGCACAAGGAACTTGAGGTTGCGCAAGTCCAGGATGGGTCTTAGGCCTCCTGTCCTTTTTGGTATTAGGAAATACCTGGAATAAAAGCCTTGACCTCTCAGGTGGTGGGGCACCGGTTCCACAGCCTGGTCCTGAAGAAGACTTGCTAACTCCTGAAGGAGTAAGTCCCTGTGCAGAGGGAGTCGCGGAGGTTCTCCCGGAAAATAAGAGGGAGGGACCTGATGGAAGTGGAGAAGATATCCTTCTCGCACGACTTGAAGCACCCAGGCATCTGAAGTGATGTTGGACCACCTGTGGGCGAAGTGAACCAGCCGGCCTCCGGTGCTGGGAGGAACCAGCTGAGGGGGAGAGGCTATGCTGAGGAAGTCAAAAAACCCCACCCTGCTGAGCAGGGGCTGGTGGTGCAGGCTTGGGGGCTTGCTGCCTACGGGACCCGTTACCCCGTCCCTTGGCCTGCTGACCCTGTTGGGGCCTGATATTGGGGGTAGTGTTTATAGGCAGCCGCCTTTCTCGGGTAAAAGGACTTTTTTCCCGAGCCCTTCTTTTTCTGGGAAGGGGCGGAGGTCTTCCTAGAAAGCCTGGTCCTGGTGAGAGTCTCCGTCTCGATTTGTGCAGCCTTTTCAGCCATGGGGCTTGCCAAAGAGGTTCTCACCTCTGCAGGGGACATCGACCAACTTGTCCTGCACCCAAGGCTCAAGGTCAGACGACTGAAGCCAAGCCTGTCGGCGGGCACCGATGCCGGCTGCGGCCACACGAGCCGATGCTTCAAAGCCATCATAGGCTGCTCGGGACATGAATTTGTAGCATTCCCGAATACCAGTTGTTAAGGCTAGGAACCTCCGCAAAGGTTCCTCGGACAGTCCAGCAGAGAATCCGGCTAGCTCTTTAGCCAGGTCTCGGAGATACATGCCCATGTATAGCTGGTAGGTCTGGACACGACAAGCCAGCATAGAGCCCTGGAAACACTTCTTACCAAGGCCATCCAGGTTACGGGCCTCCCTGCCAGGGGGCACCGAGGAGTGCATTTTCTGGCTCTTAAGCCTATGCATGGCCGATTCCACTACCATGGAATGGTGTGGTAGCTGTGCTTTTTGGAAGCCAGGACTCTTGCGGACTCGATAGATGGAATCGACCCGCTTGCTCAATACCGGCGACGAGGCCGGACTCTCCCACATGCGGAAGAGTAGTCATTCCAGCATGGGAGGCACCGGTACAGTAAAGTGCTCCCGGGCGGGAGAGTCGTACTGAAGGGCGTCGAGCTCTTTGGCTCGAGGCTCCTCCTCGGGATCCGCCGGGAAGGCCAAAGCCTTGGCCATATCCCTGCCGAAGTCCGAGAACTGGGCATCCTCCGGAGGGGACTGTTTCCGAGGTTCGGACTCAGGTGAGTCCGAGGGGACACACCGAGTCTGAAAGGAATCAGGTGACTCCTCCTCTTCAGACTCCCAGACCGACTCCGAGGAGGAATCAGTGGGGTCTGCTCGGGCAGGCGGAGGCGTCGGCCGCCCCGACGCCAAGGGAGTCGGCGGCGACGACCTCGGTCCCGAACGGGAGGCCGAGGGTGACCTCGACAGAGGATCGACTCGAGTTCGCATGGACTCGAGGATCGGCTCGGTCTCCGGGGTCGACTTAGACGTCGACGTCCCGGCGGTCGGGGCAGCGGCGCCAGCGAGGCTAGCGATCAGTGCCCGCTGCTGGTCCATGAAGGCAGATAGTCTGCTCTCCAAGGCCGTCAACCTGAGTCCGACCTCAGGTGACCCAGCAGTCCCCGACTCGGGCCCCGATGGCGTTGGGCCCGACGTCGGACCTCTCGGAGGCGAGTCCAGAAGGAGCACAGGACTTACCCGAGCAGGCAACTCCGACTCCAGGCGAGGTCGCTTCGGGAGGTGCTCCTTCTCCAAAGACCCGGGACGGCTGTCGGGGCTATGCGACCTGGCCCTCGCGGAGCCAGGAGCGTCCACCGACGCCGCCCTCGTGGGTTTTGTCTTCCGTCGATAGTCTCTGGAGGGAGAACCCCTGTCGGAGGAGCTTCGGAGATGTTCAGAGCTGGAGCCTCTGGATGCCGAGGCCTCCGACGAGGTCCGGGTACGGCTGGGGTCAGCGAAGATTCTATCCCGCTGATGCCGCCGACTCCTCAACGCTTTGGAGGACATTTTGCCACAGGCTCCACAGATCATTTCTTCATGATCCGGGCCCAGGCAGCGGAGGCAATTATCGTGTGTGTCAGTGAGTGACATATTTCTGTCACACTGACCACACCGCTTGAAACCACTGGCAGCCATCGGGGGAAAAAGGGCCCCTGCAAGGTCAAAGGACCGGGCTGCCAGTGAAAAACCGAAAACGAAACTGACCAAAAATCAGAAAAACCGAAAAATAAGGGAAGGACTCGCAACGACGTCGCGAGTCCGGGCAGGAAAACGACTGGCGTCGAACCGAATTGAAAAACGAGTAAAACTCACGAAAATCAACTTTTTTAGCGGGGACACGACGGGTACGTCTGTAGGGCTCCGCGGAAAAAAGAAGACTGGCTAAGATGGCACCCTTGGGCGGGAAGGCGACCGCGCATGCGCGCTGCAATTCCCAAAGGCTTTCTGTGAAAGCTGGGGAAAATTGCTCCGCGAGGGCTCCGTCGGCGCCGACGTCACCCATATGTGAGGACTGACTTCCTGCTTGGTCCTGGAGAATTTATTTTATGCACTGTGTATTTGGAACCATTTACCAGATTATTTAAGGGGCTTTCGTGATTTATTGGGCTTCTGCAAAAAACCTGAAGACTTCTTTGTTAATACATTTTATTTAATGCTTTTGCATTATTAGTTTTATATATATTTTTGTATGATTATTCTATATGTTTTTGTTTTACCGCTTTGAATTTTAAGTGGATTATAAATGCTTTTAAATAAATCACTTAAATAGCAGATTCATCCTGCTTCTGGACAGAGATATAAGCAGCAATGCTTATTGCTCCTTGAGTCTCCTTAGAGGACCAATTTGTCATCTCAGCACTAAACTTCTCATTTCATTAACACCTTTATTGTAATAAGAACAGCTTCCCAAACAAATCTTACACACGTGCACTCTTCTTGCTTACCACATTTCTGACATTTTACCACAATTTGCATGGCACAGGTAATTATGTAAAGGTTCTCAGATTGTAAAAAAAAAAAAAAAAAAAAAAAAGAATGTGCATACGTTTGATGCTTGCCAACTAGCTATTTTGGCATGCAATAATGCTCATGTGACTGCTATACATAATTCTTACCACTGAAGTGTGAAAAAAAAGAAAGTTTTAAGGTTAGTGATAGTTTTGTGCACCACCAAGTAGGAGACTTGTTAGATTCCGGTATCTACCTACTTCTCAAATCAGTAGGGGGATACTACATAGCTTGTTGAGCCATGACTACCACCTATTTGCTGAAGAGCTTCACTTTCTGATTGGCTCAAGAAGGAACCATGATTCCTCACTCTCAGTCAAAAGACTTGCTGCAAAGGCTGAGCTAGGAAAGAAAGAGGGAAGGAGGAAAGTTCTAGGTAGCCATGGCTGAAAGTTCATAACACTGCAGTCTCAGCCGAGGCAACAGTCCTTAGCTGGGTCTCATATATCTTTGATCCCTCCCTTAGTAAGGGTCTGCTTGGGACATATTCCAGCCATAGGTAACACTCAGCGTTTTATTTTTCAAACTACTGAAAAGTAGGCCAGGGTCCCAGCCATATAGTAAGTCAGTAAAACAAAACAAAAAATATATTCTTAGTTATATAGTAAGCTTTCATAGACTAGCATTCTTACCTTCACCATGCAGTAACAATGGGTCCAGCAACTCCATCATATATTCAACCTCTATGTCCAGCCTTAGCATATCACATTGAGCCACCACATAAGTTAATACTGGCAAAAAGTCATCAGCTCCATACATTCTCCCTAGATGGGGTTAAGAGGATAAACATACATGAATCCTATGTTACAAGAGTATGTGTTAGATAAAACAGCAGCACAACTTGCCAGTACTCTCAAGCCATCTGAACTGCTTTGTTGACAACTGACCGAACATGTCTGCTAAAAGAACTGCCCAACCTGCTTGCCATTACTTCAGCATAAGATTACTACTACTACTACAGTACATTTATATAGCGCTACAAGACATATGCAGCGCTGCATGGACACATGTAAAAGACTTTCCCTGCTCATCAGAGCTTACAATCTAGTCAAGACAGACAACGCAGTAGCTGAGCTGTAGACATGGGATACATCTAGGGGGAACAGTAAGGAAACAAAGGAGATCAAGCGAGTCAAGATCCAAAAGCAGCAGTGAATAGGTGAGTTTTCAGGCCTGATTTGACACGGGTTGGAGAAGACGCCCAACATACAGACTCAGATTGCTGTTCCTTATGCCTGGAACAAACTAAGTGAAAGGAGCGAAGTCTGGAGTTAGCAACAGAAGAAAAGGGCACAGATAGAAGCAATTTGCCAGAAGAGAGAGAAGTTCCCAAGGAGGAGTGTAGGGAGAGCTAAGAGGAAATGTAGTGAGGAGCTGTAGAGTGAATGCACTTATAGGTCAGCAGGAGAAGTTTGAACTGGATGCGGAAACGGATAGGGAGCCAATGAAGTAACTTGAGAAAAGGGGTAATGAGCATGAGGAGGCTGGCAGAAGATGGAACAGATTGAAATGGTGAGAGATGATTCAGAGGAAGACCAGAAAAGAGTAGGTTAAATAGTCTAGATGGGAGGTACCAAGAAGTGGGTAAGTGTCTTAGTAGTGTGTTCAGAAAGGAATGTGCGAAATCTGCATGTTGTAGAGAAAGAAAAGGCAGGTTTTAACTAATCAGTTGGATGTGTGTGGAGAAGGAGAGAGATTCATCAAAGACTATGCCAAGGTTGCAAGCTGAGGAGACAGGGAGGAATAGAGAGTTATCCACAGACTGAGAAAGGAAGAAGGGGAGAAGAGGGTTTAGGGGGGAAAGCATAAGCAGCTCAGTTTTGGCGATGTTCAATTTCAAGCAGCAATGTCAGAAAGGCAGGCAGAGATCCTGGCCTGGATTGCCGGGCATTTCAGGTGTACAGCAGTAGATCTGGGAGTCATCAGCGTAAAGATGGTATAAAAGCAATGGGACGAGATGCGTGAATCAAGGGATTGGGTATAGAGAGAAAAAAAAAGGAGTGGACCCAAGACAGATCCTTGGGGTACACCAACTGACAGTGGGCTAGCAGTAGAGGAGGATCCACCAGAACAAACTTTGAAGAAGCAATGAGAGAGATAAGAAGAGATCCAGGATAGCACAGAACCCTTAAAACAAAGCGATGACAGAGTATCAAGGAGAAGGTTTTGATCAATGTCAAAAGCAGCAGAAAGATCAAGAAGGATGAGGACCGAGTAAATACCCTTGGATTTTGTCAGGAACAGGTCACTGGAGACTTTGGCAAGAGCCAATTAAGTAGAATGTAAAGGATGAAAGCCAAATTGTAGAGGATCTCAAAGGGCTTGAGAGGAGAGGAGAGGAGAGAAAGTCAAGGCAACATACAAAATGCCATACTGGGTCAGATCAAGGTACAGCAAGCCCAGGGAGGTCTGAGTGGAATCACCGACGGGGCTTTGAGCCACCATCCCAAAGCATGGAACCGGTAGCTCTCCGGAGGTTGATTCCTCAGGAGTGTCCGGAAGCCCCTTCTGTGCTTTGGAGGACAGGTGCTCCCGCCAGGGCTGTTTGGATGGCCAGTCTGCATCGGAAGCACCCCTAGGAGAGTCGCAATGCTTATACTGGGCTTTTCATCTAGTCTCTGAATCTATCTTTGATGCAGATACCTTAGTAGAAACCAGAGACTTACTTTTAATGTATGGACTTTGGACTTTGAAAAGACCCGAAATCCATAAGAGGAGGCAGATGTCCTTAATGACATGGAAGCTACTGAAAGTCTGGGGCGAACAGAGATCCATACTGTCTGGCTCTGTTTTTTAGGCCTCTCTGTCATTTGCTCGCACAAAGGACAAGAATTTGGTAGATGTTCAGGGCCCAAACATTTTAGACACCAGCCATGTTTATCAGTGACTGATATGGTACCAGCCCATTTGGTACATTTCTTAAAACCACTAGTTGTTGTTTTTCCAGAATTGAAGATAAAGGTTATGGAGGCCTAAAGGCCTAGTTAGTGGTGAAAACAAAGAAAATAAAGAAAAAAAAAAGTAGTAGAAAAAAAATGTTTGAACTTCTGCATTGTAGTTCAGCCATTCTATACTTCATGCACAAAAGAAATCTTGCAACTGATCAGAGATTCTTTGGCTCTCTTTGGTTCACTTTGTTACAACCTTGAACAAGCCACTTTGCTCTCAGAAGCAGAAACATTGTTTGATGTGAATAATCTAAAATATTATGTACCAAGATGGGATAAACTACAGTATTTTACTTCAGCACATTCAGAGCTCACTTATTACCATTTCCCTCAGAAGCACTTAAACTTAATTTTATTGCATCAGTTATTTGCATTGACAGACAGCATGTAAACAGAGTGTAGTTAGTTACTTACCTGTAACAGATTATCTCCAGAAACTGCAGGAATTTAGTTTTCAGATAAAGTGACGTTGGCACTGACAAGAGCCCACGCGGGAACGTTCCCCAGTGTCCAATTGGAAAGCTTTTGGGAGCACTCCACAGCACCTGCGCGACTGCCTTCCCAGCTCCCTCTTCAGTTGAGTTTGTAGCTGAGAAAAGAGTAGGGGAGGAGGACGAGTTGTGAAGACTACATTGCTGATGTTCCCAAAGAGTACCTGTTACAGGTGAGTAACTACGCTATCTCCAGAAACAAGCAGGAATGTAGTCTTCACAAATGGGACTCCCTAGCTCCCAGATGAAGTGACCTCAGAACCGGTAGAGGTTCACCATGGAGTAGGCATGAAGAGGTCATGGATCCCACATAGATTTCTGGTACCTTCAAAGTCCAGGACGGAGGGTAGGAGTTGCATCTAAGTCTGAAAGAGGTGCTAGAATACAGCCTGATCAAACATGTCATCCTGACGTGAGTCCTTGTCCAGACAATAATGGGCAGCAAAGATATGGACGAAAGACCAAGTTGCTGCTTTGCAAATTTAGTCGATGGCTACTAAATGTAGGTTTGCCATCGAGGTGGCCATGGCACAAATGTTGTGAGCAGTGACATGCCCTTCCAGGGAGACTCTTGCTTTGTCAAAGGCAAATGAAATACAGTCTGCTATCCATCTGGAGAGCATATGCTTAGAAACAGGCAATCCCGGGTGACTGGGGTCAAATGAGATGATCATAAAGCCTCGCAGTTGTTTGAGTCCTCTGGAGATAGAAAGCCAAGGCACTCTTGCAGTCAAGAGTGTGCAGAGTTGCTTCCACTCTAGACCCATGTGGTTTAGGAAAGAAAATTGGAAGGTAAATTGACTGGTTTAAATGGAAGGGAGACACCACCTTTGGCATAAAATGTGGGCAATCCGCCACCAAAGCCTGAAGCTCACTAATGCGTCTAGCTGACGTGAGGGCAATTAGGAAGATTACCTTCCAAGAGAGGAACTTAATTGAGGCTGTGGCTAATGGTTCAAAGGGTGGCTTGAGAAGCTGCACTAGAAGGATACTGTGGTCCCAAGGTGGCTTATTAGGCGGTTTGGACAGTAGGAGACCTCTCATGAAACATGCTACTAGCAGTTGCATGGAGATGGGCTGTCCATCCAGTAGATGGCGAGAGGCCACAATGGCACCTCACAGAGTTTGTCTTTAGACCTGTCGAGGACAAGTGGAGGAGATACTGGAGGAGGAGCGATTCCACAGGAATAGAAAAAGGGATTGGGGTCTTTCTGGGAACACCAGACAAAGAATCTATGCCACTTAAACGTATCAACGTCTGGTGGAGGGCTTTCTAGAAGCCAAAAGATCTCCTTAGCTTTACAAGGCTTTGACCTTCCTCAAGAAGTTATGTTCTCAGCAGCCAAGCTGTGAGGCAGAGACACAATGGATTGGGATGGAGTAGTGAGCCGTCGTCATGGGAGAGGAGATCAAAATGCATATCCCAATCAGAGGATGAGCGAGTCAGATGTTATAGCAGTGGAAACCATGGTTGCTGTGGCCACTGGGGGGCTATCAGAATCATGGAGTCCTTGTCGGACTGAAGCTTGAAAAATGGCTTGGGAATGAGGGGTATTGGAGGGAAAGCTAAAGCAGACCCGGACCTCAGTGTAGGTTGAAGGCATCCACCTGTTGGTTGATAGATGTTCGAGTTCTTGTGCAGAAGTGGGGAAGCTTGGCATTTTGTGGAGTTGCGAACAGATCTAGGTCTGGAATTCTCCAGATCTTGAAGATGTAGGACATTGCGTCTGGATGGAGACACCATTCATGGGGAAGAAGGATGAGACTCAGTCTGTCTGCCAAGACATTGGAGTCCACTGGGAGGTACGCTGCTTGGAGGTATATTTGATGAGCAATGGCAAAGGACCACATGTGTAGCGCCTCCTCACAGAGGGCTCAAGAGCCTGTTCCTCCCTACTTGTTCACAACATGATTGTCTGTCCTGACTAGGACTTGTGCTTGGAGGTCTTTTGAGATAGCACGAAGTTCCACAAGATTGATCTGGTGTTGTGACTCTTGCGTTGTCCTGAGCCCTTGTGTAGTCAGGTTGCCCAAATGGGCTTCCCAACCAAATCTGGGGGCATCTCATCAGGGTGCATTGAAGTGGAGGCATCTGAAAAGATGACCCTACGAGCAAATTTTCTGGAGAGCACCATCACTGATGGGATGTGGTTAGACAGGCAGTAACTTGGATCCTGTCCCATAGACAGCCCAAGGCCTGCTTCCACTGGGAGGTTAGAGTCCACTGGGCTATCTGCATATGTAGTCTGGCATAAAGAACTACATGTACTATAGAGGCTATGTTCCTGAATAGCTGTAGTATCTCTCGGGTAGTCAGATGGTCTCATAAGAGCATCTGGGACGCTAGTTTGACTAGATGGGTACAATGACGCTGGGGCAGAAATGCCCTGGATTGTTGGGTTATCTAGTAGGGCTCCGATGAACTCTAGTTTTTGAGTTGGAGTGAGCTGGGATTTTGGGAAGTTTATCACAAATCCCAAGTGTTGTAGTACTGTGATGGTATGATATAAGGAAAGCAGGACCTTCTGGGAGGAGTCTGCTTTATTAGTTAGTCGCCTAAGTAAGAGAAAACTTAATATCCCCAGAGATCTCAGATAAGCAACTATGACCGCCATGAACTTTGTGAAGACTCTTGGGGCAGAGGTGAGTCCAAAGGGAAGGACTCTGTATTGATAATATTTTTCTTGAAAGGTGAAGCATACATATTTCCTGTGTCCTGGATGAATGAGGACGTATGTACGCTTCTTTTAGATCTAGAGAACAGAGCCAGTCCTGACTCTGGAGGTAGGGAAGAAGAGTCCCAAGAAAGATCTTGAACGTTTCGTGAACTACAAACTTGTGGAGGTTTCCAAGGTCCAGAATGGGCCTGTTCCCTGAGGTTTTCTTTGGAATGATAAAAGTACAGAGAGTAGAACCCATCCTCTGTTGGGATGTTGGGACATCTTCTATGGTGCCCTGAGACAGAAGAGAGGACCCTCATCCTATAGGAGAGCAGTGAGTGGGAGATGCGTTTAATATTCCCCTGTGAAAGTGGAGGGGGCCAGAGTTTGTAGATGAAGTCTGTACCCTTCCTGGACTATGGTGAGTGTTGTGATAAGGAGAGTTGTGTGGACCGAATGGAATGGGAAGGAAATGAGGGATACACCTTTAAAAGTAAAGGCAAACAGGGTTCCCATGGAAACCACAAGCTTTCAGAGCATGTACTAGCTAGAGCTAAACCCTGCCCCAGCAGTGACATAAGAGCTAGTTTGAGCCCTAACGAACTTCACATGTGCAGCAAGGAGGGAGTGGCTGGTGAGAAAAACCGTTTTAAGGCTGCCTCAGAGTTTAGTAAGGGGGGAAGCCAGGAGAAGGGAAGCCCGGAGAAAGGAAGTCAGGAGGTGAACCAGAAAGCGAACTAGTAGGGAAATCACGGAACTCAGAACAAGCTAAGGAAGCTAAGGAGGATTCTGGAGAGGCTGCTGAGCCCTATTCTCAAGGAGCACTGAAAACAAACCTGAAGCTTCTGCCAAAGCAACCCAGAGAGAAGGTAGAAAGGCTTACCTTTACCCGGGGAAAGAGCTCTGACTGTAGAGAAAGCATTGCACGTTGGAAAGGTACATGTGCTTCAGTCCCGAACAAGAGCTGTGCTGAGGATATTGTTAAGAAGCTAAGGTTCAGCGCTGAGCAAAGTCAGGACAGGAACGCAATAAAACCAACTCCAGCCAGGAGTAAAAGTATTCCAAGTAAGTGCCCTGAGACAGCTTCAGATTCTGTGTTCAAATTCTTACAAGAGAATCAAACTCCTTCCCTAAGCAGCGTACATAAAAACCAGAGAGAACAGTTTATAGGACAACTGCAAAAGATTCTAAATAAGCTTCAGTTTAAACCTGATTATAAAAGTTCCTTAGAAGAGAATGCTAATGGAGCTTGTGAAGATATGATAATAGATGTTGATGAAGCACCTGTTGATAGTGACGTATGTGAAATGGATTGCTCTTTATGTGAAGCAAACAGCTTGGACTTACGCTGAGTTACCTCTGCATGAGAGAAGTGCATAGCTGTTTCTAAACCTGAGAAAGACATTTTGTGGAAACTTTTAAGTTTGTCTGATCAGTTCTTCAGCCTTGGCTGTGGAAAGCTGGTATTGCAGAGAAGCCTGAGCAGAGCTGTGAATGAAACAGTACTACTGTCATTTGATTCTCAACTTTCAGTTGTTCCTGTTATCCTATTATTTTGGAGAAATAATCTATGCCATGTCTTGCGTTAAGAATTCTATGCGAGGAGGAAAACCCTGAATAAAATTTATTTGTTTGCCTTGAACCCCGTGTGGTCACAATACTTTGTTGGAGAGTAATTAAACTACAAGTCCCAGCATCCATTGCTGGCACACTAGGCTTGAGACATTGCTCGAAAACAAAATAAGGCAGCCCTTTTGCCGTTCAGCCATTGGCCCTAGGCAAGGGGTATGACAGTGTCCACTGCTCCGAGGTGATGGAGGTGCCATCTGTGGGCATAATGACAGTCTGCCCACAGAGGGAGTGGAGGGAGTGGGTATCCTCTAGAGTCAGGGTGGCAACATTCTCTAGGAAAAAAGAATAAAAAACCAAGCACAAACTGTGGCTATGGAGCTGTTTGAGATTAAGCCACCTGTGACTTCTTTTGTTGCTTAGGAGGCTGCTGCCTCTTCTGTTGGGCCTGACCCTGGTACTGAGAAGCAGGAGGATAAGAGAAAAAATTATTCTTATTGTAGAAATACTTTGCAGATGTATTTTCCCTAGCAGGGTCAGCTGTTATTCTGGACAGTCTCTTTAGAGTAGTATTTTCTGACTAATTGAGAGGCCTTATCTTGCCAGTCTTTACCAAAGAGGTTTCCCCCTCTGCAAGGTATGTTGCCCAGCTTATCTTGAACCCACTGTTTAAGATCAGAGGCCTGAAGCCATACAATTCAATGTGCACCAATGCATATTGCTAAGGCTCTACTTGTGCATTCAAAAGCATTGAAGGTAGCCCTATTGACAGACAGACATTTTGGCTATGCTTAACTAGGGCAAGATAATATACCCTTTTGTTATCTGGGAGGAGAGGGGCAAAGGCCTCAAGATCCCTGGAGACCTGTTTGAGGAAGAGGTGGTCCATGTAGAGGATATAGGAGTTAATTCTAGCCAAGAGCATGGATGCTTGGAAGTATTGATGCACAAAAAAGGCATAGAGAGTTCTTGATTCTCTACCTGGAGGATTAAAGGAGTGAGAATTTGAGCTTTTGATTCAGCGTATTGCCAAGTCAGCCATCATGGAATGGTGGGGAAGCTGCAGCTTTTGGAAGCTGGGACACACTGATACCAGATAATTGGTATCGCAATGTCGACTTTGAGGTGAGACCATGAGAGGCATCTCCCACATCCGGAGCATAAGATCATGAAGGACACGGTGCACTGGTAAAGGTGGCTGCCTCTTTGGGTATTGGAGGATCTCTAATTCCTCCGCCCTTGGTTCCTTTTCCGATATTACCGTGATAGAGAGACTCTTGGCTAGGTATTGGATGAATTCCTGGAAGGACATATCTTTTGGAGGAGACATGAGTCACTGTTGAGGTGGGGAAGGGTCTGAAAGTAGGTCCTGGGGCCCCTGAGAATTGAGTGACTCTGCATGTGAAATTGGGGGACTCGAAGTATCAACAAGCCTGGTGTTTGCCAGAAGCTAGATGCTGGTACTGATGCTCCCTCTACTGGCCTTGGTGAGCTGCTTGTGTTTGGCACCAGTAAGAGTTTCAGGGAAGGGCATGGGTGTGAGCGATGTCGATGCCATCTGCAGCAGCCCTGATGCCGTACCGTAACCAGTATCAAACGAGGTGGTTCCTGTAGCCAAGGGTTTTAATCAGTACTGAGGCTGCAAGGAGGGCTGCCAAGCTCCGCTCGATGGCCAGTATGCGCTGATCTATTGAGATTGCCAATGCCTGGGTATCCTTCATGTGTACTTGCACTACAGTCCCAGAGCATGGCACAAGTAGCTTTCCGGATGTAGAGGACTTGGGAGCATCATGGGGCCCCTCAATGGCTTTGGAGATCCATGAGAGTATGATGAGGCCCTCAATGAAGCAGATGCCATCAATAACGAGTCCAAATCAAAGAGTGCCCCAAATTTAGAAGCCCGGTTTTGTAGGCCCTTCTGTCATTTTCTGACAGAGGGAACAGTCTTTTGGCTGGTGGTCTGGGCCAAGGCATTTTAAACACTAGTCATGTGCATCAAGTGCCAAAATGGTGCTGGCACAATTACAACATTTTTTGAAACCACCATGCATGGTGACTTCTCCCAAAGGCTTTCTTTGAAAGCTAGGGAGACACTCCTGCAAGGGCTCCGTCAGTGCCGACGTCACCCATATGTGAGAACTGACTTCCTGCTTGCTCCCAGAGAAAGAGATGCAACAATTGCAGACGTTAGTGGACTCCTTTCAGAAGGAACACAACAGGATGGGGCAAAGCAAGAGCATTAGAGGCTGTGCAGTACCCAGGTATGACTGAACTTGCTTGACCCAGAAAATGGCATATCTACTGTGTGCCACGAAGCAGAATTACATGGAGAGTGGCAACAAAAGCTGGGAAATGGTTAGTTTGGCAACTGCAGAAGAGAAGAGAGGCACAATTGGTCACAGAGATTATGGCGCTGGGGAAGAGTACCATACATAGCCCTGTGCAAACAGTGCAGCCACACAGGCCACAAAGACTTAGGGGGAGCATTTCAGCTGCCTGCTGTTGTCCTGATGCCACCACTTTTTTTCTCAGCAGTGACAGGGCAACAGCAGGCAGCCAAAATGCTCCCCCTAAGCCTTTTCACAGGTCTTTCTGCAAGTCTGGTCCCTCCCTCCTCTGACGTGACGTCAAAGCAGGGAGGGATCAGATCTGCTGCTGCTGCCAGAGACTTGCACATTGTGTGTGCGCCCCCCCCCCCCCCATACCTCCATCCAGCCGCTGCCTGCTCTTGCCCTGCTGCCGGCGCTGCTGTGGATAAAACAGAGGGTGGCAGGAGCAGGCAGTGGCTGAACGAAGGTATGGGGAGGAGGGGGCACGCGCCTGATGTGCAAGTCACACAGGGTGAGATTCTGGCTCGGTATGGCCCTTGAACACATTGTTACTAATGCGGGAATTTGCACAGAATTTAGGAATTTTTATGAGCAGTTGTATCAAAACGAAGGAGGGGTGTTCACCAGGGCAACTGTCAACTCATTTGGACAGGGTCAAATCTCCAAAGAGTTGGTATGGGGGAGGCTGAGATTTTGGCTAGGACAGTGAACGTCACTGAGGTGATACGGGTGATTAAGGCACTTCCCAAAGGGAAGGCTGCAGGGGAGGATGGAGTCCCAGCTGAGTACTATAAGTGGGCTAAAGAAGGAGCTGGCCTCTGCCCTGGCTAAGCCTTTCATGGGCGTTTGAAGGCAAACCATTGCCCAGCTCAATGGCACAGGCTAACTTAATAGTACTGCATAAGGAAGGAAAGCCACAAGATCAATGTGGGAGTTATCAGCCCATAGCCCTTATCAACAGTGACAAGTTGTTTGCGAAAATCCTGGCACTGCATCCGGAATGAGTGCTTCTGGGGTTGGTTCATCCTGACCAAACTGGCTTTATCAGTGACCGAGTAATATCTGATAATGTTCGGAGGGCAATCAACTTGCTCCATGTTGTCAGGATTCAACAAGAGCCTGTGCTTTACGCAGCAAAAGTCTTTGATAGGGCAGTATGGAGGTTTTATTTGCCATGATGAAAAAAAAATAGGGCTGGGCAGTGGCTTCATTCAAGGGTTATGGATGCTCTATACTGCGCCTCTAGCTCAGGTATTGGTGAACAGTCAGCAGTCAGAAGAGTTTCTGTTGCAGAGGGAGGACTAGGCAAGGGTGCCCCCTACACCAGATGTTTGTACTGGTAATATAAGCTTTTGTGGCCCAGGTCCAGCAAAATAACGGGATATAACCAGTGGGCACAGGGGGAGGGGATCATAAGATTGTGTTATACGCAGACACAATTTTCAGGGATCCGTTCTGGCACTGATGGTGGAACTATGAATTTTCCAGAGAGTGTCAGGCTTTAAGGTGAACCTTAACAAAAACAGAAGCCCTGGCACTGGGGAGGGGAGGGGGGCCTTAAGAGCCCTTTTTCTTTAGGCAAAAAAGGTGATTAAGTACTTAGGGGTCTGGATCTCTGCGGACCCTAGGGATCTATTTTCACTTAACTATAGCCCCCTATTGTCTCGTATGGGCAGGATTTTGACAACTGGACGTCCCTTCACCTTAGCTGGCTAGGATGGGTGGCAGCACTAAAAATGAACATTGTCTCTAAATTATTTTTCTTCTCGCAATTGCCAATCAGAATACCTCTCAGTACTGGAGAAATAGGAAAATAGGCTGGTTTGTTTTGTCAGGGGGAAAGGGGTAGAAGGGCTAAAATCCAGGCACATGGACTATACTGTTTTAAAAACAGGAGAGGAGGGGTGTTTGCTTTCCCATGTTAAAATGGTATTACTGAGCAGCCCTATTATGGGCATTGAGGGGTCACCACCTTAGCTTTCAGGAAGCATTGTGGGTAGAGTTAGATAGGGATCTACTTGCCCGTGGCTGATTTTTGAATGATTGGATAGTGGTATAGAACTTCCCTGTTGCTATCCTCTTTTTCGAGGGCACACCTTTCTGGTGTCTTTATGTGGGTTGTGCCACGTGGCAATGAGGAAGGGGAGGAAGAGTACCTGCGCTCCTTTTGAAATGGTCTAAAGTGGAAGACCTTCATCCTCTCTCAGAAAGGGTATTCAAGGACTTGGTTGCCCTGGGCTGGGAGAGAGGGGTTACTCGATTTGTAGATCTGTTTCATGGGGGGAGGGTACTTTTTATGTGAGAGCTCGAGAAGAAATTAGGTTGTGGGATTCCCTTCTATCTGTACTTTCAGCTATGCTTCTTTGTGATGCGGCAGAGGACTATGGCTAAATTTGTTACACCCGGGTACTTCATTAGAGGAGGCACTGTTTAAGGGAGAGGGGATGAAGGCACTGCTTTCCAAGCTGTAGGGTGCAACTGGCTGAGGAAGGCAGGACACAATCACCCCATCGGACCGGTTGGTAGTGATGGCAGGGTCAAGAAACGGAGGAGCATATATGGATGCAGATCCAGGGAGGGAGGGGGGGCAAGAACAATCTATTGTTTTATGTCATGGAAATGAACAATTTCAGATTTTGCACAGGCTGTATGCTACCTCGTAGCAACTGTTTAAGACCCAAAGGAGAGACAGATAAATGTTGGAGAGGGATGTGGGCAAGATGGCTCCTTCTACCACATGTGGTGGGAGTGCTTGGTCATACAGCAATTTTGAAGTAAGGTGGGAGAAGTCATTTGTACCATTGTGGGGGAGCCACCCAAGCAGTTCGTAGGGAAATGCTTTTGGGGGTCCAGTCCAAGCTGCTCTTGACAGCCAGGGTGGCTATAGCTTGGAGATGGCAGTTGAAGGGTGGCCCTTCGCTGGGGGACTGGTATCTCAAGGTTGGGGAGGCAGTTAACCTATGGGACTGAGGGGGAAGAATTGTTTTTTTCTGGAAGATCTGGGATCCTTACCTGCTTTGTATGGGAGGAGGACACCCTCTGCCCCTTATGCTCACACAACATTGTCAGAGATGGGAAATTGGAAATACACCATGAGCAAGTTTTGTAGTGTTACTGGTTATGTTATTTTGGTGGGGAAAGGCACACTTGTACATTCTGGAATTCAATAAGGCTGGTTCTATTAAGATCAATAGGCGGCATAGGCTGCTGGCTGGACTACCCAATAGTTCTTATGGGGAGGTTAACCTGAAAGTATCCAGGGATGGCAGTGGGGGGGGGGGGGGGCTAGGAGTATTGGGTATAACGGGGTTGCTTGAATTGTATCTTGCATCATGGCTTGATGCTTTAATTATAGGGAGGGATAGCCGACTGTGTTTAGCCTTTTTCCTGTTTTTTTTCCACCCTTAATAGAAGAGGATTGAACACAACCAGTCATGATCAGAATCGATTAGATCATAACAATTAAAATGTAGCAAATCTCTAAATTCTCAGGTAATAAAGCAAGGGAATCATCTAAAAATGCCTTAAGCCTTCTACCATCCTTCTGTGTACTAGAACTGGGTGACAAAGTCTCTTAATTTGAGTCCTTGCTGGTAAACTGAATAGTTAAAAACATGTCCTTATGGACCACTGTCACAACCTTAGGAAAATTACATAATCTCACCGTCTTCCTCCTGGTCATATTTTCAATATTTTCCAAACAAGACAATACCTCCTGAACAGAACAGACTGTGGATACAAGTTCCACCACTTTAACTTCAATTTGTTCTACGGTCCTCTCACAATGTTCAATCCTCTCTGCGAACTTAACAGTATTGTGCTGCAACTCAGTCTTCCTAAGTACTACCGATTCCAACCTAGCAAAAACTTGCAATATTAATTACACAGAATCATTCTGCAGAGAGGAAAATGGGCTTTGCTGGGTGGGTACTTCTAAAGTAATCAAATTAGGACCTTTGTCCTGACTAGATCTGTAACCACTGACATAGGAGGAAGAGAGTTCAATGTTTCTTTATTCAAAGACAGTCCACTTTTTACTTTTGCTCAAAGACAGAAGATCTGGGGACTCTATAGGTAATGGTAACATTCTCTCTCATAAAGCTACAGAAGCAGAGGACTTCGTGCCCAAAATGGTGGCAGATGGAGGCATGAAAAAGGTACTCTGAGTAAGCACAAAGAACCTACCAGGCTCCATGGGGAGGTGATGAAAATGCCGAGATTTCCCCTCAAGCGAACATGGTTAAGTCACAGAAGATCCAGACTCACCTTCTTCATACACATGAATGAGCCAAAAAAAGCTCTTTATCCAACTCCAAACAAGTAGTCAACCCAAACATCAGCGTGAGGAGGTTCTGTACACCTTCCAACTCAGTTCCCACAGTTTGAAGATGCTTAGCCACCTGTAGCGCTTTCAGGCTGGGTGTCTGTGTCAATCCAGGCAAGTCCACCCCTGGAGTTCTGGTGCTATCCCCCAGACTCCTATTTCACCAGATATGGGAGAATAGACAGCTGATGAGGCTCCGACGGTAAGGGAGACTTTTTTTTCCATAAGAATACGATAAGTTCAAAAACAGAACCACAAAGTGCACTTGAACTATAAGCCAAAGCCTGAACCACATAGCATTAGTTTGCATCCCCCGTGTTATCCAAGTTGTTACTCCTGTTCTCTGTAAAGCAAAACATGTTATCCAAGTTGTTACTCCTGTTCTATGTGAAGCCAAGCAGTTTGTTATGGTCATTTTGTTGTATGTAAACCGCGCTGACAATAGTGCGGTATATAAGAAATTGTAATAAATAAATAAATAAATAAATAAATCTTGGATCCTGACCTCACCTTTAAACCATGCTGGCTGTTTTTTGGCCTGCCTCCCACCTTTCTTAAAGTGTGGAATATATCTGGTTTGGCTTTTCAAGATAGTATTTTTAAACAATGCCCATACTTGATGCCAGTCTAACATTTGCAGCTGCTCCTTTTAGTTTTTTCTTAACCATTTTCCAGTTTTATCATAGTCTCCCTTTTGAAGCTTAAAAGGTAGTGCTGTGGATTTTCTTGCTGTTCTCCATTTATTAAATCAAATGCACTCATGTTATGATCACTATTGCTAAGTGGCCCCAACACCGTTCTCTTGTACCAAATCCTGTGTTCCATTAAGGGCTAGGTCCAAAATGACTGCTGCTTGGAGCAACTGGTTCATGACTAGACAAGAAGGGAAGTTATTTATTTCATCTAGAAACTCTCTTCCTAGTATGTCGTGCTGCGACATTGATCCAGTCAATACAGAGGTTATTGAAATCACCCATTATTACTACTCTGTTGTAACTTTCAGCATTTCATCATCATTCTGGTCAGGCAGTCGGTAGTACAGTCCCACTGCCATTGCCTTCCCTTTTTTTTGAAATGGTATTCCTATCCATAGAGAGTTTCTACAGTGTATTTCGTTTCCTGCAAAACGTTTATCCTGTGTGACTCAATGCCCTCTCTAACAGGGCACAACCCCTCCATCAATTTGATCTACCCTATCATTGTGATATAGCTTGTACCACGATGCCCTACTGGTTGTCCTCCTTCCACCAGGTCTCCGAGATACCAATTATACCTAACCTCTCTCATTTAGTGCTATATATTCTAACTCTCCCATCTTATTTTTTTTTAGACTTCTAGCATTTGCATACAGGCATTTTAGAGGTTGCATTTTGTTCATATTAACAATGTGGTTATCAGCTGACAGAGGCAATTTGGAACTTTTCTGCTCTATACTTAAAAATTAAAGTAACCCAGAAGCCTTTCTTGGAACCATAGGTGTCGGAAAGGGGTGGGGCACACGGGCCCTGGCCCACCAAAAATCACATTGGCAGGCAGTAAGCTGCCTGCAGGGATTCCATCCCCCATGGATAGAACAGGAAGGATCTTCTTCTGCCCACAGGAGATGGGATCCTGCTGGCCATGATTGCAGCAAAGATTCTTCCTGTTCTGCCTGTGGGGACCCAATCTCTTGCAGGTGAAACAGGAAGGGTATCTATGGAGCTTGGGGGTGGTGCTTCAGCCCCCACCCCCCAAAAAAAACCAAAAGGCCTTCCGCTGTCCCTGACTGAAACCTCTCTAGCAGGATGCCCCAACTTCTCTTTCTAGTATCCTTCAAGGATACATCCTTCCAAACCATGAGCTCTTGGGCGACTGTTGGCTTTCCACTATTATCTAGTTTAAAAGCTGCTCTCTCTCCTTTTTAAAGGTTAATGCCAGCAGCCTGGTTCCACTCTGGTCCATTATTAAAGTGGACTGGGAAAATACACTGCTTACCCCTGGGATAAGCAGCATGAAATTGGTATACCTTTCAGGAACTTGACAGGTACTGCGACGCTCCTGCCTGGGCCCTAGAGCTTACAGGCAGGAGTGGCCTTATATAATGTCCCTTGTGAATAAAGGTGGTACTGATCCCTCTGAATGCTGGGATTCGTAGTACACTTGTTTTTTCCCTTTAGGGATGGAAGCTGTAGTTGTGATTCGAGTGATAAAGCTTGCAAGAAATTTATTTGTTGTGGGGATATTTTCAACGCATTACAATTCAAAGGTGCATAACGTAAAGGTGCAACTTTCAACATAAAGGTGAAATCAGGAGGTCAGGAAAACAACTGAAATCAAATAGCTTTAACTCAGCTTTACACAGTCACGGTAGCTTCTACTCAGCTTTGCCTCGTGTGGTTGCTTGGGATTATTGCAGCCTCACAGTAACAGCTGTTCTCCTCACAGCGTGGCTTTACAGAAACAGGTGAAAACAATTTGTGAACTTTCACGGCTAGGCAACAGGTATAGCAAACGTTTTGTATTCTTCTCATACAAACTCCAGATGCTTCTTTACACTGTTACTCTCTAAAACAAAGAGCAATCCATTGCACAAGGATCATAACTCAAGGTAGGCACATCATTATCTATCTGCATACATTCATCTGGGCTAAGGCAATTGTTCTCTTCATCAGGTTTCTTATGTTTCCCTGACTTTAGCTCCAGAAATTGCTGAAACTCTTTTAGAAGCAATTCAGCCTGTAGCTGCTCTTTAGCTGCTTGATAGTCTCCGGTAAGGGTCACACCCTTCCCCCACTCACTATCTGCTCCTGTTGCAGAGTTTGGCTTAGGGAGGTCAGCACAATAAAAGGGTTTCTCCAGCAAGGCATTAAAATTAGGAAATTCAGCTTTACCTTTATCAGAGACGTTGGCATAAGAACAGGCACCTTTCTTCCAGGACTCTCTCCTCTTTAGAAACTCAGGAGCCTTATGGCTAGTTCTTCTGCTAGGGGAATTTCTCTCAGAAAAACTTCTTTCCTGTTTTGGTTCCTGGCTTTTATAGCACTGCTCGCCACCAGACAAAATACCTTTCCTCCAAGAGCTGGGTTTGCTAGCCTTCCCACGTCTAGGCTCTACCATGTAGTAAGGATCTCCTTGAGTATGTTGGGCTCCAAGGCTTACTGCTCCAGGGTTCTGCCTTCTCCCAGGGTTCTAGCGTTTTTCCCCTTTGATTCCAAGTTCCTCCTGAAGACCAATGTGCACTGGACGCTGCTTCTCGTCTGCTTCGTTTCTTGCTGCTCTCCTTGTCAGCCTTGCTGCCTTCTTTGCCAGCCTTGTTGCCTCCTTTGCCAGCCTTGCTGCCTCCTCCGTCAATCCTGTCTGAGGATTTAAAAAGGGCTTCATTTCCCGGCACTCCCTGTCGTTCCCCTGGGCATGCCCAATCAATGCTGAAGCCTAACACCTCCCCTGGGCTGGGGCTTGTCTTCAGCTCAGCTGATAACTGTTTTTTCCAAGTCAGTTTTGGAAATCCTGTGTGTGTCATCCCTTCTATCAGGATTTTCCCCTATCTCCATTTCCTCTGGAGGGGAGTCTTCACCACAGTACTTGTGACCTAGATTGGCCATTGTTGGAAACAGGATATTGGGCTTGCTAGACCTGCGTTCTGACCCAGTATGGCATCTCTTATCTTAGATAGCGAATGGATGGTATGTGTTGACAAGGCATGGTTGAGAGAGGCTATTAATATAGCTTTATCATGTCAGGGAATGCAATTAACATTCCTTCAATAAATACCAAGGGTTTCAGCTCTCCCTATAAAAAAGGTAGATGCTAATTAAGGAAGGGACTCATTTGAGTGTGAACATTTATTTTGTGCAGGAGACTCACTTCCTACAGAAATAAACATTTGCTTTTAAACACACAGGCTCCCAATTTGGGTTTTTGCTTCTAATTGGCTGGAGTGGAAAAAAAGATGGAATGGCCATGTTTTGGAGTGGATCTTAGGATTCAGATGCTAGAGCATAAGGCTGATCCCCAAAGACTATACTTCTGGGTAAAGACTTGAATTGAGTGGCATGGTTTATAAAATTTAATAAACGTGTATGCCCTCAATCAGAATCAGGGGCTTTAGTGGAAATTGTTTGACTTACTAAAAGATACAGGAGATGGAAGTTTCATTGTGTGTGGGGGAGAGAGAGGGGGAATGGGAGCTTTTAATATGGTTTTGGTATCACAGAATGGACATTTCCAGGGGGAAACGCCTTAGAATGGGGGACAGGAATGAAGTAAGTTTCTTAGATGATGGTGAGGGTTTGATAGACGTCTGGTGGCTGTTTAATCCCAATCTGTGCCAGAATACTTCTTACTCGCATCCCCATGGCATCTCTCATTCACAAAAAAGTAGTCGAGAGAACAATGCTTCCGAGGATCTTTTCCACTGACTGACATTTCTTAGCATGCAGTTGAGCCCTGAACAGAAGCACCAGGCACTGAAATTTTGGCACTTAAATGATTCTCTGCTGGACAGCTTAGTGCTGTTGGAGCAAGTAGCATAAGTACTGGGGGAGTACTTTCAGCACACTACCAAAAGCATACCAATAGGCTTGGTTTGGGAAGCTATGAAAGATGTGGTTTGGAGGAGAATGTGTGCCCTACAGAGCCAACAAGAAAAAAAAAACCCACACAAACAAAACAAAAAACAAAACAAGAGTGAAAGAACTGATTAAAGAGAGATTTTGAAGTCGTTGATATCGCCCACCCTTTGGGTGCAGCAAGTTTTAAGAGGGCAACTGAAAATTGTTTCCTGCCGATATAGAATATGACTTCTGAATGATGAAACAGTCCTATTTTAAGCAAGGTAATAAAGCTAACAAGTGGACAACCAAGCTGTGTGCTTAACAGCAGAGGGGGCATATAGACCAGATTCACTCCCCTCAGGGAGACAGTGCAAGACTCCAAATCCATACAAAAGAGCACCCTACAAATCTATCTAAAGTTATATACTTCTGATATGAGTCCCATCTTGACTCCCTAGATCTCTCTGAGCTTGAGGATTCGGAGCATGGATGTTGGAAGCAGCTATTACAGAGGTGGAAATAAAGGTGGTTGCTTGTCTTAATATTCTTTTTATAGAATTTAGAGATCAGTCTGAGACTCTTCTTATTTAGTGAGACTATTTAACTTACCCCATGGGGCATACATTCTAGGACTCTATGGATCAAGTGGGTATGTGTGTCATTTTTCTCAATGGAGAAAGGTGAATAGTGAGTACGTCAGGGATTTATGCTAGACACTGCCTTTTAGCATATCCATAAATGACTTGTAAATGGAAACGAGTGAGGTGATCAAATCTGCAGATAACACAAAATTATTCAAAGTTGTTAAATACACAAGAGGATCGTGAAAAATTGGGGGAATGGCATCCAATAGCAGATGAAATTTAATGTGGACAAGTACAAAAAAGTTATGCACTTTGGGAAGAACACCCAAACTAGCGTTATATAACACAAGACTCCACATTAGGAATCACCCAGGAATAGAATTTAGACATCGTGGATAATACATTGAAACTCTTTACCCAGTGTGTAGTGGTGGCCAGGAAAGCAAACAGAATGCTAGGAATCATAAGGAAAGGAATAGCAAACAAAACCAAGGATTCTATAATGCCTCTGTATTGTTCCATGGTGCAACCACACCCAGGGCCGGCCCGTCCATTGAGCAAGAATGTTTTTTGCACAGGGCCCCGCGTTTCAGGGGGCCCCGCGCAAAAAACATTTTGCATCAGCGATTAGCCCAGCTAGATAAAAAAAAAAAACAAAAACCAAAACTGGCTGCTGCTGCTGCCGCCGTGGCAGCGGCAGAAACGAGCACCCCACGGGGCCCCCCCCTGCCCTGCAGAGTCCTCCTTTCAGCATCAACTCCCTCAGCGTTGGCTGCCAGAGCCCACGAAGGGAGAGCTTCTCCTCTTGCGGCTCTGTTAATCCCGCCGCAGGGCTGATGGGAAATCCCATCAGCCCCGCGGCGGGATTAACAGAGCCGTGTAGAGGAGCAGCTCTCCCTTCACGGCTCTGAAAACCCCGTGCTTTGGGAGCTGATGCTGAAAGGAGGACTTTGCAGGGCAGGGGGGGGCCCCGCGGGGTGCTCGATTCTGCCACTGCCATGGCATCGGCGGCAGCAGCAGCAGCCGCCAGTTTGTGGTTTTTTTTTTTTTATCTAGCTGGCTGATGTGGGGGGCAGGGGGGTTAGGACTGGTAATGGGCTATGTGGGGGGCTAGGACTGGAAGTGGGCTGATGGGGGGGCAGGACTGGAAGTGGGCTGATGGGGGGGCTAGGACTGGAAGTGGGCTGATGGGAGGCTTAGGACTGGTAATGGGTTGTGGGGGGCTTAGGACTGATAATGGGCTATGGGGGGGTTGCTAGGACTGGAAATGGGCTGAGTGGAAGGGGGGCTAGGATTTGACATGGGCTGATGGTGGGGCTAGGAAAGGACTAGAAATGGGCTGATGGGGGGCTGGGATTGGAAATGAGCTGATGGAGGGACTCTGATAGGACTGGAAATGGATAGGGGAGCTAGGACTGGAAATGGGCTGATGGTGGGGCTAGGATAGGATTGGAAATGGACTGATGGGGAGCTAGGACTGGAAATGGGCTGATGCTGGGTGGGGCTGGAACTAGAAGGGAGCTGATGTTGGGGGAGGATTAGAATGGGATGGAGCTGGGAGAGTGAAATGGAGAAGGAAAAAATATTTTGTGTGGGAGGGAAGACAAATCTACAATTGGCCGGATATTGGGAGAGTAAGTGGGGATTGAGGATGGAGGGGTAAAATTTGAGTGGATGAAATAGGAATGAGGAAAGGGCAAAAGGAGAAAGATTAGTATGTTAAAGCAGATGTAGAGAGAGGATGGAAAAAAACTAGAAGAGAGAAGAAAGGACAAATGGACAGCAGACCATGGAGAGTTAGCAGAAGACACAAAGAAACCAGAAGAAAGTAGCTGGAGCAATTGCAACTGAAAACAAATGCACAAAAGGTAGAAAAATCTCTCTTTATTTTGAATTTATTAACTGGAATGTGTCAGCTCTAGGAAATGTGCATCATTAACGTCTGCGCTTTGTTTAGTACAAGAGGAAATTAATTTATAGTTTTATTTCTACAGTGTTGTACATTACAAGTTTGGCTTTTGGGGTTCCCAGTTTAATTATTGTCTTCCTATTTCTAAATTGTGATTCCTTGTTTGGTGATGGTCTATGTTCTGCATGTGTAACTGAGCTGAGCCATTCTGTTTATGTAATTCCTATTTGACATTGCCACTTGTTCTCTTTCCCCAGTAGGTCATGTATTGTTATTCTCTGAAATGAATTGGTTTAATATTTGCAGTGTTGCCTTTTGATTGGTAGGGTATAGTGCTTTGTGAGTCCTGGTAGTGCTGTTAGGATACGGCGGGTTTGCTATGGGTTCTAAATGGGCAGTGTTTGTAGTAGTTCCTAATGTGCCTGGCGGTTGGCACTGGATTATAGTAATGTAGAAATCTTTTAGTCTTTCTTTATCCATACACTCATTAAGAGGCATGTTTACTAAAAATTAGGGTATGGTAACATTATGCAAATATTTATGCAAATGAGGCCCCGCACTGAGTCTCTGCATATGGCCCCGCACTCCCCTTGGGCCGCCCCTGACCACACCCTGGATACCATGTGCAGTTCTGGTCACCAATCACCATATCTTATAAAATATAAGAGGTGCGGCAAGGTGCACGGTGGCAGCTGCATGGAAGCGGAGGGAGGCCCCGAAGCTGGAAGAATTTGAGGGGAGAGTGAGACATATATTATTAATGGAACGGTTAATGACTGCGCGGAGGGAGAAGGGGGGACAGTTTATGGCGAGGTGGGGAAAGTTGTGGGAAGCGTTACAGTAGGTTGGGGCGGGGAGGAGGAGGGGAGGGGTCGGGGGCGGGGAGGAGGAGGGGAGGGGTCAGGGGGGGAGGTAAGCGGGGGGGGGGGAGGGTAGGGAGAGTGGCTTATTACATAGCTTTAATGCAATAGATAAGGGGATGCCTGGTTTGGATTGGTGGATGGTATTGTACTGGAGAGGGAGCATGGGGTTCCAGGTACCATGTTATCGGTGGGACTAGCATATTATGCTGTTTGCTTTAAGGAAACGGGTATATACTAAGAGTTTATAATAAATAAAGGGTTCACAACGGACTTAGACAGGGTGGAGGGAGGGAGATGAGAACGCGGGGGGGAGGGTTTCGGGATTGAAAGTTTGAAAGTAAAACACTGATTATTTCACTGTAAGGTTTTGTGGAAATTTGAACAATAAAATCTTTATAAAAAAAAATAAATAAATAAGAGGCCACTTTAGGAACGACATCTGGCTTTGCGCCTGGGTGAGAGCGTTTTTTTTGCAGATGGGAAAGGAAGGGCTTAGATATTTTTGTAAGATGTATCGATAAGAGGACTTTTCTCACATTTGATGAGCTCAAAAGAGAGAAATACCAAATACTAGGGAATGACCTTTTGTGCGTTTAAGCGTCCTATTTAAAACAAGACCCTATAAGCCAACTTATGAAGAGGGGTATAATGATTTGGAGGCCTTATGGTAGGGTTATTGGAGGAGTGGTGGCTTGATACGTCTAATTTAAAATCGAGCCTTGCAAGGGATACCCCTCAGATGTTTCTTTACCAGCGGACTTGGGGAGGGAGTTGGATGAGAAGTGAACACGAGTGTGTCAAGCCCTAACTCGTCAAGCCCTCACTCGTCAAGCCCTCTGTATCAGTGTGCGAGACTTCCTATAAACTCCAGCATCAATGGTACTATACCTCTGAACGCTTGATCAAAATGTTCCCCTTAGCCTCAGGCTGCTGTTGGCAGAATTGCAGACAGGTGGGCATGTTTACTTATATGGTGGGACTGCCCGGAGATGACAATACTGGGGCCAGATCAGAAATAAAGTGTACACCGTTTTTTCAGATGGACATTGGTTTGAACATGGGCCTCTGTTTGCTGGGGATCTGGCCGGATGATGTATGCATGAAGTGGACTCAGCTTATTCGGGCATGTCTGCAGGCAGCCTGGGGAGATATTACCTGGGCCTGGAAGCAGCCTGTAGCCCCAGGGTTGGAAGCATGGTGGATGTGCCTTTGGCACACTGTACTGATGAACACCTCATGGCCTATAGTGCCAGTGGATTGAATGCTTTGATAGTAGCCAGCAACCCTTATTGGACTATTTGGCAAACTAGGATGACTTCTCTTTGGGGAGAGGGGGAGGAAGAAGAGACAAACCCTGAAATTTAAAATCTACCTTATTTTCTTTTTTGTTGTGGGTTGACTATGCTGGTATGGTTTTTGTTCAAAGGTTTAATAAATATTAAATTTCAAAAGAGAAATAAAAAAAGGTCTAAAAAAAGGAGACAGAAAAAATGTCTTTACTTATATTCAGCTGTCAATTGCCAAAAATTCAGCGAAAATATAATGGCATTGAAATGAGCAAATCGGCCCGTCAGAACCACATATGTCCGTCATAAATATCAACAGTGAAAATTGTGACAAAGGCAAATTACCATACTTGCTACTATTAAAAGAAACTATTTATATGAAAATGAAAAACTGTATGTTAATTATAAAAAAAAATAAATAAGCAAACCACCCCACAAAACATACAGCAGAATTAGAAAAAAAAAGTACAGAGAAGAGCAGCCAAAATGATAAAGGTGATAGAAGGATAGATACCCTTACAAGGAAAGGCCTAAAAAAATATTAGGGCTCTTCAGCTTGGGGGGGTGGGGAGGAATATAGCCGAGGGGAGATACGATAGAGGTCTATAAAATGAGTGGAGCGGAGTGGAATGGGAGTGGAATGGGTAAATCGGTTGTTTACTCCTTCAGGAAGCAGAATGGCTAGGGAACACACAATGAAGCTGCGTAGTTATTCACCTCCTTGGACAGCAGATGTTCTCACAGATGGGTGATGTCACCGAGAGAGCGCCATATGGGAACACTTCCCAGTTGCTAATGGAAGCTTTTGGGAGGCTCCACCACACCTGCACCTGACTTCCACCTACCACGGCACCATCTTCTCCTGTATGATATAAAACTGTAGCAGAAAACGCCTCCATGGGGAGGTGGGAGGGTTGCGAGGACTTATTCCTGTTGTCCACAGAGAACACATGCTACAAGCGAGTAACTATGCTTTCTCTGTGGACAAGCAGAAGTCCTCATGTATGGGACTCTCAAGCTACAGGCTACCAAAACAGAGGAGACTGAGAAGTGCAACAGGGGCAAGAAAATGAGAACTGGAAAAAGCATAGTTACTCATCTGTAACAGGTGTTCTCCAGGGAGAGCAGGAATCAGTCCTCACATATGGATGATGTCAGCACCAACAGAGCCCGCACAGAGCATTTCGCCAGCTTTCAAAGAAAGCCTTTGGGATATGCTACCATGCATGCGTGGTCCCCTTCCCGCCCAAGGTTGCCATCTTAAATCAGACGACATAGCTAGGACGGCAGTAAAACTAACACAAGGTAGGGAAGCAACTCCCAGGGGAGGAGAGAGGGTTGCAAGTAAAGATTCTTGTTGTCCTTGGAGAACACTTGTTACAGGTGAGTAACTACGCTTTCTCCAGGAACAAGCAGAACTCGGTCCTCACATATGGGACTCCCTAGCTCCAGGCTGCGAGGACCAAACCACGACAGCACCAAAAGTGACCAATCTGATAGCCGTGAGTTGCAGAAGGTGAGTCTCCACTGAGAGACTCTGCAGACCCTAGTGTCTAGCGACACTATCACTCTGGTAGCCTGAACACAAAGGTTGGAGGGCAGGAGTTGCCTACAGCCCGAGAATATTACGGAGTACTGTCTGGCCAAAGGCACTATCCCTGCGGGACTTACTCTCCAGGCAGTAGTGATCTGCGAACAAACGTGTGAATGGAAAACCACGTGGCAGCTTTGCAGATTTCCATCATTGGCACTGAGTGGAGGTTGGCCACAGATGGGGCCATCGCCCTCATGCGATGCACTGTGATCCAGTGCTCAAGAGAGGCCAGCTCACTCATAAGTAAGGGCAATATAGTCCACCATCCAAGTAGACAGTTTGCTTAGTCACGGGGAACTCCAGTCTGCTGGTGTCATAAGATATGACAAGCTGACGGGCTTTTCTATGGGCCCGAGTACGCTGCAAGTAGGACAAGGCCCACTTACAAATCCAGAGTATGAAGCATTAGTTCCTCCTTGCCGGTGTGAGGCCGTGGGAAGAACGTGGGGAGGACCACCTCTTGGTTGAGGTGGAAAGGGGACACCACCTTTGGGAGGAATTTGGGGTGTGTGCAGAGCACCACCCTGTTCTTGTAAAATCTGGTATAATGTGGATCTGCCACCAGGGCCTGGAGTTCGCTCACTCTTTGAGCAGACGTGAGGGCCACCAGAAAAGCCACTTTCCAAGACAGGTACCATAGGTGGCAAGTGGCTAGAGGTTCGAACATGGTTTGGTGAGCTGAGAGAGCACCACATTGAGGTCCCACTCTGACAGAGGTGGACGGAGAAGGGGCTTGGATAACAGGAGGCCCTGGAGGAACTTAGAGACCAGAGGCTGGCTTTCCCTCAATAGGGTGGTGGTGAGTGGCTATGTCGCTCAGATGTTCACTCGGAGTTAGATTTCAACCGGTGTGTGACAGGTGCAGTGGGTACTGTAGTACCAGCTGAACCAAACAGGAAAAAGGATTCTCCTCCCTTTCAGCACACCAGACTGTAAACTTTCTCCACTTAAGTAAGCCTGTCTGGTGGAGGTTTTCCGAGAGGCCAGGAAGATCTCCTTGATTTCTACTGGGAGCCTGAAAAGGGCCAGGGCTATCCTTTCAACAGCCATGCTGTTAGTGTCAGCAACCCCAGGCTGGGGTGCAGGAGAGAGCCTGGCTCCTGGGACAGGAGGTCCATGGTTCAGCACAAAGGGACAGAGGTGCCATCAACATGGAGAGCAGCAGAGGGAACCAAGGTTGTCTGGGCCACCTGGGTGCAAGCAGCATCACTGATGCCCCTTCGCTCTGGACCTTAAAGAGGGTCTTGGTGACCAGGGGGGAGGGGTGTCAGTAGAAGTGCATAGAGTAGCCCTCAGACCATGAGATCAGGAAGGCATCTCTCTGAGTGTGGCTGGTGGGAGCAGAAGTGAGGAAGCTGCGTGTTGTCCGGAGAGGCAAATAGGGTCATCACAGGGCTGCCCCAGAGGCGGAAGAGCTGCTGTGCTATCCTGGGGTTTAAGTGCCACTCGTGTAAGTGAAGGATTCTGCTTAGTCTGTCCAGTAGGCAATTTTCTTGACCCAGGAGGTACACCGTTTACAGCAGCATGTTGTGTGCTGCGAAGGAGAGGAAGGCCACCGCCTTCTGGCAGAGGGAGTACAAACCTATATCCCCCCTGCTTGTTTATATAAAACATGGTGACTTGGTTGTCCTGTTTGGATCAGAACAGGCCGGTGTCGCAGTCTGTCGCAGAATGCTCATAGGGCCAAGAAGATTGCCCTGAGCTCCAGGAAGTTGATCTGAAGGAAGGATTCCTCCTGAGACCAGCTTCCTGTGTGCAGTGGCCTGTGCAATGAACCCCCCAACCATGGAGAGAGGCGTCCGGCATGGGTGCCTGGAAGGGCATTCCCACCTGGATGTGGCGAAGGTTTTGCCACCAACCGAGGGACTCCATCCACTGGCAGGTGACCATGACCCTGTCCTGTAGCCTGCCCGTGGCTTAAGTCCACTATGAGCAGAGGCATCATTGGGCTGTCCATATATGTAAGCGGGCTGAGGGCATTATGTGGACTGTTGAGGCCATGTGGCCCAGTAGGCGGAGGAGGCAGCAAGCCGGCACTGACCAATGGCATTGCACTTCTACTGCTAGTTGCTTGAGGCATTCTGCCTTTTCTGCTGGGAGGATGGCCTTGTCCTGTAGCGTGTCCAACTGGGCCCCATGAACTCCAAACTTTGGGCTGGAGAGAGATGGGAATTGGGATAGTTGATGACAAACCCTAGGTGTTGCAGAAGGATTGCCCAGTCTTCAGCCTGGCTGGCCTCTGAAGCCATGCCACCTGATGAGCCAGTCGTCCGGGTAGGAGAAAAGACGAAAGCCCCTTGTAGGCACAGGTGAGTGGCAACAGCCACCAGGCACTTGATAAAGACCATTGGCGAAGAGACCAGGGCGAAGGGTAGCACCTTGTACTGGTAGTGCCCTCTTCACACCACAAACCATAGGTACTGCCTGTGGGAGGGATGGATCAGGATGTGTGTACACGCATCTCCCTGGTGGAGGTAAGGCAGCAGTATTTCAAGGGAGAGAATCTTTAACTTCTCCCTCACCAGAAACTTGTTTAAACTTCTCAGGTTTAATATGGGCCTGAGGCCACAAGTTCTTTGGGACCAGGAAATATCTGGAGTAGAAGCCCTTTCCCCATAGGTGTTTGGGTACAGGCTCTACTGCGTTGTCCCTGAGTAGACCTACAAGCTCAGAGCAGGAGGGTCTGGTGAAGGAGAAGATGCACCGGCTCTCCTGGGAAAAACCTGGGTGGTACCTGTTGTAGGTGGAGGAGATACACTTCTCTTACCACCTGCAGTACCCACTGGTCTGAGGTGACCCTGGCCCACCTGTAGGCAAAGAGTGCCAGGTGACCCTCTGTGGGCTAGTGAGGGTCTTCCAGGAGAGGGGAGGCCCTGCCCCAGGAGTCTAAAGCTCCCCCGGCCTGGGCAGGAGCTGGGGCTTCTGTGCCTTTGGCTTTCGGGCTCCATAAGAACATAAGAACATAAGATATGCCATACTGGGTCAGACCAAGGTCCATCAAGCCCAGTATTCTGTTTCCAACAGTGGCCAATCTAGGTCATACGTACCTAGCAGTTTCCCCAAGGGACACAGGTTCCACAATGCTTGTATTGGTTCAAGCATTGATATCCTGGGTCCCTTCTTAATAATGGTTTATGGACCTTTCCTCCAGGAACTTGTCCAAACCTTTTTTAAACCCAGCTACACTAACAGCCTTTACTACATCCTCCGGTAACAAATTCCAGAGTTTGATTACACGTTGAGTGAAAAAATATTTTCTTTTATTAGTCTTAAATAGTTTACCCTGTAGCTTCATTGCATGTCCCCTAGTCTTTCTATATTCTGATAAGGTAAACAATCGATCTACGTTTACCCGTTCCACTCCGTTCATTAATTTATAGACTTCTATCATATCTCCCCTCAGCCGTCTCTTTTCCAGGTTAAAGAGCCCCAACCTTTTTAGCCTTTCTTCATAGGAGTAGCCTTCCATCCCCTTTACCATTTTGGTGGCTCTTCTCTGAACCTTTTCTAAAATCGCTATATCCTTTTTAAGATACGGCGACCAGAATTGCACACAATATTCAAGGTGCGGTCTCACCATGGAACGATATAGAGGCATTATAATATCTTTTGTTTTATTTTCCATTCCTTTCCTTATCATACCTAGCATTCTATTTGCTCTCTTGGCCGCCGCTGCACACTGGGCCGAGGGTTTTAACATGGTATCCACAAGGACGCCTAAATCTTTTTCTTGGGTGGTGGTTCCTAATGTGGAACCTTGCATCGTGTAACCATAGTTTGGGTTGTTCTTCCCTAGGTGCATAACCTTGCACTTCTCCACATTAAATTTCATCTGCCATTTTGATGCCCAGTCTTCCAATTTATCAAGATCCTCTTGCAATTTTCCACAATCCTCCTGGGTTTTAACAACTTTAAATAGTTTTGTGTCATCAGCAAATTTGATAACCTCACTCGTTATTCCACTTTCCAGGTCATTTATGAATATGTCAAAAAGCAGCGGACCCAGCACAGATCCCTGGGGTACACCACTATTCACCTTTCTCCATTGGGAAAATTGGCCATTTAGCCCTACCCTCTGCTTTCTATCTTTTAACCAGTTCCTGATCCACAGTAGTACACTGCCTCCTATCCCATGACTCTTTAGTTTTGCCAAAAGTCTCTCATGAGGGACCTTGTCAAAGGCTTTCTGAAAGTCCAGATACACAATATCAACCGACTCACCTTTGTCCACCTGTTTATTCACTCCTTCAAAAAAACATAACAGATTAGTAAGACAAGATCTTCCTTGTCTAAAGCCATGTTGGCTGTCTCCCATTAGGTCATGACTATCTATATGCTGAGTAATTTTATTCTTTATGATGGTTTCTACCATTTTTCCCGGTACTGATGTCAGGCTCACCGGTCTGTAGTTTCCCGGATCACCCCTCGAACCCTTTTTAAAAATTGGTGTTACATTGGCGATCCTCCAATCCTCAGGTATTAGAGATGATTTTAATGATAGTTCACAGATTACTGATAGCAGGTCTGCAATCTCAAATTTCAGTTCTTTCAACACCCTTGGATGTATACCATCCGGCCCAGGTGATTTGCTACTCTTCAGTTTATCTAATAGTTGTAAGACATCTTCCCGATGTATCGATATTTCCTTCAATTCTTCCACACCTTTAAATACCACTTCAGTCGTGGGTAACATCCCTACATCTTCCTCAGTAAAGACCGAAGCAAAGAATTCATTCAGTCTCTCCGCTATCGCCTTGTCGCCTCTTAGTGCTCCTTTAACCCCTTTATCATCTAATGGACCAACTGACTCTCTCACGGGTTTTTTGCTACGAATGTACTTGAAAAGGTCTTTATTTCGCGTTTTTGCTTCCGCAGCAAGCTTCTTCTCAAATTCTCTCTTTGCCTGCCTTATCAATGCCTTGCATTTGACTTGCCAGTGCTTGTGCTGTTTCCAGGTTTCATCATTTGGCTCTTTTTTCCATTTCTTGAAAGATGATTTTTTGGCAACAGCCTCTCTGACCTCAGCTTTAAACCATGCTGGCAATTTTTTAGACTTCCTTCCACTTTTCTTAAAGCGTGGAATACAGCTGGTCTGGGCTTCCAAGATAGTATTTTTCAACAACACCCAAGCTTGATGTACGTCTTTAACCTTTGCAACTGCTCCTTTTAGTTTTTTCTTAACTGTTTTCCTCATTCTATCATAGTCTCCCTTTCGAAAGTTAAAGGGTAGTACTGTGGATTTCCTTACTATCCCTCCTCCACTAATTAAATCAAAGGCGATCATGCTATGATCACTATTGCCAAGTGGCCCCAACACCCTTATCTCTTGCACTACATCTGGTGTTCCACTAAGGACTAGGTCTAATATTGCTTCCCCTCTGGTCGGTTCATGAACCAGCTGCTCCAAGAAGCAGTCATTTATTTCATCTAGGAACTTTATCTCCCTAGCATGTCCTGTTGTGACACTGACCCAGTCGATGCCGGGGTAATTGAAATCACCCATTATTATTACTGCACTGTAACTTTTGCTAGCTTCCTTGATTTCTTTGAGCATTTCATCATCCATTTGTTCATTCTGGCCAGGCGGACGATAGTACACCCCCACTGCCATCGCCTTCCCCTTTTTACATGGAATTTCAATCCATAGAGATTCTACAGCAAATTTTGTTTCTTGCAAAACTTTAATCCTTTCTGATTCAATGCCCTCTCTAACATAGAGCGCAACCCCTCCACCAATTTGATCAGCTCTATCATTTCGATATAGTTTGTACCCAGGTATCACAGTGTCCCACTGGTTGTCCTCCTTCCACCATGTCTCTGATATTCCAATCATATCTAACCTCTCGTTTAGTGCTATATATTCTAACTCTCCCATCTTGTTTTGTAGACTTCTAGCATTTGCATACAAGCATTTTAGAGACTGTATTTTATTCATATTAATTTGGCTATTGGTAGACATGGGTAATTTGGGATCTTTAAGTTCTGTCTGCTCCATACTCGAGGGCATTTGGGCTACTTTACTCTTTTTTGGAACCTCTCTGCTTTTTGTAGTATCCTTCAAGGATACATTCTTCCGAACCATGCGCTCTTGGGCGACTGTCGGCTTTCCCCTATTATCTAGTTTAAAAGCTGCTCTATCTCCTTTTTAAAGGTTAATGCCAGCAGCCTGGTTCCATCCCGGTTAAGGTGAAGCCCATCCCTTCGGAAGAGCCCCTCCTTTCCCCAGAATGTTCCCCAGTTCCTAACAAATCCGAACCCCTCATCTCTGCACCATTGTCTCATCCACGCATTGAGACTCCGGAGCTCTGCCTGCCTATTGGGTCCTGCACGTGGAACGGGAAGCATTTCGGAGAACGCTACCCTGGAAGTTCTGGATTTCAACTTCCTACCTAAAAGCCTAAATTTAGCTTCCAGAACCTCCCTACCACATTTTCCTATGTCATTGGTACCAACATGTACCAAGACAGCAGACTCCTCCCCAGCACTATCTAAGACCTTATCTAGGTGGCGTGTGAGGTCCGCTACCTTCGCACCAGGCAGGCATGTTACCAGGCGATCCTCACGTCCACCAGCCACCCAGCTATCTACATGCCTAATGATCGAATCACCAACTATAACTGCTGTCCTAACCCTTCCCGCATGGGCACTTGGCCCTGGAGAAACCTCCTCGGTGCGAGAGGGGTTTACATCACCTGGAGGACAGGTCCTAGTTACAGGATCACTTCCTGCCACACCAGGGTGATGCTCTCCTGTCACGTGACCTCTCTCCTCCATGGCAACAGGGATGCTGCCAGACTGGAGGTGGGACTTCAGGACTATATCCCTGTAGGTCTCGTCTATGTACCTCTCTGTCTGTCTTATGTTTTCCAAGTCTGCTACTCTAGCCTCTAGAGAACGGACTCGTTCCCTGAGAGCAGAGAGCTCCTTGCACCTAGTGCACACGTAAGACCTCTCACCAGCTGGGAGAAAATCATACATGTGACACTCAATGCAAAAGACTGGAAAGCCCACATCCCGCTGCTGGACTGCTGTCTGCATCTTAGTTTTAAGTTTGTGTTTAGATCTTTAAGTTCTATATGTACTAAAGGGTGCAATGGATATTTATACCACTAAAACTGTACCTAAGAAGTTTAATATACCTTGTTCACCTGAAGCTTAATTAATCTCAGGTCCTTGGTGTATGACTGATTTGGGTAATGAGCTTCACCTGAGAGCACCTCCTGTCTTTTAAGTTGTGCAAGTACCTATAAAGCTGTGATTTTCCCAGGGGAGGGTGGGTGTGGGGAGGGAGGGAGGGAGGGATATAACACTTATTAAAAAAGGGCTGCTACACAGTACCTTGTCCTGTGCTGCTGAGGAAAACTATATTCTGATTTGATTTAAATTATAGCTCTTTGCTGCTACTAGGCTCTAACCTATTATGAAATTTAAACTACAAGCTCTCTGCTGGATTCTAAATTTAACCAGAAAGCTCTCTTCTGTGTTTTAATTTGAAACTAAAAGTACTTTGCTGATGCTAGGCCCTGAGTGACTATGAAATTTAAACTACAGCTGTCTACTGGGTATGAAAGGTAACCAGAAAGTTCTCTTCTGTGTTTTTAAATTGAATCTTAAACTGTTGCTACTAGGCCCTGACTGATTTAACAAAAAAAATAGTGGGTTCACAGATTAATTAGCTTTAAAAGAAAAAAAATTCCTTTCAGAAAAATTCCCAAAAGTATATACTCACAATTTCAGATTTCTCTCCAGAAGTAACAGCCCCCCTTTCCACCCTTTGGGGTGAGAACCCTGCTGCTGGCCTGAGAAGGGCTTGTAGTGGTGACACCCCTTTTTCTTTGGGAACAGGGCTCTTTTCCCTGAGGGTTTCTTTTTGGGAAGGGATGGAGGTCTTCTTGGAGAGCTTATGCCGCGTCTCCATGTCGGCCTCTACCTCAGCGGTTTTGATGGCCATGGGTTTGCTGAACAGGTTCTCCCCAGTGCAGGAGGCATTGAGCAGCTTTTCCTGGACCCAATGCTCAAGGTCTGAGGTCTGCAGCCAGGCCTGGAGCAGGGCCCTGCTACTCGAGCCACTAACTCAAATCCATCATAGGCTGCCCAGGAAAGAAACTTGAAGCAGTCCTTGATACTGGAGGTCAGAAATTGGAACCGTTGGAGGGATTCCCCAGTGAGCACTGCTGAAAATCCTGGGTCAGGGCCTTGAGGTACATGCCTATGTACAGTTCATAGGCCTGTATCAGACACCCCATCATTGAGCCCTGGCAGCACTTTTGCCAGAGGGTGTCGAGGGCTCTAGCCTCCCTACCAGAAGGGATGGAAGAGTAGGTCTTCTGACTCTTCAGTCAGTTTTTACATGGTTGACTCAACAACCATGGAGTTGTGTGGAAGTTGGGGTTTTTGGAACCCAAACCCTTTCCTGATGCAGTACATGGCGTCGAGGCATCGGCTGACCACTGGAACCTGATGCCGGGGTCTCCCATATCTTAAGTAGCAGCTGCTCAAGGATTGGCTACACCGGCACCGTGAGAGTCTCCTTGGGTGGGGGACTCATACTAGAGGATTTCCAGTTCTATGGTGCATGGATCTTCCTCCAACTTGGTTTGCACAGAGAGAGCTTGGGCCATATCCCTGACAAAGTTGTGGATGGCCACATCCTCCAGAGGAGAATGGCGTCAGGGGAGGACTCTGAGGAGATGTCATGGGGCCGAATAGGTTCCAGTGAGGCCTTGGTCTCCCACTCGGTCGAGAAATGCTAACGAGTCTGAGGCTCTGCAGCTCCTTGCCTCAAGGCCCAGCCCGAGGGGCCGGGGCCTCTGGAGGACTTGGGGTCTGAGTCCTGGAAACTGGCTGGGGAGGATTGGATGCCTGAGGAATGGGACTGAGACCTCGACCGGTGCTGAGGCCTTATCCGAGGCCGATGGCACTCGGCTCGACACTGGGGGACTCCCCCCCAGTCGGGGACCCAATTGTCAAGGCAGATGATGCGGATGAACCAGCCATCATTGCCTATTGCAGGGCCAGGATAGCAGAGACATTCTGCTCCAGGGCTGCCATTCTGGATTCAAACCAGAAGGCTCCGCAGCTTTCGACATGGGCACAGAAGATATTGGGCCCGGTGCCGGCACTCTCGTGAGTGCATCCTCGATGAGGACCACGGCCTTGAGGAATCTTGCATGGTCTCCGCCAGCCGACGAATCCTTTGAGAACCTTCGTAGGGCACTGCTCGGAGTCACCCAAGTCCTTCCAAGGGATTTTTCTGGGTTTCTCCGGAGGCACCTCAGACTTAAGAGGACTTTCTTCTTTCTCACGGAGTCTGGGGTCTTCTCAGATGAGCCACTACCGTGGGACTGAGGATGCCTGGGTCTCAAGGGAAGTGCGGGGCTTGGCGCCAGGGAAGCCGGTGCCAAGTCGGACCTCAGGAATGGCTCTGCCCTCTTTTTGTTGGTCTTCGGAGTTATAGCCTGGCACAGGTTGCAGGTAGTGCTATCGTGGTTCGGTCCCAGGCAGCGAAGACAGCAGTCACGGATGTCTGTTACTGACATGGTTTGACTGCATCGGTCAGTTTTTGACCCCACCAAAAGACATGGTGGGAGACACCTGTCTGGAGTTGACGACCCTGGGCAAAAAGGGGCACGAATGCCAGTCGAGGCAAGCTTCAATCAAAAAAAAAAAAGCGGGAAAGGCACCGAGAGCAGCGTCAGAACAGACGCCGCCTTGAGGCAGGAAGAGGAACTGGTACGCAACCGGGAAACTAACTATTTTGAGGATAATTAGATAGGATTTTTCTGGGGAAAAAGGACAGATGTCTGCTGGGCTCCATGGAAAAAAAGGAGACCGAGCAAGATGGTACCCTTGGGCAGGAAGAGGACCATGCACGCGTCGTAGCATATCCCAAAGGCTTTCTTTGAAAGCTGGGGGAAATGCTCTGTGCGGGCCCCATTGGTGCTGACATTACCCATGTGTGAGGACCGACTTCCTGCTTGTTCCTAGAGAATTAACTATATACAGCAATGGTAGTCATTACTGTGGGACTGCATGTGATTCAGTATCTTCACATACAGTATCATTCAACACCACACATGCTTTATGTAAAGCTTTTTTCTGTAGCCTGGACAGACAGAAGAGCCTTGGTGGGAAGGAGTCAGATACTAATCCCCAAATAGCCACTTCAGTCAATCTGCTCCAGCATCTATCACATAGGGAATCCCCATCCAAACAATAATGCGATGTGTATGTGTGGACCAAAGACCACCATTGCAGCCTGGCAGATCTCTTCCATGGAGACCGAGCAAAAGCTGGCCACTGATGCAGCCATGGCTTTGACACAGAGTCGTAACATGACCATCAAGGCTCAGGTCAGCCTGGGCATAGGTGAAAGATGCAGTCTGCTTGCCAAATTGACAAGGTGTGTTTGAAAACGGCATCTTGCTAGGGTCAAAAAACAGCTGTCTGGAACTTCGGTGGTCCTTTATCTGCTCATGGTAGAAGGCCAAGGCTTACTTGTAGTCCAGCGTGTGCAATGCCACTTCCCCCTACAGGTGTGAGGCTGGGGGGGGGGGGGGGGAAGTAGGCAGCACAACTGATTAAGATAGAAAGATACCACCTTGGAAGGAAACACGGATGAGTGAGTAAGACCACCCTATTGTGGTGCAACCAGGTATATGGTGGATGAGCCACCAGGGCCTGGAGCTCACTGGCACGGTGTGCCGAAGTGACCGACCCCCACAGAAACATGATAGCAAAAAAGACCTTATGGCCTATCTAGTCTGCCCTTCCATATCAACTACTATAGTCCACCAAAAATAAGTCCTTCCAGGTCAAGAACAGAGGGCAGGAAACAAGCGAGTAAAGATCCTTGCTGTTGCAGGTCATAGGCCCACTTCACTGACTAATGTAGATGCAAAGGTGTTGGCCCGGATACTGTCAGTATGTCTGAACCATGTAATTCAGTGACTGGTCCATGATGACCAGTCCAGGTTTATTTCCAGGCAGTCAAGCCAGTTGAATGAATGGGTGCTTGACCTGATTTAGTGGGCCTAGAAGCAGAAGATCCCCATTCTAACAAAAGATGATATGATATGCTATGCTTGGTCAGAACAAGGTCCAAGCCCAGTATCCTGTTTCCGACAATGGCCAATCCAGGTCACGAGTACAGTCAGGTTCTCAAAATGGTATACTGATTCCAAGTTGCTTACCCCGAAGCAAGCAGTGTATTTCCCTGGTCCTCTCTAATAATGATTTAGAGACTGTCTCCAGGAACTTGTCCAAATCTTTTTAAAACCCAGCTACATCAACAACTTTTCCTACATCCTCCAGTAACAAATTCCAGATTTCAATTACACATTGAGTGAAAAAATATTTTCACCTATTATTCTTAAATATGCTATATTGTAGTTTCATTGCGTCTCCCCTAGAGAAGACATTCAACAGGGTGGAAGATGACATTTTACTTACCAGATGTCCTTTCCTTGAGTCCTGTTAGACCATTCCAGACAAGTGGGTTGTGTTCCCCTACTAGCAGATAGGTGGAGACAAAAAACTAATGAAAAGTCCAGGTTTCAATTACATAGCTCCCATGCAGTCTCATGCCTCAGCCACCAGAGATCTTTTCAGTATATGTCCCAAAGCATATGGAAGGACATGGCAAACCCAATGTAACCTCAACATGGGCAACTGAGTAATCAGTAGAGAACCATGTACAGGAAAGTATAAAGAGAAGGCTGCCAGTGGAAGATGGACTTGCAGAGTCAAGTATAGAAATCATGACGGACCCCAAGGTACTGCCTCAGAAGAACAGAGTAAACAATTCCAGGGAGGGGGGGTGGGAGGGAGGGGGCAGCCTTGGACTGGTCTAGCAGGACTCAAGGAAAGGACATTATCTGGTAAGTAAAATGGCACCTTCCATACTGTCTTGCTAGATCAGTCCAGATAAGTGGGACATACCAAAACTATGCCTCCACTGAAAGGGAAGAAGACACAGCAACTCATAAAACCTTAGAGCCAGAGGCCATGTCTGCCCAAGCGTGGACTTCCAAGCAGTAATGCTTGACATAAGTGGAAAGTGATGTCCATGTTGCTGCCTGACAAATGTCTGCAGGGTTACCAAGCTCCGCTCTACCCACAAGGACACTTGTGCTTGAGTAGAATGGGCATGCAAACCCTCTGGAACTGTCCGGTTCCACAACAATTATGCCGAGGCAATGGCCTCTTTAATCCAGTAACCCAATATAGACTTAGCCACCGCGTCATCTTTGTGCGGGCCAGCAAACAGCACAATGACATCCAAGGATACTGAAAGAACTCAGAGAGGTTCTTGCTGGGCCCTTAAAGAATGTTTTTAATAGATCCTTGGAGACAGGAGAAGTTCCAAAGGACTGGAGAAAGGCTGATGTGGTACCTCTTAACAAAAAAGTGGTAATAGGAAAGAAGTGAAACTAAAAGCCAGTACGCCTTACTTTGGTGGCAGGAAAAGTAATGGGAGGCGCTCCTGAAAGAGAGAATAGTGGACTTTCTTTCTCAAAATCAAATTGGTAAAATCATGTTGCCTCTGATTATGCAACCTAAGGACGATTATGCCAAACAAATCTGATTGAGTTCTTTGACTGGGTGACCAGAGAACTAGATCAAAGGCATGTGATAGACATGATCAATCTAGATTTTAGCAAAGGCTTTGATACTGTTCTTCATAGAAGGCTTATCAATAAGCTGAACAGCCTGGGGATGGGTCTCAAGGTGGTGAGCTGATCAGAAATTGGTCGACTGACAGACGGTGATAGTAAACAGAACTCACTCAGATAAAAGGAAGGTAATTAGTGGCATGCCCCAGGGATTGGTACTATTCAATGTATTTGTAAGTGATATTGCTGAAGGACTGAATGGCAGAGTCAGTCTTCTTGCAGATGACATGAAAATTTGCAATAGAGGACTCCCTTGAGGGAGTGAACAACATGAAGATCGATCTACAAAAGCTGACGAATGGTCTAATAATTTGTCAGTTAAGATTTAATATGAAGTGCAATGCCATGCACTTGGGATGCAGAAATCCAAAGGAACTGTATGCAATAGGGGGCAAGGGTTTGGAATGCACTGACCAGGACGACCTCCGAGTGACTGAGGATCTCAAGTTAGCGAAACAGTGTGACAAGGCAATGGCCAAAGTCAGAAGGCTGCTGGGTTGCATACAGAGGAATTAATGCCACTGTACAAGTCGCTGGTGAGGCCTCAGAATAGTGTGTTCAGTTTTGGAGACCATATTTCACAAAGAAGATAATAAACTGGAAATGGCTCAGAAGGTGGTGACCAAAATGATTTGGAGCCTGCACCAGAAGATGTATGAGAAGAGACTGGAAGACCTGCATATTGTCACGCCTTTGCCCCTGGCCTCTGGCTTAGAGGGGCGAGGTAACGGAGAACTTCTCTTGGTGAGCTCAAATAAACTAGCTTTTCCTCAGGTGGATTCTGGGACATGTAGTTTAGCTCTTAAGAAGAAGTGTAGTCATGGTCCGATGTTAAGGCAAATGACAGAATTTATTTTAAAGTAAAGGTTCAAGTAAACTGTACACAGGAATTTTGTCCATTCAGGATTGTTTGCAACAGAGCATTTAGATCAGTATAACTGCTTCACAGTCTTTTAAACACATGCAGCTGGTTAACAACGTTGCTCAGTCTTAGAGAAACAGCTCTGCTCAGCAAGGTAAAAATACTTTAACCTGGTGTTTATGAAGCACTTAATAGCAAAAGAATAACTCAGTTCCTCTGGAACAACCTCTTCTTTCCCTCCTTCCTTTCAGGATAGATTTTAAACTCAAAATAAGAAAACAATTAGCAAACATTCACAAGCTTTTTCTTCAGCGTGACTCAGCACTTTCCTGAGAAATGCAAACACGTGGAGTTTTCTTCAAACCCTATTCCTGGCTCAATTCCAGTTACCTGCTTCTAGGAGACTTTCTCATTCAATGCTAGCCTTTAGCATAATGATTCCATGCTTGTAGCTTGACACAGGGTACACTCCATGGGGATATCTAGATCTTGCAATTCCTCCCCTGCCAACTCAATCTGCATATCCTCTGGTGGTGTTAGGGCAATGTCCTGTTCTGAGCTCTGGACACAGTGCTCAGAATACAGCCTCCCTGGGGGTTCTAATGTCTCTCCTGAGCTCAACTCTCCCCGATAAAGACAGTCAGTACCTGAAGCACTGGGCAGTTATGTTTATGTTTATTAAAACTTTATATACCGCCCAATACAATTAGCATCTGGGCGGTTCACAATACATAAAAGCAATTAAAAGAGAGAGAGAGGGCTGCGGAAAGAGAAACGGAAAAAGGAACGCCATAAAATCATGAGAAAAGAGATAGAAGCAGATAGCAGTCGGGGAATACAGAAGGCAGACATGAAGGGAGAGAGGGAACACACTGACAATACAGAAAGGCGCAGGAAGGAGGAATTAAGGAACTAACATGATTAATGCTATGAAGGGGAAGAGGACGGAGCTGGAAGGGGGAGGTTGAGGCAGACATGAAGGGAGAGAGGGAGCACACTGACAATACAGAAAGGCGCAGGAAGGAGGAATTAAGGACGGAGCTGGAAGGGGGGTTAAAGGCAGAACAAAAACTATGGGTTTTCAGCTTAGCTTTAAAGGATTGGAAGGAGGTTCTCCCTGGTTGTGCTCACTACAGATCCTTGTCTCCTTCCAGCCTCTCTGGAACAGCTCTCTGTATTTCTCTCTGGGTTCTCTCCTGGAGATCTGCAGGTGCTCCTGGTTCCACTCCTGATTCCCCTGAATCCTCTGAGTCTGCCGAACCTCCTAAGACCTCTGCCTCCCCAGAGCTTCTCCTTTCCTCTGAACTTCCCCTTTCCTCTGCTTTAGCAGGGGTTTATATTTCCCTCTCCAGGGCTCCAGCCCTTCCTCCACTCCTCCCAGGTGATTATAATCACCACTCAAGCCTGCAGTTACCTCATAGGAGTTAGGGTGTGGCTGCCTGAACTTTCTCTCCCTCAGGTTTCTTTCTCTATGAGGGGCCTTAAATCCATGCCCTGCAGGGATTTCTCCTTTCACTAAGTTAAAGTCATTGGCCTTTTCTATACTCATAGGCTCAAAACAGGCTTCCTTGTCGCAATACGCTAAAAGAGAGAAGGGACAGGGGAGATATGATACAGACCCTTAAATACTTAAAAAGTGTATTAATGAACAAAGACAGGGAAGCTATAAAACTAGAGGGCATAACATGAAGTTGTAAGGGGTAAATTAAAAGGCAACATCAGGAAATACCTTTTTTTTTTTTTTACTGAAAGGGTGGTGGATGCTTGGACTACCCTCTCGATGGAAGTGGTGGGGGCAAATACAGTGACAGAATTCAAAATGGCATGGGACAGCAACAGGATATAATTATTACATTTATTTTGATTTTCTCTCAACAAATAGGAGTTACCTGCATGGAGTGATGGGTACACCCCTAAAGAAAGGCATGAAGAGGGATGACCTACACAGAGCAGCAGGTGCACCTACTCTTGCCACCTTGCTGGGCAGACTAGATGGACCATACTGGTTTTTATCTGCCGCCATATACTATGTTAGGTATGTAACCTCCAAGTACTGGAGAAGCATCTTCTGGCCATCCACAAGGTGAAGATCCTTATCTTTCCCCCAATACTGCTCCTTACAGAAGGAGGGCAGGCAAACCACTTGGTTCACATGAAAGGCAGAAATCACTTTAGGTAAGAAGGCAGACACGGGCGAAATGGGAATGACCTCCTCTGAAAAACATAGGTAAGAATCTCAGCCAGATAGAGCCTGCAGCTCGGAAATCCACCTTGCGGACCAAATCGCAACAAAAGACTACCGTCTTGAGAGTAAAACTCTTCAGAATAGTGCAGTTCAATGACTCAAAGGGCTCCCACATCAGGGCCCTCAACACCAGACATATCCCAGGAAGGGACCACAGACCAGAGGGGAGGACGCAGATGCTGAACCCCCTGAAGAAAGCGTGAAACATGTAGGCATAAGATGAGAGACCTACCAGCCACTGGACCTCTGAAACAGACCAAAGCTGCCACTGAACCTTCAGGGGGCTAAGAGAAGGCCTGTCTCTGACTGTCCTGCAGAAAGGCCAACAGAGACAGCACCTTAGCTGCCTCAGGAGCTAGCTGCTGTGCGCCACACTAATCGTTCAAAGAGGCACCAGATCCGCACATCTGCCAAGTTGGTAGACTTCCTGCAGGCTCTGAGCAGAATTGAAAGCACTGGAAAGTAGCCCTCACGCACTAGCAGTCTCCCTTCAAGAGCCAAGCTGTAAGCGAGAAGGGAACCAGGTCCTCTAGGACAATTGGTCCCCAATGCAATAGACCCAAAACTGAGGTGGCACTTGCAGGAGCCTCATCAGAACTCCAAACCACTCTCCTCGGCGAACCTGGTGCCACCAGAATAATCCTTCCTGGGTAGCACTCTATACATCGAATCACACAACTCAACAAGGGCCACGGAGGAAACACATACAGTAGGTGTTGACTAGGTCAAGGATGAGCTAGGATGCTGCTGCTCTCGGACTCCATCTCCGTGCGGTGACTGAAGAAGCGGCATACTTTGGCAATGGAGCAGGTCTCCATCAGACCCATCTCGGGGTGACCCCAGCAGCGCAGCATCAACTGAAAATGCAATTGACTCAACTCCCACTCTCCTTAGTTACTTACCTGAAGCATGTGTTCTCTGGGAACAGCAGGAATCAGTCCTCACATATGGGCAATGCCACAGATGGAGCCTGCATGGGAACGCTCCCTAGATTTCAAAAGGAAGCTTTTGGGAAGTCAATCATGCATGCGTACCCATCTTCCCTCCCAAACAAGCCATCTTACCTCAGTATGATGACATAGCTTAATCAAGCCCCAAAAAAGACTCCACAGTGTGGAGGGTGGGTAGTGAGAACCGATTCCTGCTGTTCACAGAGAAAGCCTACTACAGGAGAGTAACTGTTTTCTCCGGGACCAAGCAGAAAGTCAGTCCTCACATATGGGACTCCGCAGCTACAGGCTACCAAAATAACCTGTAAAAAACAACAAACAAAAAAAACCAAACGCCCAATGGGGCAAACAGAGAAAACAGAGAACAGCAGCATGTGTAATCGTTGAAAGGGTCCGAGAGTCAGCATGGACATCAGCATGGTCGAGACTACGGTAGTCTGACAGACAGAATTGCTGATGGGAAGGAGCTGCCTTAGTCCCAAAAACAAGTGCCAGAGTGTGGCTTGGCCAAAGATGCTGTCATGTCAGGAATCTCCAAATCTCCATCCAGACAGTAATGGGCTGTGAACGTGTGGGCTGAAGACCATGTAGCTGCTTTACAGATCTCCACTGTGGAGACGGAACGCAAGTTTACTACCAAAAGAAACCATAGCACAGACACTGTGAACCATGACGTGGTGTTCCAAACTCAGACCAGCCTGAGCACAAGTGAAGGAGACGCAGTCTGCAACCCAGAGTGAAAAAGTGTGCTTTGAGACTGCCATGCCCAGCCTATTGGGATCAAAAGATACAAAAAGCTGGGAGGAATGGTAGTGAGCTTTCATATGTTATGTTAGAGGTAGAACGCCAGCACTCTTACAATTCAATGTGTGTAGAGTGGCCTCAGCCCCGCTGGCATGAGGTCTGGGGAAAAAAAAAAAAGAGGGAGGTGGGCAGTACAACAGACAGATGAAAAGCAGATACAACCTTAGGTAGGAACTTAAGAGTGGTCCTTTGGACTCACCCTATGATGGAATCTGGCATATGGCAGGTGTGCCATTAGCACATGTAACTCACACTGCGTGCAGATATGATTGCCACCAAGAAAATTACTTTCCAGGTGAGAAACTTAAGCGAGCAGGACCTTAGCAGCTCAAAGGTGGAAGCGAGAAGTTGCCCCAAACCATGTTAAGGTTCCACACCATTGGTGGTAGCTTAAATGTATGACGTGAAAGCAATAGACCTTTCATGAAGCGGCCAATGGGAGGATGAGCGGAGATTGGTTTAACAGATGAGCCGTGGTGGTAGGCCACTACCGCACTCTGATGTACTTCGAAAGAGTTTGAGTTAAGACCAGAGTCAGAGAGGTGGAGGAGGTAAGTTAGTACAGCCTCTAATGGACAGGAAAAAAGGATCAAGCACCTTTCCTGCACACCAGATTGAGAACCTGTGCCATCTGAACACATTTGTGCACTGCACGGAGTTTTTGTGTGAGGCGATGAGCACATTCTCCACTGCCTCCGGCAGACTGTGGTGCATGCAAGCTACTCGCTCAACATCCATGTTGTGAGTACTAGGGATCAGAAGGTGGGGTGAAAAAAGATCCCCCATCCCAACAAAGCGGATCTGGAGTCCAGCAGAGTCAGAGAGGCTGCCTCCAGGACAGCCAAAGGAGAGGAGGAAACCATGGCTGCCGGGGCCAGTGTGGCACTATAAAGATCATAGTGGTTCTCTCTGCTTGAGGCTTGAATAGAGTTTTGGGCACTAGAAGAATTAGAGAATAGGTATATAGAAGGCCCTCTGTCCAGTCCAGGAGAAAAGCATCAGAAGCTGTCTGACTGCTGCACAGTACTCTTGAGTAAATCCACAGCAGTTGGGTCTTATGTGGGGTCGCAAAGAGATCTATCGACCGTGTATCCCACGTCCGGAAGATGTTCACAACTCATTTGAGGGTCCACTTGTATGGCTGAAGGACTCTGCTGAAATGATTTGCTAGAACACTTGTGTTCCCCTGGGCAGAAACACCACCCCGAGAAGCATACCGTGAGAGATTGCAAACTTCCAGAGGTGGACTGCCTCCCAACAGAAAAGATATGAGCCAATGCCACCCTGCTGGCTAATGTAGAACAAGGATACTTGATTGTCCATTTGGATGAGGACCACATGGTTGGCCAGCTGCTGCTGAAAAGCATGAGCACGTTGTCAATGGCCCTGAGCTTCAGGAAGTTGATGTGGTGTAGGCTCTCCCAAGCTGTCCACAGACCCTGCATACAGGAGTCTGTTGGGATGAGCTTCCCAGCCCACCTTGGAGGCATCCCTTGCGAGAATGTGCTGATGCGGATGGGCCTGAAAAAGGGAGAGCCCCACAAGCAGGTTTGAAGACTGTAGCCACCAGCAGAGGGACTCCTTCAGCAGAGGAGTGACCACCACATTGCCCCTGATAAGGCCATGGCTTGATGCCACTGGGTGCAGAGTGTCTACTATGACTGAAGCACGTGGAGTTGCGTGAATGGAGTAACATGGACTGTGGAGACCATGAGGCCGAGGAGGCACAGCAGCCATCAAGCCGTTATGATCTGGCTGTCCTCGCACACAATATACAGAACAATTAAGCACTGGGCTTGGCAGATACTACTCTAGTTCGAGCCTATCTAGAAGAGTCCCAATGAACTCAGAGGGCTGCAGATGAGACATCGTACAATTGATCAAAGCCCAGATGTACCAGCCCCTGTATAGTGAGACTGAGTGTCGGACCTTGTCAGGCAATCCCACCTCTTAGCCAGTTATCAGAAAAATTTAGAGAAGCTAGAAAAGTAGGTCAGGAAAGCAAAGATACAAAAAGAAGAAGAAACAGCCAATACAATAAAATGGGGGGGGGGGGGGGGGATAAGACATTTTTCAAATATGTTAATGAGAGGAGGAAGGGCAAAAGTGGTATTGTCAGACTCAAGGGTGAAGGGGAGGAAAATGTAAAATCTGATGAGGATAAGCAATTTCATTTTAACAAATATTTCCATTCTGTGTTCACAGATGAAGGGCCAAGAGCAGGACCTCAGAAAACCCCAAAATAAGAAGTGATGGAGAGCTCAAACAATTTTCAGGAGATTGTTCGTGAGGAGCTAGCTAACTAAAGGTAGATAAAAAAAACAATGGGACTGGATGGGATACATCCGAGAATACTGAAGGATCTTGCGGCTCCAATACTGAAGGTTCTAGCGGCTCCAATGATGGACCTTTTCGATGCTTCTTTGGAGATGGAAGTGTTCCTAGAGGACTAGAGAAGGACCACATGTGGTCTCTTTACACAAAATCGGAAGCAAGGATGAGGATGAAAACTACAGGCAGGTTAGTCTACAACTATTAGGGAGGAGTAGCCTAGTGGTTGGGGCAAGGTACTTCAGGCCGGAAGGTTGGGGGTTCAAATCCCACTAGAGGAGAGCAACCTTGGGCCAGAGGGACTGGGGTTTCTAGTCCCACAGATGCTCCTTGTGGTCTTGGGCAAGCCACTTAACCCTCCATTGCCCATGTTCCCTGTAAGTATTAGTATATGTGTCTCATATCCCCGCGTGTTAAATGTATCCCCCCAATTGTGTTGTGACCGCTTTGATTGAAGAATAAGGCGGTATAAAAAAAACTGTCTAAATAAATAAAAATACTACTGAACATTTGTATAGTGCTACAAGACGTACACAGCACAGTACAGACACATGTAAAAGACAGCCCCTGCTCAGAGCTTACATTCTAGTCAAGACAGATAACAGTAGCTGTAGACATGAAATACATCTAGGGGAAATGGTAAGGAAACAAAGGAGATCAGGTGAGTCAAGATACAAAAGTGGCAGGAAAAAGGTGAGTTTTCATCCCCGATTTGCAAAGGGTCAGAGAAGGCGCCCAACGTACAGATTCAGGTAGTTCATTCCAGGTATAAGGAGCAGCAAGGTGAAAGGAGTGAAGTCTGGCGTTAGCAATAGAAAAGAAGGGCACAGATATAAGTGATTTGCTAGAAGAGTTCCCAAGGCGGAATGTAAGGAGAGAGACTAGAGGAAAGGTAGTGAAGAGCTGCAGAGTGAATGCACTTCTAGGTCAGCAGGAGAAGTTTGAACTGGATGCAGAAACTGATAGGGAGCCAATGAAGTGACTTAAGAGGGATAATATGAGCACAAGGCTTGCAGAAGATTAGCTGCGCAGCAGAGTGTTGAACAGATTGAAGGGGGAAAGATGATTCAGAGGGAGGCCAGCAAGGAGATGGTTAAAATCTAGACAGGAGGTGACTGAGGTGTGGATAAGTGTCTTAGTAGTGTGTTAAGAAAGGAATGGCAGACTTTTGTTGATGTTGTAGAGCAAGAAAGGGCAGGTTTTAGTTATCAGTTGGATGTGTATGGAGAAGGAGAGAGAGGCGTCAAAGATGACTCCAAGGTTGTGAGCTGAGGAGACAGGGAGGAGTAGAGAGTAATTAACAGAGACAGAGAGGAGGAAGGGGAGAGGGGGGTTTAGGAGGAAAAATAAGCAGCTCAGTTTTGGCCATGTTCAATTTCAAGTGGCAGCGAGACAGCCAAGCAGCAATGTCAGAAAAGCAGGTAGATCCTGGCCGGATTGCCAGAGAGATTTCAGGAGTAGACAGGGCCGGCCATCCATTGTGCGAGAATGTTGTTCACACAGAACCCCGCGTTTCAGGAGGCCCCGCGTGAACTTTATTCTCACACAAATGGACGGCTTCAGAAGGAGCCAGGGAAGCCCATACGAGACCCCAGCTCCCTATGCACAGCTGCCAGCATGAAGATTGTTTTCCCTCATGCTGGAGGCTGTTACTGTGATGCGCGTGAGTGCCAGGAAATGCCCTTTAACCTTTCCCAGCAATCAGCGTGCTTCACAGTAACAGCTGTCAGCGTGAGGGAAAACACTCATACTGGTGGATGTGCAGAGGGAGCGTGGGCTTCCCCAGCTCACCTCTGAAAGCTCCTTAGATTGCTGTGGGGCTCTTCGGTGAGTGGGCAGGCGGGGGTCCAGTATAGGACTGAAAATGAGCTGATGGGAGGGTAAGCTGGGACTGGAAATGGGCTGATGCGGGGGCATGGAAGAATGGGATTAGAAGGGAGCGAATGCTGGGTGGGTCTAGAACTAGAAGGGGGCTGATTTTGGGGGAGGACTAGAAGGGGATGGGGTTGGGAAATGAGGATGGAGAGGGGAAAAGATATGTTGTGTGGGAGGAAAGAAAAATCTACGATTGGCCGGGTATTGGGACAGTAAATGGGGATTGAGGATGGAAGGGTGAAATTTGAGTGGATGATAAAGGAATAAAGAAAGAAATGCGGGAAAGAGCAAAAGGGTTAAGATCAGTATGTTAAAGCAGATATAGAGAGAATGGAAAAAAATTGGAGAGAAGAAAAGACAAAAGGGCAGCTCGCAGAAGACTTGAAGAAACCAGAAGAAAGTGACTGGAGCAATTGCAACTGAAAAATAAAATACCCAAACAAAAAGGTAGAAAAATACTTTTTATTTTGAATGTATTAACTGGAATATGTCAGGTCTGGGAAACGTGTATCACTAACATCTTTGCGTTTTTGTTTAGCGCAAGAGGAAATTTATAATTTTATTTCTCCAGTGTTGTACATGTCATGTTTGGCTTTTGGGGTTCCCAATTTATTTATTATCTTTCTATTTCTAATTTGTCATCCCTTGTTCTTTGTGTGGTGACGGTCTATGTTCTGCATGTGTAACCAAGCCGAGGTATTCTATTCATGTAGTTTCTATTTGACAGTCCCACTTGTTCTCTTTCCCCCAGTGAGATGTATTGGTTTAATATTTGCAGTGTTGCCCTTTTTGATAGGTAGGGTTTTGGTATTTTATGAGTCCTGGGAGTGCTATTATGGGTTCTAAATGGTCAGTGTTTATAGTACTTCTTAATGGACCTGGTGGTTGGCATTGGAATATAGTAATGTAGAAATCTGGTAGCCTCTTTATCCAGATGCTCATTAAGAGGCATGTTTACTAAAAGCACATGTTAACATTATGTAAATATTTATGCAAATGAGATTCCTTATGCAAATGAGGCCCCACAATGAATCTCTGCACATGACCCTACACCCTCCTCGGGTCACCCCTGGGTGTAGAGGTATATCCGAAAGTCATCGGCATAAAGATGGTACTGAAAGCCATGGAAAGATGAATGTACCAAGGGACTGAGTATAGAGAGAGAAAAGAAGTGGACTCAAGGCAGATCCTTGGGGTACACCAACAGAGCGGGATAGCAGTAGAGGATCCACCAGAACAAAACACTGAAATAGCGATATGAGAGAGAAGAACCCAGGATAGCACAGAGCCCTTAAAACCAAGCTATGACAAGGTATCGAGGAGAAGATTGTAGTCTGTGTCAAAAGCTGCAGAAAGGTCAAGAAGGATGAGGATCAAGTAAAGGCCCTTGGATTTAGCTAGAACAGGTCACTGGAGACTTTGGCAAGAGCCATTTCAGTAGAATGTAAAAGGATGAAAGCCAGATTGCAAAGGATCCAGGAGGGCTTGACAGGAGAGAAAGTCAAGGCAACGGCGGTGAACCGTTCAAGTCATTTAGAAATGAAGGAGAGGGGTTGATAGTTAGGACAGGTAGGGTCTAGTGAGGGTTTCTGGAGAAGAGGAGGAGTCTAACCTCTGTGGGAGTATATTTTTGGAAATGCTGCTAAAAGAGAGAATAGTGAGATTTCTGGAGTCCATTGGCATGAGGGATCTGACATGACATGGGGTTTAAGCTTCTCACTCTGGTACACAAAGTACTTCATACTGGCTCCCCCCAATATCTTGCTGACTTACTCTCTATCCACTCCCCTCGTTATACTCCCCGCTCCTTTCATCTTCACCGTCTAGCCCTTCCCTCCCCTTCCCGTGCTCATTTACAGTCCACCCGCTCCTCTGCTTTCTTCTTCATCGGCCCCGCCCTCTGGAACTCACTACCTCCCGCCCTCCGTCTTGAACCACTCTTCTCAACCTTTAAACAAAACCTAAAAACACACCTTTTCTCTTTGGCTTTTGATGTGCCCTCTCCTTTTGTGTAATCTCCTCTTCCCCGTCCCTAACCTTCCCTTGTTGTTTCTTCCCCACCCTCTCCATGTCTCTCTTGTCTACTCTTTTTAAACAGAAACTGTACTTTTAATCAGATATTGTATTTCTTTTCTTTTCCAGGCTTCGGCCTTTTTTAAGACAATTGTTTTTATATTGTACATCGCTTTGATTTCTGGAGAAAGGCGATTTTATCAAAACTAATAAACATAAACATAAACATAAATCTGATTTCTTTGACTGGGTGACCAGGGAGTTGGATAGAGGGAGAGCCCTAGATAGGGTGTAAAGCCTTTGACACCGTTCTGAACCGGCAACTTATAAATAAACTGAGCACCCTAGGGATGGACCCTAAAGTTACTGATTGAGTTAGAAATTGGTTGAGTGTGAGGCAACAAAGGGTGCAGATAAATGGAGCTCACTCTGGAGGAGAAGGATGTTACCAGTGGTGTGCCACAGGGTCCGTACCTGGTCAGATTCTTTTTAACATCTGCAGAAGGGTTGTCAGGTAACGTTTGCCTGTTTGCAGATGATACCAAAATCTGCAATAGAGCAGACACCCAGGAAGGAGTAAACACGGAGGGATCTAGCTAAGTTTGAAAATGGTCTAGAATTTGGCAGCTGAGATTTAATGCCATAAAAAAAAAAAAAAAAAAATGCCGGGCCATGCATTTGGGCTGCAAAAATCCAAGGGAGCGGTACAGTGTAGGGGGTGAAGTACGTCTGTCCACAAAAGAAGAGCAGGACCTGGGCGTGACTGTGTCCGATGATCTTAAGGTAGTTAAACAGGTAGAAAAGCTGATAGCGAAAGCCAAAAGGTGCATAGGGAGAGGAGTGGCCAGCAGAAAAGGAGGTAACAGTGCCTCGGTAAGTCTCTGGTGCAACCTCATTTGGAATATTGTGTGCAATTCTGGACACCATACCTTGAAAAGGATATAAACAGGTTGAAGTCCATGCAGAGGATGGCAACTAAAATGGTTAGTGGTCTTCATTATAAAGCATATGAGAACAGACTTAAAGATCTTATGTATACGTTACAGAAAAGGCAGGATAGAGGATATACGATCGAGATGTTTAAGTACCTCCGTGGCATAAATGCACAGGAGAGTCTCTTTCGATTGAAAGCAAGCTCTGCTATGAGGGGGACATAGGTTGAGGGTGAAAAGGGATAGACTCAGTAGTAATAGTAGTAAGAACGTTCTAAAATGGTACCTTATAAATACCGCTAAGAAACAAAATCCCTGTTATACTCTACCTCAATGACTGCAAACCAGACCTCATCTGCATAACTGAAACCTGGCTATACGACACGGACACAGTACTCTTCAACCAAATTAAAGCGCCAGGATACAGCCTTTTTTTACTGCTCACGAAACAAGAAAGGTGGAGGAGTAATCAACCTGTGCAAAAACGAACTGGAAGCTCAAACATCTTCCATAAGTTCAGAAGGCCTAGATCTGCTAACTATCCATACCAAAAGACTAGCAATAACCCTTGTCTATAGATCCCCATCCTCAGATATCAATGCACTGGCAAATATAATAGAAACCACATGCTCTGAAACGCCATCTGGCAAAGAACACAATACTAGGAGACTTAAACCTCTCCTCAATAACCAAAGCAACTCATTCCTACAAGCAATGGATGATATTGGCTATAAGCAAAACATTGACGCCAACACATTTAAAAGGCAACACCTAGATTTGATATTCTCCCCTAAAAATTATATACACATTAAGATGATATCCAACATAGGAATGTAACCTGTGCCGTGGTCAGATCACTTCAGCACAGACCTTGACCCCTGCCCTCCCAGCAAGGGCATCACAACCGCATTATCGATTCAAGAAATTCAACAAGGAGGATTTCCTGAACAACATTGCACCTGCGCTAACAAATAACTGTGACAATCTAGACACCCTCAACGCTGCATCAACTAACCAACAAAGAAACCCTGTAGCTCCCAACCATGGAATTTCCCAAACCTGAGAGAGGCGAAGAGAGCTCTAAAGAAGCGACACAGACAGAAATATATGGAAAAACAAACTATACCGTCAGAAAGTCATTAACTAAGAAAGAATACTTCTCAAAAATGCTAACAAATTCATTAAACCGCCCAAGGGAACTATTTCTCATTGTCCAATACCTAATCAAAAAACAACTGAACTCCAAATACCTAGTCCAGTGACAAATGCCCAGCAACTAGCCAACCACTATATGGAAAAATACAAACTCAAAACACCCAACCTAGCTGAAACCCACCATGATGTACCTACCAACAACGCAATATGGGACTCATTCTCTCCAAGCAGCAAGGAACAGATCGACCAATGCATCAAATTGCTGAATACAACCACCTCTACTTGACCCATGTCCAGTCAGCTGGATTAAATTAGTCAAAGCAGAATTAACCCCCTACATCCAAAAATTAGTTAACCTCTCACTAACACAAGGAGAAATACCAGACACCTTAAAAAAAGCTTCCATCCTCCCAATCTTGAAATGCAGCTTACTAAACAAGTCTCCCCCCAGTTCCTATAGATCGATATCGAGCCTCCCATTCCTATCTAAAGTCATTGAAAAATCAGTTCAGACCCAACCCCAAGACGTCATTGACTCATACGCTCAGCTAGATCTTCAATATGGAGTCAGAGCATACCATGGAATCGAAACGCTCCTAACATCCCTTCGACACAATAATACAAGGAATTGACAATACAAAACAAGCCCTTGTCCTCATATTTCTAGACATATCCTCAACATTCGACACCATAAATCACAATATCCTAATCAACTGCTTGAAGCACCTCAGAATAGTAGGGACCATACTACAATGGTTTGAGAACTACCTCTCCAAACGCACACAACAAGTGACCTTCAACAACACCTTCTCCAAACAATTCAACCAGACACAAGGCACCCCACAGGGCTCAGAGTTATCTACACTACTCTTCAATATACATCTCCAACCCATCTGTGACATTATCAGAGCACACAGTGTAGATTACAGGATATATGCAGATGACATGTTATTCACATCAATCGAAATGACAATTCCCAACTATCAGAAAATCATCAACTGCTTCAATGACATCTCCCTTTGGCTCGACTCATCCTCTCAATCAACCTTAAAAGACTAAAGCTCTAATCACCACTAGGAACAAAACATTCAATCCACCTCAACATCTACAAGTAAATAATGCCCTGTTTGAGGTTAAAAAAGAAATAAAATACCTAGGGATCTTCTTGGACCAAAACCTTAATATGACCAGAATGATACAGTACTTAAGACCTCTCCTCTCTCCAGAAGGCTTCCGCACTATAGCACAAGCATTGATATGCCCCCACTTTGATTACAGTAACATCATCCTACAAGAACTACCCAAACACTGAAACGCCTCCAACTAGCACAGAACACAGTGGCATGCACAATAATGAAATCTGCCAGGTCAGATCACATAACACCTATACTTTATCACTCACCTCCATGGGCTCCCAGTAATACAAAGAATCAAGTTCAAGACATTGATGACTATCTTCAAAACAACAAACATTGCACCTAGCACACAAAGTTGCAACAAGACACAAGAGGAGACAACCAGAAGAATACACTAACCACACCAAGAACGTTCCATAATGCAACCTCAACCACCAACAAAGCATTCTCACTCTTTGCTCCAACATTATGGAACAACCTACCCAACAACCTGCTCCCATGAGCTCCAGAGACTGGGATGGCATCAACTGACTCTTTCCCCGACTGATCACCCAGCCAAGGCTTTCCCAAAAGGACACCAGCAACACCTCTGAAAGAGTAGGCTTGGATGAGCCAGTCATCTAGATATGGGTGCACACAGATTCTTTGGCATTGTAGTGCCACAGCCACCACCACCATAACCTTGGAGGATGTCCTTGGGGCAGTGGAGAGTCTGAATGGGCCCAACCATGATCTTGGCAAACAAAGACAGCTAAGATCCTCCAGAGTGGGATATGAAAAATGCACCAAGGAGAGGTCCTGGCATCTCTGAATTTTGATGAAGTGTAATTCTTGAAGCATGGATTGCAAAGATTCCATCTGGAAGTGCAGGACGTGCAAGTGCTCATTGTCACCCCTGAGGTCCAGAATGATCAGTCCTTTTTTGGCACCATGAAGTAGATGGAATACCTGCCCTCTCCCCGATCGTCCATGGGAACGCGCACCACTGTCTTCCGAAGTAGCAACTTGTCCAAAGTGATTCACACAATAGCCCTTTTGTTCGCAGATCCACATGGGGAGATGACAAAATAGTCCAAGATGGGCTCTTTGCCTTCCAGGACATAGCCATACTGAATAGTGTCTAGCACCCTGCAATCTTTGGTGACCTAGGCACATTCCTGAAAGAGGTGGCAAAGCCTGCCGCCAACCAGAGGGACCAGGGTATGGGCCCCAAAACCTCCATTGTGCAACTTGGGAGGGTCCTCCTCTGGAGCGGACCAAGCCCCTGGGCCCACACACTCCACAAATGGACCAAGAACCAGCCCAAATGCTTTCCAGGCCAGTAGTGATGAAAGTCCTGAAACTCCCAGGAGTCCGGCCAGCATGCCCACAAGGAGTGGGTGAAGGCTGACTGAAAAGGGGCTCCTGCCTGCTTCACAGTTCCTCCACAATACAGTACGATTGTCTCACCCAGGTCCTTTACCAGCTTCTCCAAAAATTGGCCCAAAAAACATCTTCCCTTTAAAGGCCAGTTGGGTCAATTGGGCTTTGGAAGATGTATCTGCTGTCCAGTTTCTCAGTCAAATCGAACAGTGTCACCATCGTCAGGACACTATCCCTGGCCACTAGACATATATCAGGTTGTACTATCAGGAGAAAGAGACTGAATCCACTGGAACAGGGCTAAAGACCTGCATATACTGCCACCTGAAGGGCAGCCACCATAGTGAACTGGTCTTCAACGACGAATCCATCTTTCGGTCGATTCAGCTACCACAGAAATGGCAATCCATCTGGTAAATCACCATGATCTGCACATCCACTTTGGGAATATCAAACCATACACACTTCCCAGGAGACTGCACAGCTTCTTATACACCCTTTGCTCCTTAGGCGGGGAGTTGGGGGGAGATAGGGAGTCAAGGGAATCCCACTGACCTGATCATGTCCTTGATCACCTCCAGAAATGGGAAGACAGTAGTAGATTTCCACATCCCTTGCAGGCGTGGATGCACCTTCGGCTCCTGCTCAGTGCCTGAAGCATCTGCCAAGCTCAAAGTGGACGAGACCCTGACAATCAATGCCACCAATTCCTCCTTCCAGAACAGGCAGAGAACACCGGCCTCCAAAGGCATGAGTACTTTGTCCACATCAGAGCCCAGAACCAAGGCATCTGAATCCAAGTCACAAGCCAAATCTCAAATAGATCTCTGCTGATTCCCATCTCCAGGGGGCACCCTTTGCCAGGGATGCTTAGCTATAGGCAGTTGAACAGAGCTTCCACTCTCAGCCTGCCCCTCACTAGACAGCTTGGGGGAAACAGCGGCTGCAGGATCTTAAAATTTCCATGCCAGAAGGCCCAGGCCAGTTGCAAAAAGGAAGAGAATTCCAGTGCGGACAATCTGGACTCCGGAAGCTCTTTGTAGAAAGGACCCCATTACACCAGGGGACATAGCCACCACCGATCCCCTAGAGGACGGGGAGGGGCTCACTGCATAGTTGTCAGAACCTCCAGGTGGCTGGTTATCCTCACCCACAGCGCCATCCACCACCTCCTGCCCTAAGACAGGTAAGTCCAACACTCAGGCACGAGCCCACGCCGAAGGGAAAACAAAGCCAATACCAAGACGTGGTAAACTCAGAAGGATAAATTGATATTTATTGAAAAAACATATGCCACTGGCCCGACACAGGCCGTGTTTCGCTGCCTTCTTCAGGGGCAACAAGTGGACTTAAAAGCTAAAAGACATAAATCCAACACATTAATAACATCATTAAAAGCAAACAATAATACATAAGCCTTAGGATGTTCATATGTGCATATCATATAACAATAATTCAATCACATATAAAAACCACAATTATATTTGCTTAAAAACGTAAGCTGTATATACAGAAAAACTTGTAAAAAACATAAAAATGTTTATAAATAACAATAAATTAATTCAAATTATTAAAAAAGATATATCAGAATATATAAAAAAATAAATAAAAATTAATCAAAACATTGAGAATAAAAGACAAAAATAACACATACCTGCTGTTGTTCCTTGAGCATACGTATAATACTACACCTTTTTTGGAAGAGGAAGAGAACATATATGAATAAGATATGCTCCATGAGACTTAAAAGAGTTGTCAATGACAGAGGTCTAGCGAACGCAAAGAGGACCAAAAAAGAAGAAGTGTATCAGAAGAGTACACGGGTGCTTGGTTAAGAACATGCGTTGGGGCTGCTCGGATGGAATGCGCGCACAGACTGCACAATTGCCACAACAGTAAAAATGTTGCTAACATGTGCAATAAAAGGTGGGGAAACCACACTACACCAATGGTTGCCAGCAGTCCACCCCGAATTGTGCCCCAGATGGATGTAATAGAGAATCCCAACAAGGACAACAACGAGGTCAAGCCTTGGTACTCACCCCCTGAAAGTCCCAGGCAGAAAGCTCATGCCGGGCTCATCTCTCCTCCCCTGAAACCGTTTCTCTTGTTTGTCAGACACTGTTTTAGAGGAATCTGCCTGGGAGTCTCCTTTATGAGAGCCTTCTGCAATCTTCAGGAGAGAGCAGGGGGGACAGAGGAGGAGGAGCAGGGGGAGAGGCGAGGTTGTGTGAAGCTGCTGAACACTTCCAATGTTCTGGTTGCTCAACAGGCTCTTATAACCCACCGGGGGGCTTCGGCGCGAGGCAGAACAGCAGCACAGGACTCCGAGGAAATGCGGGGTAAGCCTGGAGTAGCAGCGAGAGGATCCTGACTTGTCCTCCTCGCTGCTGCCGGTGAAACTCTCCTCCGACGTCCGTCCCCGGGGGGGGGGGGGGGAGGGGGGAAGGCAGGGGAAAATTTAAAGATATAGAGACCAAATAAAATTCAAAACTCAAACGGAGTTAAAAGCTAGAGTTAACCCTAAGATCTATTAAGATTAAAGTAAAATTTAAAGTAAAATTCAAGGAAAGGGGGACTCCAGTAAGCCCTAGGCTTACGGAACCCTCCAGCTGCTTGGAGGCTGAGAATACTGGAGATGGTGGGTGGTCCCAGGGGTATTTGTACCGCTCCATCCCCAAAAAGGTTGGGCTCAGCCTCCAAGCTGCTGGAAGGGTTGCGTAACCCAGAAGTAAAGGGACTGGACTGGAGTGACGATAAGGAACAGGCTCTTATAACAGCGTAGAGCTGAACTAATTTTCCATCCTCCTATGGTTACCAAAAAGATTGCAGTCTAGTGGAGCCTCCCATATCATGCTCAAGTGAGAGACAGTCACCCTCAAGGTGGTCATTCATAAGTGAAATCAATCTTTTTCTTTCAATTGTTAAGATATTCTTCAGAGTGCCGAAAATACATCCACCATCTGCTGAATATGAAAGAATACTGAAGGGACTTCTGGTGGCTTAGGTGGATAGGGGTATGGGAGCAATGTCATTGAAACTTGGGCTTTTCATTGGTTCTTTTTCTCCTCCAATCTGCTGGTAGGGGAACAGTCCACTTGTCTGGACTGGTCTAGCAGGACAATATGGAATGGAGATTTATGTTCAAGCTCTTGGATCACTATGGCTTTGGTTGCAACTACTTAAGCTGGGTTACGGCACTATCATAACCCATAGGCTTGAGTGAATAAATAGCAGATATCCTGTAGCATTTCCTCTCAGCAGGGGGAGGGGCTTATGAAGGTTCCCCCCCCAGCTTTGATTATCAAAATCCTGACCTCAAAGGTGCGGGGTAGTTGTGATGTTAAAGAGCTTAAAAGAGGGAGAAGGGAATGTAAGGTTAATGCTTTTTGCAAATAATGTCTTGTTTTCTTAACTAAAGAGGCAGGTTGGTTTAAGGCTGGAGTCAGAGTAGAGTTATCAGCATTTGGCGGTTTCTCTGGCCTTAAAATGAAGATGAGCAAATCTGAAAGTCTTCATGTTAGTATCCTCATCGAGGCTAAGTTGCAGTTTTGTAGTACTTTTAACTACCATTGGTCCAAGAAGAGTAGAAGATATTTGGCAGTACAGATTGGAAGGGATTGGTCCCATTTGTATACTTTGCATTATGAACCCTTCTGGTTAAAGTTCAGAGAGATTTTGGCTAGCTGGGGGAATCTGGATGGGACATATGGCCACTGTCAAAAATGGCCCTTCTAGAATTTTTATACTTGTGCCAGACACTCCAGTGGAGATGTTCTTAAAGAAATTTCAGGATGATGGTTTTCAAGTTTATATGGCAGAGGAAGAGACCTCGGGTGGTGCAGAGTGCTCCGTTTCATCGTAGACTAAACAGAAGCTTTGGGATGCCAAGTTTACAAAGTACTACTGGGCCACTCTACTGCTCATGATGGCAGACTGGGTAGGCCACTGGCAGAAACTAGGGGTACAGCTTGAACACAGTATCTCTGGGGGAGTGGGATGAGGGAGGGGGTCCTAGGGCCTTGGTGTCTGCAGTTTGGGATATGGCTGGGGTAATGTTTACGAGCAGTTGTTCTGACCTCTTCATGGCCTTAACCATGGAGATCTGGAAGGTGGTTTGGGGTATTTTAGGGGAGAAAACTTATTCCTTGACAATATATTTGTGCAGGACCAGACTGACTGGTGCGAGTCTAAGAGGCTTAACAGGGCAGGGAGTTTCCAGGAAGATCACAGGCATTATGACTAACTTCTTTTGCACAGAATATGGCCCAAGGGTTCATGACCACTTTTAGGTACTAGCAAATGGCCTTAGTTTTGGGCTGACCAGGCCATCCAGACAGACCTTCCAGAGAATGGTACTGCTTTTGAGGGTCTGTTATTGTTTTGGTCCTCAAAGTGTCATCAATGTCCCCTTCAAGTTCATTGGTTTTAATAGTAAGTACTATGTGTCCTTTGCTATGTTTATCCATGTCATCTCAACATAAAACCCAACAAAACAATTCCAAAACTCCTTGGCTGCTGAGACAGCTCTTCCAGACATGCAAAAATGTTCCAGGCCCCCATCAAGCCCAGAAATAAAGTGAGAGGATTAGATGGGGTAGTCTGGAGTTATAACAGCTGGCCTGAAGATTTGTGATTAATGAATAATTTGTAAAAATAAAAGTTAATTTTCAGAAGTGTTCATAGCATTTTACACATTACTACAGGTATTTAGCAATTTGGATGCATGTGGCTATACATTTATCCTGTATGTACAAGACACCCATTATACAGAAAGTAAAACATGGGAAAAGCTCTCTGGGAGTAGTGTGTGCACTACAGTTCAGAGGATAAGTATTAACTGCTTTCTTGATCTGAAAGAGAAAGCAGATGTTAACGACTTATTTCATGCAACCAAGATGCATCCAGATAAGCATCAGTTCACTCCTGCAACAAGACTGTTCTTTTAGGAGAAGTCCTCCATCTCCTCTTTCCACCTGTAACAGGGGAAGGGGAGTGTTGAAGAGATGGTGAGCCGTGTAAACATGTCACATGCATTCAAGTTGGTAATGCAACTCACCATCTCTTCATCACTCCCCTTTTCCCACCTGTAACAGGGAACTTCCTCCAAAACACCAAACAAAACAAAACAAAAAAAAACCCCACCATTCAGTTCAGGTGTGAACTGATGCTTGTCTGGAAGTACTCTGATCTATATGTTGACAAAACAGAAAATAGTTGGCTCCACGGTCTTTAACATTGTCCAACTGCCTGCCAAGGGCAAACTTCAGAATCAGCCATTATGTTCAATCTGAAGTCATTCAACATCCATGCTGATACACAGAAAGCATAGTTACTCACCTGTAACAGGTGATCTCCGGGAACAGCAGGAATTTAGTCTTCACATATGGGTATCGTCGGTACCGACGGAGCCTGCGCGGGAACGCTCCCCAGCGTCCAATTAGAAAGCTTTTTGGGAGCATCCCACAGTGCCTGCATGCTGCCTTCCTGCCTTTCCCCAACTGCCTCTCTCCAGTTGAGTTTTAAAGCTGAGATAAAGAGAGAGAGAGGGAAGGGAAAGAAAAGAAAAGATACAACTCCTAGGGGAGGTGGGTGGGTTGTGAAGACTAAATTCCTGCTATTCCCGGAGATCACCTGTTACAGGTGAGTAACTATGCTATCTCCAGGAACAAGCAGGAATGTAGTCTTCACATATGGGGACTCCCTAGCTACAGATCCCAGTGAGAGACTCCAGAAGTTGTGTGCCCCTGTGAAAGGGCTCCACTTCCCCCCATGGATCTCTGGCATCCTACCGGGAAAGGTGGGTAGGACTTGATTAAGTATGGAACAGGTGTTGTAGAACAGCCTGACCAAACAAGGCATCCCAGCAGGAGTCCTTGTCTAAGCAGTAATGGGCTGTGAAGGTATGAACTGAGGCCCAAGTAGCTGCTTGACAGATGTCGTCAATAGACACAGAGTGTAGATGAGCCATTGAGGCTGTCATGGCTCTCACACTGTGAGCTGTGACATGGCCTTCCAGAGAAAGGTTCTTACTCTGATAGGTAAAAGAAATACACTGTGCAATCCAGTTGGACAATGTTCTCTTGGAGACTGGAAGTCCCAGATGAGAAGGATCGAAAGCAACAAAGAGTTGGGAGGACTTTCTATGTTGCTGTGTCCTTTGTAAGTAAAAGGCAAGTGCTCTTTTACAGTCCAAAGTATGAAGATTCCTTTCTGCATTCGAAGCATGAGGCCTTGGAAAAAATACAGGCAGGTAAATCGCCTGGTTTAAATGAAAAGGTGAGACCACCTTTGGCATAAAGTGTGGATGAGTCCTAAGGACTACCTTATCATGATGGAACCTCGTATAAGGAGGATCAGCAACTAATGCTTGCAATTCACTGATGCGACGTGCTGATGTGATTACAATGAGAAAGATAACTTTCCAGGAAAGGAATTTCAAAGAGGTAGTAGCTAAAGGTTCAAAAAGCGGCTTCATGAGCTGCCCAAGAACTAGATTCAGGTCCCATGCCACTAGTGGTGGCCTAATGGGAGGCTTAGTTAGAAGAAGGCCCCTCATAAATCTCGCTATGAGAGGATGAAAGGAAAATAGGCTGCCCATTTAAAGGCTTTAAAAAAGCTGAAATAGCACTTAAAATGGACTCTTACTGAGTTAGTCTTAAGTCCTGCATTAGCTAAATGAAGGAGATACTCCAGTAATGATTCCAGAGGTATCGCAAGGGGGTCAAGACCCTTCTGCGAACACCATATGGAAAACCTTTTCCACTTGAAAGCATAAGAGCGTATTGTGGAAGGTTTCCTGGAAGCATAAAGGACATCCTTTACTTGTTGAGAAAGGTTAAGACCATGAAGGTCTAGGCTCTCAGCAACCAGGCCCTGAGATGCAGAGAGTGGGGATTGGGATGCCACAACATCCCGTCCTCCTGAGACAGGAGATCTGGAGCAGATCCTAACTCCAGAGATGGAGCTTGAGAGAGATGTAGGAGCAGAGCGTACCACACCTGCTGTGGCCAATGTGGAGCTATGAGAATCATATGGCCTCTATCTCTCTGAAGCTTGAATAGGGTTTTGGGAATTAGGGGAATGGGTGGAAAGGCATACAGGAAGTCCTGACCCCAATGGAGGAGGAAAGCATACCTGGCCTGAGAATCCTGAGCCGGAATTCTGGAACAGAACCGGGGAAGTTTGGCATTCAGCAGACTTACAAAGAGGTTGATGTCCGGAGTTCCCCAAATTTGAAAAATTTTTGCTACCTGGTCTGCATGGAGAGACCATTCGTGTGGAAGCAGAACTCGACTGAGTCTGTCTGCCCAAGAGTTTTGAATGCCTGGCAGACACACCGCAAGGAGATGAATCTGATGCTCTCTGGCGAGGGCCCATAGTCGCAAAGCTTCGTTGCAAAGCGACAGAGAGCCTGTTCCTCCCTGCTTGCTCAGATAGAACATAGCTACTTGATTGTCCGTCTGAATTAGGACTGTCTTGTAGCTCAGCTGGGTGTGGAACACTCGAAGAGCAAGGAAGATTGCTCTGAGTTCTAGGAGATTGATATGTAAGTGGGTCTCCTGTGGAGTCCAGGTGCCTTGGGTAGAGAGATCTTGCAGGTGAGCTTCCCAACCCACCTGTGAGGTGTCTGTTGTTAGAGTGACCTGGGTAGGGGCTGCTGGAAAGGGTACCCCACCAACAGGTTTTGGGTTGACTGCCACCATTGTAGGGACAAAATAAGGTGACTTGTGTTTGCTATTTTGTCTGATAGGCAGCCTGACGCCTGAGTCCACTAAGTGGATAGAGTCCATTGGGTTGCTCTCATATGGAGGCGAGCATAGGGAACCACATGCACGGTAGATGCCATGTGGCCTAGTAATTGTAACATTTCCCGAGCAGTGAGATGAGTTTTTAAACACTGCCTGGGAGGCTAACTACACAATGCGAAGGCAGCGGGGCTGTGGAAGATAGGCCCTTGCTTTTCTGGTATCCAGCAAAGCTCCTATAAACTCTAGAGACTGAGTGGGAGTTAGGCTGGATTTTGGGATGTTTATGACCAGGCCCAAATACTGAAGGATACGCATTGTGCAAGATAGAGAAATTCTGGCCTCTGACTCTGATGGGGCTCGAATGAGCCAGTCGTCTAAGTAGGGGAAGACGAATATTCCTAGAGTGTGAAGAAATGGTGCTACCACAGCCATGCATTTTGTAAACACCCTTGGTGCTGAGGCCAGGCCAAAAGGAAGCACCCTGTATTGGTAGTGCTTTCCTTGAAAAAGAAACTGAAGGAATCTTCAGTGAGTTGGATAGATGAGAACATGAATGTACGCATCCTTGAGATCTAGAGAACAAAGCCAATCCTGACTCTGAAGGTATGGCAGCAGAGTTCCCAGAGAAATCTTGAATTTCTCTTTGAACAGGAATTTGTTCAATTCTCTGAGGTCTAAAATGGGTCTGTGTCCCCCTGTTTTCTTTGGAATAAGGAAATAGGGGGAGTAAAACCCTGTACCCTGTTGGGAAATGGGTACGTCTTCTATTGCCCCATGGGCAAGAAGTAAACTGACCTCTTGACCCAACTGAGTGTTGAGTGAAGTCTGAGAATTGAACTGTCTTACCACCGTAGGAGGGGGCATGTTGAAGAAATGAAGCTTGTACCCCTCTCTTATAATGGAAAGAGTCCATTCTTCTGCTGTTATCTGCCCCCATCTGGGGGCAAAAAGACACAACCTTCCTGGGATGGTGGAAGGCTCTGGCCCGTTGAGGGCCAGGAAGGCCAAGTTCTCTAGATGGGAGTCAAAGCCCCTGTGGAGGCTGAGTCTGCGGGGCCGGTTGAGGCTTAGCAGTCTGTTTTCCTTTGCTTTGGGGGCTGCTGTCCCTTTCGGGCAGACTGACCTGCAGAATGCACCTGCTGGGTATAGGAGGGGTAAAACCTCTTCTTTTTAGAGAAGAATGGTTTCTTGTATGATTTTCTCCTTGCAGGATCAGCTGTAGCCTTGGATAATCTATCCAAAGTGGTGTTATCAGCATCCAGCTCATTGGCTTTCTCTTGCCAATTTTTGCCAAAGAGATTTTCGCCTGTGCAAGGGATATTCCCCAGTTTGTCCTGTACCCAGAGTTCTAAGTCAGATGCCTGGAGCCAGGCAATCCTACGAGCACCTATGGCAATGACAGAGGTTCTGCTTATGCACTCAAAGCAGTCAAAAGCTGCACGATTAACAAACTTGGAAACATCCTGGGCATGTTTGATAAGTGTAAGATAATCCTGCCTCTTATCAGGAAGGAGAGGGCTCATAAGCTCTAGATCTCCTGTAACCTCCTTAAGGAACATTCCCATGTATAAGATGTAGGAACTAATCCTGGCAGAAATCATAGAGGCCTGGAAGGTTTGACGCCAAAAGGCATCAAGAGTCCTACATTCACGTCCTGGAGGATTAGATGCATGTCTTTTTGCACTCTTGATCCTTCTCATAGCTGACTCCACCACTATGGAGTGGTGTAGTAACTGACTTTTCTGAAATCCAGGACAAGGAGGTACTCGATACATGGTATCCAGCCTACGGGAATGAGGAGAGGTGGTAAGAGGCGTTTCCCACATTTACATGAGATCATGCAAGATCTCATGAATAGGCAAAGTAGCTGCCTCCTTGGGAGTTTTAGGATATTGTAAAATCTCCAACTCCTTTGCTCTGGGCTCTGTTTTAGGAGCCACTGATGGAAATACCTCTAGCCACCTCCCAGATGAAATCCTGAAAGGATATATCCTCTGGAGGAGACATCCTACGTTTAGGAGAAGGCGGCTCCTCAGAGAGAAGTACTCCAGCATTGACAGAGCTGTCAGAGTCCTCAGTCAGAGGATTCAAAATATCTTCTGTCTGGGTGCTCTTGTAAAGCACGATACCGGTACTGATCGAAGTCGGTACTGGAGGGGTCCGGTACCGGCCTGTCGATACCGGAGGAATAGCATGACTCTGTGTTGGTAACATACTCGCCCATGTCGATGCTATCGGTACCGGTATCGGTGCCGGAACCGGTGTCGATACCGGCTGAACTGTCTGAAGCGGTCCCGAAGGCACCGATGCCGCAAGGAGAGCCGCCAGACTGCGCTCAATAGCCAAGAATCTCTGGTCTATTGACACTGCCGATGCCTGGGTGTCGGTACCGGACGAAGCGGCTGGTACCCCTGAGCATGGCACCAGTAGTTCTGCCGAGGTTGAGGCCTCGAGAATATCCTGGAGCCCCGATAGTGCTTTGGAAGCCGAAGCCTCCCGCCGGGGCAATTTTGCCTGTACAAGTCCCTCAAGGGCAACGCCAGAGGCATCTCGATGCTTGGAAGGAGATCTACCCTTTGAGGACCGGCCAGATTTATGTTTGGTTACCTGAGATCCTTTGGAGGAAGACGAAGCCCTGGAAGACGTTGATGCCACGGATGCTGCATCAGAGGGAAAAAGGGTGCTAAGCTTAGCAGCTTGGTTTTGCTGACCCCTCTTCGACATCATTCCACAGACAACACACTCCGAGATGGAGTGGTCAGGACCTAAACATTTGAGGCACCACTCGTGAGTGTCGATGACGGAGATGGTACCGCCACATTTGGAACACTTTTTAAAACCCGAAGCGGGCTTTTCCATGTTGAGGAAAAATTGGGCATAGAGCCCAAAATGGTGCGTGGCACCCGAGAGAAAAAAGGCTGGAAAATCCAGAAAAAAAAAAAGATAGACAAATCCTTTTTGTTTTTTGTTTTTTTTAAAGAAAGAAGCGGCAGTACCGGTATAGCGTCGAGGGAAGGCAGATGCTACCACAAAGAATAAAAATGGGATAATTTCTGCGGTGACAGGAAAAATGACCTGCTGGCTCCGCGGAAAACGAAGAACTGGAGAGAGGCAGTTGGGAAAGGTGGGAAGGCAGCATGCAGGCGCTGTGGGGTGCTCCCAAAGGTTTTCTAATTGGATGCTGGGGAGCGTTCCCGCTCAGGCTCTGTCGGTACCGACGATACCCATATGTGAAGACTACATTTCTGCTTGTTCCTGGAGATCATTAAAATACCAAACCTACTCAGGAACAGTGCAGAGCCAAAAAATTACCATCACCTGTGATGCTCCAAAACAGGAAGCCTCTGACTTCAATGATCACAAGCTATCACTTTTCACAGTGAAAAGCAGCACTATTTTGCAGGCTGTCAATGCTACATATATTCCTTACCAGAATTGTGTTCCATACAAGTGTAAATGAGTTTGCAGACTCTCAGCAATAGCAACACTTTCTTGTCTGGTGAATAAGTCTTCTGCATAGTCAGGAATCTGGCCTTAATTTTTTCCATATCCAATGTGTCAGGCGTTGGTGCACAAACCCCTAACTCCTGAGGAGTCCTCTGTCTGACCAATTGCAAGTTTTCCTTTAGTTGTTTCCAGGAGCCATCAGTAGCATGAAACTCTTTCAATATTGCTTCAATGTGGCTTTTCAGGGGCTTAAGAATACACTTGTGCATGGCTTTTTCCAATACTGTATCTGCAAGAGAAAAAAGGGAAAGCTAAGATGTCCATGCTATATTTGCATATTTAGCTCACACCTTTGAGGTTTTTTTTATACCGTGCTCTTTAAAATCAGCTCGGTTTACAGTTAAAACAGATTTGTACAGTGCAGGCGGCATCCGCACTGTACTTACAAGGAACAGGGATTACAACTTGGCTAACTGGGGAAACTATGAACAGGCTACTCAGTAGCAGGTTACTCAGTTAAGTAACTATATACAGGCATGACAGTCGGGCCCATGGGAGCAGGCAGCGACATGACTGGTGGCTATTTACAACAAGTTGTGCGCTACATACCGCTGCATAACAGGTGTCTGGAAGCGTTAGTGGGGGGGCTGGGACTGCTTCTTGCTGTTGGGTCAAGGGTGCTGTATTGGTGGGTGCATGCGGATGCATGTTGTGTATCTCCATTGTGGAGTAGTGCAGGAGAAAGAGGTGGTGTTTCAGAGTCTTTATGAACTGGACGAGGTCGGTTATGGAGCGGATGTTTGGTGGGAGGGCATTCCAGCCTGTAGGTGTGTAGAGCATGAAGGCCCTGTTTCGTGTTGCTTGCGAGCACTTTGTAATCTTACTCGGGATGTTCAGAGTGTTGTTGGCGGCTGACCGTCTGGCTCTGTTTGGGGTCCATGATAGCGGTGTAGGTGAGTCCATTGATGGCCTTGAACGTCATTAATAGGATTTTGAATATGAGCCTGCAATGGACTGGCAGCCAGTGTAGGTGTTTCAGGATAGGATTTATATGGTCACTCCTAGCAGCTCCGTGTAATATTCTGGTGGCTGCATTCATTGTGAGCTGCAAAGGATTCAGTGTATTTTTTGGGAGTCCATGTAGAATCGAGCTTGGAAGACTGTTCGGAAATTCTCTGGCTCAAGCAGGGGTCTAAGATGCCAGATCGTCCTTATTTTGTGGTATATTGCTTTGACAGTATTGTTTACGTGGGCTTTCATGTCTAACTGTTGGTCTAAGATGACTCCGAGGTAGCGGATCGTAGGTTTGCTTTGAAGTTCCGCGCCTCTTACCTTTAGTGACATGGGGGGTGGGGGGTAAAAGCTGGGTTCCTGGAGATGAATAGTGCCTCAGTTTTCTTGAAATTTATTCTGAGGTTTTGCATGTGGAGCCACTCACTCATGGCGTCGAAGCAGGTGGTTAAGGGTGAGAAATTCGGATGGTTGGTTGAAAATGGCATGTAGAGTAGCACGTCATCCGCATATACGAGGCATGAGACATTGAAGGCACGGGTGAGTGCACAGATGGGCTGTATATATACGTTGAAGAACAGTGCCGAAAATGAGGATCCCTGCGTTTGCCAGAACGGATTGGAGGTCTTGGAGCCAGCGCGTACGTGTTGCCATCTGTCAGTAAGGTATGATCTGCACCAGCTTAATGCCGTGTCTTGAATCCCCTTCTCTGCAAGCCGCCTTAGAAGCAATTCATGGTCCACGGAGTCGAAAGCTGCGGCAATGTCCATGAAAATCAAGGCATAACCCAGTTTTATGTTGTCCAATCCTGAGATTAGTGTGTTGAAGAGACTGGTCAGGAGCGTCTTGACTCCGTGCTGTCCCTTGAATCCATGTTGGCTTGGGTCGAGGGGGGCGGTAGTCTCAATATGGTGTTGGATTTGACGTTGAACAGGTTTTTCGATTATTTTGGCCGTTAGAGGGAATCCGCCTTTTGGGAGTCGAGTTTGCTGGGGTTTTTTTTTAGAAGCGGTCTAATGGAAGTTTGTTTCAAGCTTCGTGGGAAAGTGCCCATTGAGAAGATAGGTCTATGAGTCTGGCCAGAAAGGGGCTGAACTCTTTGCAAAGTGTTTTTATCCAGAACACTGGACAAGGATCGTTTGGGGCTGTGGTGGTGTTGATAGCAGTAATGGTGTCCTCGATGTCCCTCACTGATGGTGTTGAGAAGGTGGCTAGAGGTGTTGGGTGGTGTAGTCTGCACAAGGGTGTAGGTGGTACAGTTTTGTCAGTCTAGATTGTTTTCGACTGAAGGTAGTCCGCAAATTCTTGCGATTGTGGCATGCTCGGTTGTGTGGGGGAAGATTCTTTTGTGAGGGATCTCACTAGGTTAAATAATTCCTGGGGTTTGTTCAGGGAGCGCTGCAGGAGTTCAGCGTGGTACTGCTTCATTCTCTCCAAGATTGCCAGATGATGTTTTTCCAGCTGTAGGGTGTAAGTTTCCCGGTCAGCGGTAGAGCGTGAATGTCCCCATCATCTTTCGAGTGACCTGACATAGCGGAGTGATGTTCGTAACTCTGGGGAGTACCATGGCGCAGCTTTCCTTTTCCTTGGCGAAGCGTCTTCTACTGGTTGGCGGGTGATGGAGCAGAGGCTTTCGTTCCAGGCGGTGAGCATTTCCTCAAGGTTAGTGTCTGTGAGGTCGAATAGTGGCCAGGTTTTGCTAAGTATCTCTTCCTTGTCGAAGGGCTGGACGAGTGCTCTTGGTGTTGCACCTGCTTTGACTGTAGAGCGGCTGCTGGTGTGCCCCGGCTGTATGGGCATTTGGAAACTCATCAAGCTGTGGTCAGACCATGGAACTGGCATGATGGATAGGGCAAGCATGGGTTTTGGGCCTGTGGCCATCGGCGGTGTAAAGATGAGGTCCAGTTTGTTGCCCTTGGAGTGGGTGGGCGCGTTGATCATAGCCCAGTTCCTCGAGTGCGTCAAGGAAAGCATTGGAGTGGGTCTCAGGGAGTGCAGGAAGATTGAAGTCTCCCATGATCCAGTTTGGTGTGTGCTGATTCGTGGTGTTGCAGGCTAAGTCTATTATAATTGAGAGGTCGTCTGGGGAGGTGGATGGGGATCTGTAGACTAGGTTGATGGAGTTGTGCCTGTTGGCTATAGAGATGGTGTCAAGGTGTGTGGTACTGCTGGAGGAGGTCTGCTGGTATTGAAGCGCCGATCTTGTGAGGGCGAATGCACCTTCCCCATTTCGGTCAGTTCTGTGGCAGGTATGGATCGAGAAGTTAGGCGGGATAAGTTGGTTGATGATGACTGCATCAGCGTTGGTCAGCCATGTCTCGGTGACCAGTAGGATGTCTAGGTTGTGGCAGGTTAGCAGGTCAAGTGATGACAGGCCATTTCTTCCACACTGAATGGGTGTTTATAAGGGCGTATTTCAGGTTGCTATTCTGAGGGCCTTCCTCCTGTCGGGGTCTTTTGGTGTGCTGGAATGAGACAGAGTAGGTGTGGGTGCATGGGGACTTTGGCTTTTGCTGCTGCTTGGTGGGAAGTGCCTGATCATCTCCTCCCGGAACTCCGTAGGACTGGTATGTGGTTGATGGTGAGGGAGAGGGCGCAGGGGAGTAGGCTGGCAAGGAGGTAACAGCTGGCTAGGGCTATGGGGGAGGGTGCCATGTTGGAAGAGTGGGTTGCTTCGTGCCCTGAGTGAGTCGTGACTGCGGATCGCCTGTGTAAGACCGTGCGTCTGTTTCTAGGCAGATCGAGACAGCAAGGCGTCAGAACTACAACTTCTAGCTGGCAATCTAGTCAGAAGTGTAGCACTTCAGGCGGACGTCTATGGCATGCACAATAATCACATCAAAACCTTCTGGATGGCAGGTCAAGACAGCAAGATGTCAGAACTACAACTTCTAGTTGGCAATCTAGGCTGAAACGAAGTAATCTTCCTGCAATCTAGCCAGAAACAGAGTAGCGTTCATGGCAATCTAGACAGAACAAAGTAACATTCCTGGCAATCTAGACAGCAACAGAGTAACATTCCTGGCAAGTCGATCTACAGGCAGTTCAACAGGGAGCTATCCTAGCTGTTAATTCTAGGTATGTTGGCCAATAGTTACACTGCAGTATCAGAGTGCCGTCTCTAGTTACTGGTTTTGCAGGCGGTCTCTGGTGGTTGGATGAGGTCCGGTCACGTTGGTTAGTGCTCCGCTGGTGACCTAGTAGTTGCATCCTTGCCTACTACACCTGTCCAGTAGTAGCTCAAGGTGAGTTACCTTCTGTATCTGAATGTATTTTCCTGTCCACAGAGGGCTTACAATCTAAGTTTGTACCTCAGGCAATGGAAGATTAAGTCACTTGCCCAAAGCCATATTGCGTGTCAGGACTTGAACCCTCGTTTCCATGGTTCCAGCCTGTTGCTCCACCCACTAGGCTACTCCTGCAGTCCAAATCTACAAATGTGTACAAAGGAATTACAATAAGCAAAACTATAATTCTACAGAGATTAACAAAATGCACAATTTGGATAATAAGAATCAGACAAGTTGTATTAAGTTAGAGGCAGTACCTTTTTATTGGACTAAACTTGTTTGCAGCATTAATCCACTCGGAATGTGGAAAATAAGGACCAAACCACCAGAAGTTAATTCAGGTCATGCTTCAAAATTAAATGTAGAAAGCCACATTTTTCTCTCCAAATACTTTTTAAAAAGTGGTGCATATATAGCGTAGTTACTCACCTGTAACAGGTGTTCTCCAGGGACAGCAGGAATCAGTCCTCACATATGGGTGACGTTGGTGCCGATGGAGCCCTCGTGCGGAGCAATTCCCCAGCTTTCAAAAGAAAGCCTTTGGGATTGCATCATGCATGCGCGGTCCCCTTCCCACCCAAGGGTGCCATCTTGCTCAGTCAAATGACACAGCTAAAGAGACGGCAAAATGAATAAAAACCAATAATAGGACTGCAACTCCAGGGGAGGAGGGAGGGTTGTGAGGACTGATTCCTTCTGTCCCTGGAGAACACCTGTTACAGGTGAGTAACTACGCTTTCTCCAGGAACAAGCAGGAAGTCAGTCCTCACATATGGGAAGTCAGTCCTCACATATGGCTACCGAGAACCCATAGCTGAAAAATGGCTCCCTCTAGAAGAGCCGCAGCAGCTTCAATAGGAATTCAGCAGAGAAAGCAACACCCCCCCCCCCCCCCCGGTAGCCTGACACCAAAGGGTTGGAGTTGCCTAAACCTCAAATAGGTTACGGAGAACCGCCTGGCCGAAAGCACCGTCCCGTCAGGACTCCCTATCCAGGCAGTAATGGGCTGCAAAAGTCAAGCTTGAAGAACAAGTTGCAGCCTGGCAGATGTCTGCCAACGGAACAGAGCGGAAGTGAGCCACTGATGCAGCCTTAGCCCCAACACGGTGGGTCGTGACTCGACCCTGCAACGGGAGGTCGGCCACCCTGTACGCCCAGGCAATGCACTCTGCCACCCAGGTGGACAGCGTATGCTTGGAAACAGGTAACCCCAGCTTACTGGGGTCATACGAGATGAAGAGCTGAGTAGCCCTTCAATGTCCCTTCGTATGCTTCAGGTAGAAGGACAACGCCCTCTTACAATCCAGGGTATGCAGTACTGCCTCTGCCCAGCTGGAATGTGGCCTGGGAAAGAAGGTCGGAAGAATCACCTCCTGGTTGAGGTGGAAAGAAGAGACCACCTTTGAAAGGAACTTCGGGTGAGTGCGGAGGACCACCCAATTCCTATAAAACATTGTGTATGGTTTATCAGTTACAAAGCTTGCAGCTCACTCACACGTCTGGCTGATGTGAGTGCCACCAGGAAGCGCACCTTCCAGGACAGGAAGCGCAGATGGCAAGAGGACATCGGCTCAAAAGGTGGGTGAGTAAGCTGCTGTAAGACCACATTCAGATCCCACTCAGTTGCCAGAGGACGAACTGGGGGTTTCAGCAGAAGCAGACCTCTGAGGAATCTGGACACCAGGGGGTGAGCCAAAAGACAAAGCACTCAGGTGGACCCTGACAAGAGTTAGGCTTGAGACCTACTTCTGAGAGGTGAAGCAGGTACTGCAGCACCACAGGTATAAGGCAAGAAAAAGCGTTTCATTGTGCTGGTTACACCACACCTCAAATCTACACCACTTGAAAGCATAGGATTTCCTAGTGGACTGCCTCCTGGAGGCCAGTAACACCTCTTCTACATTCCGAGGTAGGAGGAGCAGCCAGCACTACCCTTTCAGCAGCCATGCCATCAGGTTGAAGGCCAAGAGAGCCCTGCTCCTGTGAAAGGAGGTTGGGCTGCATCCCCAGTGGTAGTGGGGTTTCCACTGCCAGATGGAGGAAAAGCAGAAACCAAGGCTGTCTTGGCCATCTGGGGGCTACCAGAATGACAGAGGCCTTGTCCCGAAGGATTTTGAACAGAGTCTGGGCCACCAGAGACGTGGGAGGAAACGCATACATGAGGTCCCCTGACCAGGAGATCAGGAAAGCATCTGCACCCACCCTCCGGGGATGTGGCTGTCTGGAGCAAACTCTGGGCAGCTGGTGATTTTGCAGACTGGCAAATAGATCTATGGACGGATGTCCCCAGTGGTGGAAAATCAGCTGGGCTACCACCGGATCCAGTTGCCATTCGTGAGGTTGGAGAATCCTGCTCAGTTTGTCTGCTAGGTAGTTCTCCTGACCCAGCAGGTACACTGCTTTGAGAGACATACCCTGCCTGATGGCAAAGGAGCAGAGGTCCAGTGTCTCCTGACAGAGGATACGAGACCCTGTACCTCCCTGCTTGTTCACGTAGAATATTGCTACCTGGTTGTCCATCTGTATCAATACAGACTGATGTGAGAGGACATGACAAAAGGCTTGAAGAGTTAGGCGAATCGCCCGCAGCTCTAAGAGGTTGATTTGGTGTGCAGACTCCTGAGGAGACCATAACCCTTGAGTACATGATCCTTGGCAATGGGCTCCCCATTCCAGCAAGGAGTTATCTGTCGTTAGCATTCTTGTGTACGAGGGAATCTGAAGAGACACTCCTTCGAGCAGATTGGGTGGCTGACTCCACCACTGCAACGACTTCACCAGTCGTCTGGATACTGCTATCCTATCTCTGAGGCTGCCTGTGGCACCACCGAGCACTTCTCATGTGGAGACAGGCATTTGGGGACACACGCACCGTGGAGGCCATGTGGCCCAGGAGGCGTAAGAAGTGTCTCGCTGAGATCTGAGACCTGCACCTGAACTGCGTCAGTGTTAGCAGCCTCTGTGCCCTGTCCTCTGGCACGTAAGCCTTCGCCTGAAGGGTGTCCAATCTTGCTCCTATGAACTCTAAGTTTTGAGAGGGGAGCAAAGTAGACTTTGCGTGGTTTATGACAAAGCCTAGATGTTGCAACAGGTTGATAGTGCGAGAAGTGGCCTGTTGGGTCTCCTGAGGTGACTGGCCTCTGATGAGCCAGTCATCCAGGTAAGGGAAGACAAAAATTCCTTGACTTCTGAGGAAGGCCGCCACTACAGCCAGGTATTTCGTAAACACTCTGGGAGCAGAGGCTAGGCCAAAGGGTAGAACCCTCTATTGGAAATGTTTTCCTCCCACTACAAATCTCAGATATTGTCTGTGGTCTGGATGTATGAGGATGTGTGTATAGGCATCCTTCAGGTCTAAGGAGCATAGACAATCTTCCTGGTGGAGGTAAGGCAGCAACATTCCAAGGGAAAGCATCTTGAACTTTTCCCTCACCAGGAACTTGTTTAACTTTCTTAGGTCGAGGATAGGTCAGAGGCCTCCTGTTCTCTTTGGTCTTAGAAAATACCTGGAGTAGAAGCCCTTGCCCTGCAGATGGTGGGGCACCGGTTCCACCGCCTGATCCTCTAGAAGACCTGTCAACTCCTGCAAGAGGAGGTCCCTGTGAAGAGGGGTTCTGAAAGGCTCTCCTGGAAAGAAGGAGGGCAGTATCTGGCTGAAGTGAAGCAAATAGCCCCTTTGGACTATTTGCAGGACTCAGATATCCGAGGTGATAGCTGGCCACCTGTGGGCATACAGGGTTAGTCTGCCTCCTGTGCATGGCCTTACCACTGGTGGAAGAGAGACTATGCATTGGGAGTCAAAAAAACTCCTCCCGGCTGGGTAGGAGCCAGGGCCTGGGGGTCTTCTGCTTATGCAGGCCATGCCCCTGTCCCTTGGCCTGCTGCCCCCTGTTGGAGCTGGGGTGGCCTGGTAAGTGGGGTAGTTACGGTAAGCAGTACCATTCCTCGGGGAAAAGGGCTTTTTACCAGAGCCCTTCTTAGAAGGAGCAGAAATCTTTGAGAGTCTTGTCCGGGTCAAGTACTCTGACTCGAGCTCAGCAGCCTTCTGAGTCATGGGCTTGCCAAAGAGGTTGTCACCTTGGCAAGGGACATCAACCTACTTGTCCTGAATCCATGGCTCCAGATCCGATGACATTAGCCAGGCCTGACGGCGTGCACCGATGCCAGCTGTGGCTTCTCGGGCCGAAGCCATCATAGGTCACTCGAGATATGAATGTCGAGCACTCCTGAATCTCGGTCGACAAGGAATTGAAGTGAAGTGCTGCAAGGGTGCCTCGGAGAGGCCGCCGAGAACCTGGCAATCTCCTTTGCCAGGTCCCTCAAGTACATGCCCATGTACAGCTGGTAGGTTTGGACACAGCATGACAGCATCGAGCCCTGGAAGCATTTTCTGCCGAGGGTGTCCAGATTCCGGGCCTCCAGGCCAGGAGGCACCGAGGAGCGTGTTTTTTGGCTCTTGAGCCTATGCATGACCGATTCCACAACCATGGAATTGTGTGGCAGCTGTGCCTTTTGGAACCGAGGGCTCTTGCGGACTCGATAGATGGAATCGATCCGCTTGCTGAGAACCGGCACAGAGGCCGTTCCAGCATCGGAGGAACCGACACAGTAAGGGCTTCCCTCGGGGGAAAGTCATACTGGAGGGCCTCGAGCTCTTCAGCTACAGGCTCCTCCTCGGTATCCGCCGGGAATGTCAAAGCCTTGGCCATGTCCCTGACGAAGTCCGAGAACTGAGTATCCTCCGGAGGGGACCTTCTCCGAAGCTCCGAACCCGGTGAGTCCGATGGGACATACCGGGTCCGATGGGTGTCCGGGGACTCCTCATCTTCCATCTCCGATGCCGATCCCTCCGAGGAGGAATCGAGGGGCTCCAGCCATGAGGGCTTCGGCCCCAACCACCCCGACACCAAGAGCACCGGTGTCAACGACCTCGGTCCCGAGCGGGAGGTCGAGGGAGACCTTGGCCGAGGTTCGACTAGAGTCTGAAGAGTCTCGAGGATCGGCTCGGCCTCCGGGGTCAACTTGGACGTCGAGGACCTGGTGGTCGGGGCAGATGCACTAGTGAGACCGGCTATCAGCGCCTGCTGCTGCTCCATGAAGGCAAACATGCTGCGCTCCAGGGCCGTCATCCTGAGACTGAGCTCAGAAGACTCCGCAGCCTCTAGCTCGGGCCCCGATGTCATCGGGCCTGATGCCAGCTCCCCCAGAGGGGAATCCACGAGGACAACAGCACTTACCCGCCTCGGAGTCTCCGGCTCCGTGCGAGGTACCTTCGCAGGCCGCTCCAACTCCGAGGACCCGGGGAGGCGGTCAGAACTCCGCAACCTGGCCTTCAATGGCCCAGGGCGATTGGAGGCATCCAACGACACCACCCTCATGGGCTTCTTCTTCCTCCAGTGTTTCCTGGAGGGAGACCCCCGTTCAGAACACCCCCGACTGTGCTCGAGTTCAGACAGCTCCCGAGACATCGAGGCTTCTGATGAGGTCCGGATCCGGGGGGGGGATGCGGACTCCGAGAAAATCCTTTCATGCTGCTGCTGCTTACTTCAGAGTGTCTTAGAGGACATCTTCCCACACGGGTCACAGACCTTTGGATCATGGTCAGGCCCGAGTCATCGGAGACAGCAGTCATGTGTGTTGGTGAGGGACATTAACTTCTTACACCGATCACACTTTTTAAACCCGCTGGCAGCCATCGTGGGGAAAAAGGGCCCCCTGCAAGCTTGAAGGACCGGGCTGCCAGTGAAAAAAAAAAAAAAAAAAAGCGCAAACTCTAGTCTCTAAGGACAAAAACACAAAAAAATTGACTGGACTCGATACCGGTGTACCGAGCCGCAGCAAAAATTCTTCTAAGTTCTGATGCACTTTTTCCACGAGGAATTAGGGACAACATCTGTTGGGCTCCACGGAAAAAGGGAGACTGAGCAAGATGGCACCCCCTTGGGCGGGAAGGGGACCGCCATGCGCGATGCAATCCCAAAGGTTTTCTTTGAAAGCTGGAGAATTGCTCCGCACGAGGGCTCAGTCGGCGTTGACGTCACCCATATGCGAGGACTGACTTCCTGCTTTTCCTGGAGAAAAACTAAATAAATTATTTCATACTGAACATTACAAAAAAACCCCTCAAGTATAAGCAATCTTCACATCAATGAATTATATTATATTTTCTTGTCTGGGCCCCAAATGAAAGGATACAAAAGGCTGGTAGAATAAGACAAAGGAAACCTAAAAAAAAAAAATGAAAATAATTAAAAAACATCACACCACACACAGACACCCTCCCTCCCCATCCAACATCCAGCATCCGAGGTGAAATTAAACTGGAAAAAAAAATCCACAAGCACATGTTCCTCAATCTCAGACATCATAAGGTTCTATGGAGAATTTATAGACTATCAAAGGCTTGTGTGGTGCCCAACTGCTTGCCAGTCAACATAGTTGTCATGGAAAGTGACTTCCTCCCATGAGGATCCCTGAGGCTATCATACAGCTCACCATGACCATTGATACATCCACTCAGCACCTGCTAGAATTGCATTCTGGAGTTGACGTTCACAGTATAGCAGCTCTTTGAATCTCAAATTCCTCCTTCCCACCACCTGTCTGTCCCACTGATCCAGAATCTCCTCTAACTAGAACATCAGCGCTGATTAGGGATGCTACCAACACTGGTGATATAGCACAGTTACTTACCTGTAACAGGTGATCTCTGGGAACAGCAGGAATACGTCTTCACATAAGAGTACGTCGGTACCGACGGAGCCTGCGCGGGAACGCTCCCCAGCGTCCAATCAGAAAGCTTATGGGAGCATCCCACAGCACCTGTGTGCTGCCTTCCCGCCTTTCCAAATGTCTCTCCTCAGTTGAGTTTTATAGCTGAGACAAAGGGGAGAGAGAGGGAAAGGAAGAGAGATAGAAAGAGAGAGACAACTCCTAGGGGAGGTGGGTGGGTTGTGAAGACTTATTCCTGCTGTTCCCAGACATCACCTGTTACAGGTAAGTAACTGTGCTATCTCCAGGAACAAGCAGGAATGAGTCTTCACATATGGGAACTCCCTAGCTTTTGATGCCAGGGAGAGAGCCCAGAAGTTGTGTGTCCCTGGGACAGGGCTGCACTTCCTCACCTGGATCTCTGGCATCCCATGAGGGATGGTGGGTAGGAGTTGATTAAGCATGGAACAGGTGTTTGAGAACAGCCTGACCAAACAAGGCATCCCGGCGGGAGTCCTTGTCCAAGCAGTAATAGGCTGTGAAGGTATGAACAGAGGCCCAAGTGGCTGCTCGACAGATGTGGTCGATAGACACAGAGTTCAGATGAGCCATTGAGGCTGCCATGGCTCTCATATTGTGAGCTGTGACATGGCCCTCCAGAGAAAGGTTCTTGCTCTGATAGGCGAAAGAAATACATTGGACAATCCAGTTGGAAAGAGTTCTCTTGGAGACTGGTTGTCCCAAATGAGAAGGATCAAAAGCAACAAAGAGTTGGGAAGACTTTCTATGTTGCTGTGTCCTCTGTAAGTAAAAAGCCAGAGCTCTTTTACAGTCCAGGGTATGAAGATTCCTCTCTGCACTTGATGCATGAGGCCCTGGAAAAAAGACAGGTAGGTAGACCTCTTGGTTGAGGTGAAAAGGCGAGACCACCTTAGGCATAAAATGTGGATTAGTCCTAAGGACCACCTTGTCATGATGGAACCTTGTATAAGGTGGATTAGCTACTAGTGCTTGCAATTCACTGATGCGGCGTGCTGATGTGATTGCAATGAGAAAGATAACCTTCCAAGAAAGGTATTTCAAGGAGGTAGTAGCTAAAGGTTCAAAAGGCGGCTTCATAAGCTGACCAAGAACCAAATTTAAGTCCCATGCCACCGGTGATGGTCTAATGGGAGGCTTTGTTAAAAGGAGGCCTCTCATGAACCTTGCTACAAGGGGATGAGAGGAAACAGGTTGTCCATTTAGAGGCTTGAGTGAAGCTGCAATAGCACTCAGATGGACTCTTACTGAATTTGTCTTAAGGCCTGCATTAGACAGATGCAGGAGATACTCCAGCAACAATTCCAGAGGTATGGCACAGGGTTAAGACCCTTTTCAGAACACCAGATGGTAAACCTTTTCCACTTGAAGGCGTAAGAACATCTAGTGGAAGGTTTTCTGGAAGTTTGAAGAACATCTTTCACTTGCTGAGAAAGAGGAAGATGCTGGAGATCTAGGCCTTCAGCAACCAAGCCCTGAGATGCAGAGACTGGGGATTGGGATGCCACAACTTTCCGTTCTCCTGAGAGAGGAAGTCTGGAGCAGACCCTAACTCTAGGGAGGGAGCTTGAGAGAGATGTAGAAGCAGAGGGTACCACACTTGCCGTGGCCAATGTGGAGCTATGAGAATCATGTGGCCTCTGTCTCTCTGAAGCTTGAACAGGGTTTTGGGAATTAGGGGAATGGGTGGAAAGGCATACAGGAAGTCTTGACCCCAGTGAAGGAGGAAAGCATCCCTTGCCTGAGCCCCCTGAGCCGGAGTTCTGGAACAGAACTGGGGAAGTTTGGCATTCCACGGACTTGCAAAGAGGTCTATGTCCGGGGTTCCCCAAATTTGAAATTTGTTTTTGACACCTGGTCCATATGTAGGGACCACTCGTGTGGAAGCAGAACTCGACTGAGTGTCTGCCCAAGAGTTTTGAACCCCTGGAAGATAGACTGCCAGAAGATGAATGTGATGCTCTCTGGCGAGGGCCCACAGTTGCAGAGCTTCGTTGCAAAGCGACAGAGAGCCAGTTCCCCCCTGCTTGTTTAGGTAGAACATGGCCACCTGATTGTCCGTGTGGACAAGGACTGTCTCGTGGCTGAGCAGGGTGTGGAAAACTCGTAGAGCAAGGAAGCTTGCTCTGAGTTCCAAGAGATTGATGTGGAGACAAGTCTCCTGTGGGGACCAGATGCCCTGGGTGGAGAGGTCCTGAAGATGAGCTCCCCAGCCCATTGGAGAAGCATCTGTTGTAAAAGTTGCCTGGGGTAGAGGCTATTGAAAAGGATACCCCAGCAAGAGGTTTTGAGGGGACTTCCACCTTTGGAGGGACAAAATGAGGCGACTTGTGTTTGCTATTTTGTCTGACAGGCAGCCTAATGCCTGGGTCCATTGGATGAATAAAGTCCACTGAGCTGCTCTCATGTGAAGGCGAGCATATGGTACCACATGAACGGTGGAAGCCATGTGGCCTAGCAACTGTAACATCTCTCGAGCAGTTACTAGGGGTTTCAAATCTGCTTGAGAAGCTAACTGCATCAAGTGAAGGCAGCGGGCCTGGGGAAGAAAGGCCCTTGCCTTTGTGGTATCCAGCAATGCCCCTATAAACTCCAGGGACTCAGTAGGGATCAAATTGGATTTTGGGATGTTTATTACCAGCCCTAAATATTGAAGGATACGCATTGTGCAGGTTAGAGCAGTCTTGGCCTCTGATTGAGTGGGAGCTCGAATGAGCCAGTCGTCCAGATAGGGAAAGACAAATATTCCCAGGGTGCGCAGAAAAGCAGCAATCACTGCCATGTATTTCGTGAACACCCTTGGTGCAGAGGCCAGGCCAAAGGGAAGCACTCTGTATTGATAGTGCTTCTCCTGGAAAAGGAACCTTCTGTGAGTTGGATGGATGAGAACATGAGTGTACGCATCCTTGAGATCTAGAGAACAAAGCCAATCCTGACTCTGAAGGTATGGCAGCAGAGTTCCTAGAGAAACCATCTTGAATTTTTCCTTGACTAGGAATCTGTTCAACTCTCTTGAGATCTAAAATGGGTCTGAAGCCCCCTGTTTTCTTTGGGATAAGAAAATAGGGGGAGTAGAACCCTGTGCCTTGTTGTTGAGAAGGCACTTCCTCTATTGCCCTTTGGGCTAGAAGAGTGGCAACCTCCTGCTCTAACAGGCTGAGGAGGGAGGTTGGAGAATTGAACTGGTGCACTCTTGTGAGAGGGGGCAAGCTGGAAAAATGAAGTTTGTACCCCTCTCTTATGATGGAGAGTGTCCAATGCTCTGCTGTGATTTGCCCCCATCTGGGAGCAAAGTGACATAACCTTCCTGGAATGGTGGAGGGCTCTGGTCCTTCTAGAGTCAGGAAGGCTAAGTTCTCTAGCAGAAAGTCAAAGGCCCTAAGGGGGCTGAAACTGCTGGGCTGGAGCAGGCCTCGCAGCCTTTGCCTTGGTCTGTTTGGAGAATTGCTGACGTTTGGAAGGGAACTGAGCTGCAGAAGATGCTCTCTATAAGCAGGATAGGATCTTCCCTTTTTAGAAAAAGGTGTTTTCTTGAACAACCTTTTCTTAGCAGGAGCAGCTGTAGAATTGGATAGTCTATCCAAAGCAGAATTTTCAGCATCCATCTGATTGGTAAGGATTGGCAAGCAATAGCCAAACAGATTTTCACCTGTACAAGGGATATTTCCCAATTCATCTTGGACCCAGGTCTCCAAATCAGATGCTTGAAGCCAAGCAATCCTACGTGCACCTATAGCTATAGCTGAGGCTCTGCTTACGCATTCAAAGGAGTCGAAAACTGCACGGTTGGAGAATTTGGAGATATCCTGGACATGTTTGAGCCAAGAGAGAAATTCTTGCCTTTTATTGTCAGAAATAAAAGGACTCAAAGTCTGCAAATGGTCAGTGACTTCTTTTAAGAACATTCCCATGTAGAGACTATAAGAATTAATTCTCACAGTAAACATGGAAGCTTGGAAGACTCTTCTTCCAAAAGCATCTAGGGTTCTACATTCACGTCCTGGAGAATTAGAGGCATGTCTCTTGGCACTCCTAATCTTTCTCATTGCAGACTCAACCACAATAGAGTGGTGAGGAAGCTGAGTTTTATGGAAACCAGGACAAGGAGGGACACGATACATGGTGTCCAACCTGCGAGAATGAGGAGAGGTGGTTAGAGGTGCTTCCCACATCCTTAACATGAGATCATACAGAATTTCATGAATAGGCAAGGTAGCTGCCTCTTTAGGAGTTTTAGGATATTGTAGAATATCTAACTCCTTAGCTCTAGGCTCTGACTCTGGGGCTACTGTGATAGAGACCCCGAGCCACTTCTCTGATAAAGTCTTGAAAAGACAAGTCCTCTGGAGGAGACATCCTTCGTTTAGGAGAGGACTCCTCCTGTGGAAGAAGCATCGCTGCATCGACAGACTCTTCAGAATCCTCAGAGTCAGAAGAATCGAAGTACCATCTGTCGGGATGCTCTTGCAAAGCCCGATACCCGTACCAACCGGGGTCGGTATCGGGAATCATCAGTACCGGGGTATCGGTACCGGAGGGCTGCAGAGGGCAGGGTACCGGCATGGCTGACACCGATGCCGATGTCAATGACACCGGTACCGGATTCAGTATCAATGGCGATACCGGAGCCGGTACCTGCGGAGTAGTCTGTTGCGGTACCACGGGCATCGATGCCACAAGGAAAGCCGCCAGACTGCGTTCCATGGACAGAATCCTCTGATCCAATCGACGCTGCCAATGTCTGGAAGTCGGTACCGGTGGAGGCTACCGGTACCCCAGAGCATGGCACCAGGAGATCTGTTGAGGCCACGCCATCTAGATCGTCCTGGAACCCCGATGATGATGCTTTAGAAGCCGAAGCCTCCCGCCGGGGTAATTTTGCCGGTGCAGAATCCTTGAGGGCAAGGCCAGGGGCATCTCGATGCTTAGAAGGAGATTTGCCCTTCGAGGACCGGCTGGATTTATGTTTAGTTACCTGAGATCCATGTGAGGAAGAAGAAGCCCTGGAAGACGTCAATGCCACCGAAGCCGCATCAGAGGGAAACAGGGTACTGAGCTTTGCAGCTCGGTTCTGTCGACCTCTCTCAGACATCATGGAACAGGACACACAATTTTTAATGGAATGGTCAGGGCCTAGGAGACAATGAGGCAAGGGCCTAAATATTTGAGACACCAGTCATGGGTGTCGGTGACGGATATAGTACTGCCACATTTTGTGCACTTCTTAAAACCTGAGGCAGGTTTTTCCATACTTAAGGAAAAAGGTTTTGGGCCTAAGGCCCAAAACTGAAGTACACATGAAGAAAAAATAGAAGGGTTTTTTTTTTTTTTTTTAAAGAAAAGAATAAGAACCGGCGGTACCGGTATAGCGTCGAGGAAGGCAGACGCGTACAGATAAGAAATAAAGAAAAAATAAGGAAATTCTTCTGCAGTGACAGGAACATGACCTGCTGGCTCCGCGGAAAAACTACAACTGAGGAGAGACAGTTGGAAAGGCGGGAAGGCAGCATGCCGGCGCTGTGGGATGCTCCCAAAAGCTTTCTGATTGGACGCTGGGGAGCGTTCCCGCGCAGGCTCCGTCGGTACTGACATACCCATATGTGAAGACTCATTCCTGCTTGTTCCTGGAGATATTCACAGATCTGAAGAAAGCCCTCCAGCTGTAAAGGCTGCTCATTTCTGCTAGGGTTCAGAGACATTAGTGATGTCATCCTCTCCTCCAGCGCTATCTTCAGATTGCTGCTCCAGGAGCTGCTGAGCGCTAAGAGGGGCCACGCTAAAGGAGACAGAAAGGAATTAACTGGCCCCACCACTGGGCCCAAAAGGCACTACTGGGTAAAAATTCTCACTTTTACCTTCATTTTCCTCATATAAAGGATGGAGAAAACACAAAGAATGATCAAGGCAAAAACAGGGGGGGGGGGGAGTGGAGTCAAGTTTGGAGCACTCTCCACTTGCTGCCACAATATTAGAGAGCATTAAAACTATCTGAAGGAGCCTTCCGGTGACACATGAGCGAGTGAGGACGGTTCTCTGCTCGCTCCGGGGCCACCTTGAAATTAAATCGCTAAATTCCTATTTGTAGCCCTCACTAAAGAAAGGAGAGAATAACTTTGAGCAGAGTGGAGGAGGTGGCAACAAAAAAAAAAAAAAAAAAAAAAAAAGAGAAACGAGAGAGCAATGCCGTTGCAGACAAAGAAAGATCGAGAGAGAGCCCACAAACCTGGGGCCGCGATGCCGGCAGTAACGAATCCAGCCTCTCTGGGAACGGAGAGTGCAGAATCGGCCACAGAAGAGATGGCAAAGAAGGTGGTGAAGCTCCTTGACCCGAAATTCGATCAGATACTGAGCAAGCTGGAGACAGTAGGAGCAGAGCTGGCTGAAATTGGTCAGAGAGTGGAGGAGGTAGAGCATAGAGTCTCGGCGTTGGAAGATGAAGAGGAGCGCAGATCAAGAGAGCACGAGGCTCAACACATGCAGCTGGAGGCCTTGTTAGAAAAAGTGGACGATCTCGAGAACAGATCGAGAAGAAATAACTTACGAATAGTGGGGGTGCCAGAATCCACTTCTGATCTAATGCTAATACCGTTAATCGAGACTTGGTTACCCAAAGAACTGGGTCTGGAATCACTGGTTGGAGATATCAAGGTGGAGCGTGCGCATAGAATGGGTGCTAAAATGGAGGCACACCAACGGCCCAGAGTGGTGATTGTGCGAATCCTGAACTTTCAACACAAGGCGCAGCTGCTCCAAGCATACAGAAAGAAGCGGAACCTGCAACTGGAGAATCAGAAAATCGTAATCTTTCAAGACTACTCAGCGGTAGTGGCGGCGAAGAGAAAGGAATTCGCGCCAATATGCACCACGTTGTTTCAAAAGAAAGTGAGGTTCTCATTAGCGTTTCCTGCTATTTTAAGGGTCTCCAATCTGGAACAAAATCAAGTGTTCACATCGGTAGGAGCAGCAAGGTCTTTCCTGGAAGGTCTGGGGAACAACGTGGCATACCGGACGACACTAGAGGGGAACCGTTGAACGCAAGCGGATGCCATGAAGAACGAGAGCAGCAAAATAAAAAGGACAGAAAGGATATAAGTGGACAATGAGAAATATGAAGCAATGACTGATGGCTATGGAAATGTGTTGAGACAGTAGGTGAATCTGTGTCTCTTGTGTGGGTGAGTGGTTTTGCAGCATGATGGAGGTGAGGGGTGTACTTGTTCACGACACAGAGACACACACAAGAAGTGGAAAATTCTGGTTGCGATGTGGTGATTGAGGGCGAAGAGCAGGAGGGAGCATGTGTGAAGAATGTGCAGTTCAAATGAGGGCAGGATATCTGTAGCACAGGGGAGAGTGGAGTGGAGTGGAGGAATGGCCTAGTGGTTGGGGCAAGGTACTTCAGGCCAGAAGGTCGGGGGTTCAAATCCCACTAAAGGACAGCAACCTTGGGCTGGAAGGACTGGGGTTTCTAGTCCCACAGGTGCTCCTTGTGGTCTTGGGCAAGTCACTTAACCCTCCATTGCCCATGTTCCTTGTAAATAGTTATCTCCAAGTTAAAATGCCCTGTTCAATGTAATTTCAGTTTGTTCAATGTAAACCGCACTGATGCAGAATAGCGCGGTATATAAGAAAATGTAAATAAATAAGAGGGAGGTTGGGGCGGCCCTGCAGTGTCCAATTCGGAGTCAAGCCTCAGCGAAGAGCGCTGAGGGTAGGAGGGTGGAATTTTATGGGTCAAGGGATAAGGGGATAGAGGGGACGAATGGGCCGGGGAAGTGAGGAGGGGGTGGGATGGGGGGGGCAACAGGGAAAGGGGGGACAAGGGGGGGGGAATGAGGGTCCAGAGCTAGAAGATAGGATTGTGAAGATGAGATTAAGGAAAAGGGGCCTTGATTACTTCCATTAGGAAAGGGAGCGCCGACGGGGGGTTGACGCTGGGCAACCCCACGTTAAATTACGTACAGGGGGCCTTGGAATTAGAGTCTGGAGGCTAGAAGCAAATGGAGAGTAATTGGCGCATAATAACTTGGAATGTGGGTGGAGTGCGCACACCTATAAAGCGCACAAAAATTTTGCAAGCCTTAAAAAGGGGGAAGTGCGTGTGGCGCTACTACAGGAAACTCACCTAACAGACAAAGAACATGTTAAATTAAAAAAAGAGATTGGGTCGGACATGTGTTTGCTGCATCTTCCGGAGAGAGGAAGAGGGGAGTTGCGATTTTAGTGAAAAAGGGAATTCAAGTAGAAGTACTAAGAGAAGAACTAGACCCGATGGGGAGATTCCAGTTTCTGCATGTACAATTAAACAGGGAAGAGCTCCTTCTAGGCAATGTATATGCCCCAAATGTTTATGATCATGAGTTCTTTAAGCATCTTCTTCAGAGGATTGGGAAGGAGCCCAGGGTGCCGTTGATACTTGCAGAAGATTTCAACTGCCCTCATGACCCTGAATTGGATAAGTCCACTGGGGGAGAGGGAGGGGGATAGAGCAAAAAAGATGTGAGCTACTTATGCCGGATGAGGGGACTGGTAGACACATGGAGAACGCTACATGAGGGGGAAAGAGATTACACACATCTGTCCAGAGTGCATCAGACTTGGTCCAGAATTGACTATATCCTAGTTTCCAAAAACGACTTTGGGAGGGTGGTAAGCACTGAAATCGAGCACATCATTGTGTCAGATCACGCGATGGTGCGAATGGATTGGAGGGGGAGAAGGGGGGGGGGGGCGCAGATGGTCCTTCCCTCGGCAGATGTGGCGCAATAAAGATTTTCAAAAGTACTTGGAGCAGAAGTGGGGGGAGTATCTAGAATATAATAAGCAGTCTGTGGAATCGGTGGCATTGTTGTGGGAGGCTGAAAAGGCGGTGATGAGGGGACACGTCATTGCATATGTGGCCAAAGAGAGGAAAAAGATTAACAAGGATATTCTGAGTCTGAAGGAGCACTTAAAGGAACGGAAAAAAAGAGGCGGCAAAGAAGCCAGGGGGGAGGACTCTACAGGCTTATTTGAAAGTTCAACAGGACATTAATAGGCTTATACAAGAACGTGCGGTTTATAGTATGCACTATTATCGGCATCGATTCTTTAGATATGGAAACCGCACGGGCAGAATGCTAGCCCGGTTGGTGAAAGACTGGGGAAGCTCAAAAGCCGTAACGATCCTGGGTGATAAGAACGGAATGCGACAAAATCAAGCTGGGAAAGTAGTGGAGATTTTCCGGAAATTTTATGAAGACTTATACACGCCAGAAGAGGAAGACAGGGAACAGGAGCAGAACTTTCTGAATGGAGTTTCCCTCCCGCAGACCTCCTAGATGGAGCTTGGGGAATTAAATAGGCCCATCACAGGCGACTTATAAACAAACTGAGCACCCTAGGGATGGACCCTAAAGTTACTGCTTGGGTTAGAAATTGGTTGGGTGGGAGGCGACAAATAGTACAGGTAAATGGAGCTCACTCTGAGGAAAAGGATGTTACCAGTGGTGTACCCCAGGGATCTGTCCTTGGCCCGATTTTTTTTAACATCTTTGTTAGTGATATAGCAGAAGGGCTGTTGGGTAAGGTTTGCCTCTTTGCAGATGATAGCAAAATCTGCAAGAGTAGACACCCAGGAAGGTGTAGATAACATGAGGAGGGATCTAGCTAAGCTTGAAAAATGGTCTAGAATTTGGCAGCTGGGATTCAATGTTAAAAAATGTAAGGTCATGCATTTGGGCTGCAGCAATCAAAGAGAGCAATATAGTATAGGGGGTGAAGTACTTTTGTCCACTAAAGACGGGACCTAGGCGTGGTTGTGTCTGATGATCTTAAAGTAGCTAAACAGGTAGAAAAGACGGATGGCAAAAGCTAGAAGGATGCTTGGGTGCATACAGAGAGGAATGGCTAGCAGAAAAAAGGAGGTGATAGTGCCTCTGTATAAGTATTTGATGTGACCTCATTTGGAGTATAGTGTGCAAGTCTGGAGACCGCACCTTCAAAAGGATATAAACAGGATGGAGTCAGTACAGAGGGTGGTTACTAAAATGGTTAGTGGTCTTCATTATAAAGCATATGAATACAGACTTAAGGATCTTAATATGTACACCTTAGAGAAAAGGCGGGAAAGAGGTGATATGTTTGAGAAGTTTAAATACCTCCGTGGCAGAAATGTATAGGGGGAGAGCCTCTCAATTGAAAGCAAGTTCTGCTATGAGGGGACATGGGATGAGGGTGTAGATTCAGGAGTGATATACAGAAATATTACTTTATGGAAAGAGTGGTGGATCCGTGGAATAGTCTCCCAGTGGAGGTGGTAGAGATGAGGACTGTATCTGAATTCAAAAAAAGCATGGGACAAACACAGAGGATCTCTAAAGGAAAAAAAGGGGACTGTTGTAGTTGTTGATATGGAAGGACAGACTAGATTGGCAACAGAAAAAGACCACATGGCCTTATTTCTATGTTTCTAATGGGAGACAGCCAACATGGCTTTAGACAAGGAAGATCTTGTCTTACTAATCTGTTATGTTTTTTAAAGGTGTGAATAAACAGGTAGAGAAAAGTGAGTCGGTTGATTTGGACTTTCAGAAAGCCTTTGACAAGGTCCCTCAGAGATTTTTGGAAAACCTAAAAAGAGTCATGGAATAGGAGGCAGTGTACTATTGTACATCAGGAACTGCTTAAAAGATAGAAACAGAGGGTAGGGCTAAATGGCCAATTTTCCCAATGGAGAAAGGTGAATAGCGGTGTACCCCAGGGATCTGTGCTGGGTCCGCTGCTTTTTGACATATTCATAAATGACCTGGAAAAGGGAACGAGTGAGGTTATCAAATTTGCAGATGACACAAAACTAAAGTTGTTAAAACCCATGAGGATTGTGGAAAATTGCAAGAGGATCTTGATAAATTGGAAGATTAAGTTTCATCTGCCATTTTGATGCCCAATGTGGACAAATGCAAAGTTATGCACCTAGGGAAGAGCAAACCAAACTATGGTTACACGATGCAAGGTTCCATATTAGGAACCACCACCCAGGAAAAAGATTTAGGTGTCATTGTGGATAACATGTTAAAACCCTCCGCCCAGTGTGCAGCGGCGGCCAAGAGAGCAAATAGAATGCTAGGTGTCATAAGGAAAGGAATGGAAAATAAAACAAAGGATATTATAATGCCTCTGTACTGTTCCATGGTGCGACTACACCTTGAATATTGTGTGCAATTCTGGTCGCCGTATCTTAAAAAGGATATAGCGTTATTAGAAAAGGTTCAGAGAAGAGCCACCAAAATGGTAAAGGGGATGGAACGATACTCCTATGAAGAAAGGCTAAAAAGGTTAGGGCTCTTTAACCTGGAAAAGAGACGGCTGAGGGGAGATATGATAGAAGTCTATAAATTAATGAACGGAGTGGTATGGGTAAACGTAGATCGATTGTTTACATTATCAGAATATAGAAAGACTAGAGGACATGCAATGAAGCTACAGGGTAAACTATTTAAGACTAATAAGAGAAAATATTTTTTCACTCAACGTGTAATCAAACTCTGGAATTTGTTACCGGAGGATGCAGTAAAGGCTGTTAGTGTAGCTGGGTTTAAAAAAGGTTTGGACAAGTTCCTGGAGGAAAGGTCCATTAGCCATTATTAAAAAGGAACCCAGGATATTACTGCTTGACCCAATACAAACATTGTGGAACCTGTGTCTTTTGGGGAAACTGCTAGATACGTATGACCTAGATTGGCCACTGTTGGAAACAGGATACTGGGCTTGATGGACCTTGGTCTGACCCAGTATGGCATATCTTATGATCTTAGGCCTATGCTGTTGTGTCTTTGGCCTTGGCCTGCTGCCCCTCTGGGGGCATCTGGTAGGAGTGGTAGGTGGGTATACACTGTAGGCTCTCTTCTTTGGGTAGAAGAACTTTTTCCCCCAAAGCCTTCTTTTGGGAAGGGTCAGCAGTCTTCCTGGAGAGCCTGGTGATGGTGAGTAGTTCCATCTCCAACTCAGCAGCCTTCTCAGTCATGGGTCTGCCAAAGAGGTTCTCTCCCTAACATGGGACATCAGCCAAATTTGTCCTGATCCCATTGCACCAATGCCCACCGCAGTCACTCTGGCTACGGACTTGAAGCGGTCATAGGCTTCCCGAGTCACAAATTCCAGGCTCTGGAAGTGCTCGAGATGGTCACCAGAATGCCCAGCCAAGAACCTGGCAAGCTCTCCTACCAGACCTCACAAGTACATGCCCATGTATAGCTGATATGCTTGTATACAGGCCATGAGCATTGAGCCCTGGTAACACTTCCTGCCAAAGCCATCCATGGTGCGGGCCTCCCGACCTAGGGGTACTGGAGGAGTGTGTCTTAGTGCTCTTGATACGGTGCATGGCTGGCTCCACCACCACAGAGTTGTGAGGCAGTTATGTTTTCTCAAAACCCGGTCTGCTGTGGACCAGATATATGGAATCGGGCCACTTGTTCACTGTAGGCACTCTAAGTGGGGTCCCCTATATCCTCCTCCTAAGGGGCCGCTCCAGAATGGGGTGGACAGGGACATTGATGGCCTCCTTTGGCAGGATGGGATACTAGAGGATTTCTAGCTCCTCAGCTCGAGGCTCCTTCTCCACCTCAAGGCAAGGTCTTTCCCATGTCCCTCACAAACTCCAGAAAGGAGAGGTCCTTTGTGGGGGGAGGGGGGGCGGGGGGGTTGTTGCGCCATGAAGGAAGCCAGGCTGTGCTCGAGAACCAGATCATCTCCTTCAGCAGGGATTCCATGATGGTTACAGCCTTGGGAGCCCTGTGCCAAACCTCTGAGGTCTCAGGAGGCAACTCCTCCCTCCGGGGCAACTTGGGAGGCTGCTCCCAGCCTTCGCCCTCAGAGTCCCATCAAGGGCTCCAATGCCCATGACAAGGGGTTTCCCCCTGCCATCAGCACTGCTCTTTGACACCGACTTAAGACAGAGTCTGTTCCTTCCGGGGGCACTCCTCAAAGGAGAGGCGCCGGTCCGATGCCCCGCAACATCGAGGCTTGAAGGTCATCTAGTACTTTTCCAGAGCAGAGGCTTCAGATGGGGCCATTGAGGGTGTCTAAGCAGAGGTCTATGCCAGGGACAGTGTCGAGGCCTTGGAACCAAACGATTCCCACTATTTCTCCTGGTTCTTAAGTCCCTTGCATGTAATCTGCAAGCAGAGAGGGCAAGTCAAAGGTTCATGGTCGACCCAGAGACACTGAAGGCACGAACAGTGGCAGTCAGTGATCAAGATGGTCCAACTACACTGAGTGCACTTTAGCCCACTAATTGGGAAGACAGCTCCCGCCATTTTAAAGGACTCCAATATCCTCACCAACCAGGGGGAAGGGGGTAGGTGTGGGTGTGAGAAAAAACCCGTGCACTGAAAAAGAGAACCCCCCGCCCCCCCCCCCAAAAAAACATGCGGTGTTGAGGTATCGACATTCCTCAGAATCGAAGGTGGGAGGTGAGATGCAAATTGGGACAAGACAGTACTGGGATGGCAAAAAATTGACGAAAAATATCAGCTTATCTCCAGGATTCAGATGGATGTCTGAAGGGCTCTGTGGAAAAAAAAGAAGGTAAGATGACTCCTCCGGGCAATAAGACCAGCACGCATGCGTGGAGTAGCTTCCAAATGCTTCCTTTGGAAGCTAGGAAGCATTTCTGCACGGGTTGAGTCAGTGACGTCACCCATAGACGAGGACCGACTTTCTGCTTGGTCCTGGAGGGAGAAAAAAAAAATCCCACACCTTTTTTTTAGGGCACATTGAGATCAGGAGGGGGAAAAAGGAAACAGCACACATACAGTGACCGTGCATGTTATTTTGCACTTGCATTTACACCCACCCAAACAAGGACAGAGCATATGGACTTTCAGCATACTATACAGCTGCTAGTTCTAAAAGGGAAACTGCAAAAAGTACTCATGTGAAAGTTGCCTATGTTGACTGCTTGAAAACTGCATCATCCCTTTTACATTTAGTAACCTCACAAAGCACACCTTAATTCTACAAAGCTGGCAGAGGCTGCTTTTCCTTGTGGTCTTCCATAGGTGGCAGATGGAAAATAGATGAAGTGAAGGATGTACAAAGCTCATTAACAACACTACTGAAGAATTTTAGATAATCCTCTGGAAGTAAGTCTTCTGGTAGATGGTAGGACTTTAGGCATGTCATTATTCTGACTTTCAGGTGCACCTGTTAGTCAATCACTGCTTTATGGTTCACTCAGGTCTCCCACCCCATGATGGAAAACATTCTTGGTCTGTGTAACTTCAAGTTGCTGACCTCGGATAATATAAGGATTATGTTTAGTTACTTACAAAAACATGGTTTTACCATCTTTCAAAAGGCTATCTATTCAAAAGTAGTTTACTAGAATGATAAAGTTAAAAACAAAGATGAAAACAAAAACAAAAAAGACCAGCGAGAGGGGACTGAGCAGAAGATGTTAATATGTCTGCAGAGTGGCCATTTGATACTCCCATAAAGATTGGCCTGAGAAAGCTTGCTGAAATAAATGTACATTTTTAAACTTTTTAAAATTTTGCCACAGTGTTCCTGGCAAAGGTATAACTGAAGTATTCCATACAGTTGGTGCCATTAAAGAAAAATAAAGGCTGCTTGATGAGTGCATTCAGAACAAATACAGAAAGGGGAAAGGACAGAGGAGCAGCTTGTCGTTTTCTTTAATCCTCAGCTAGAGTTTGGAGAGTAGGTCACCCTCTTAATCAATATGCTGCTGTAGGTGCTGCTGGATTCTGTGTGTTGTTCACAATACACTTCCAACCTTGGTGATTGGTAGTGATGTTTCTGGCCTTGTCGGTGGTCAGTCGCTGGTTACTTAGGTCTTCCTCGGTGCTGCTTGTTGAACCCTCCAGTGAGCAAGTCGTTCTCGCTAGAGGAGTTTGTATGGCAGCCGAATGGTGTTCATTCTGCAAACGTGGTCAAACCAAACTATTGCAGTCTGTGTTTTTGGATTTGTTCTTCGACTGAAGGGTGATAGTCACACTTTGTCCGAATTGTCTCATTTTGATGACGATCATGAAGAGAGACAACCAAAATCTGTCTCCAGCATCACATTTGAAAGACTGAACTTGTTCCATGTCAGGTTTGAGCAGAGTCCATCTTTCCAATCTGTACAGGAGAACTGGCAGGAAGTGTGATTGGAAGAGGCACATTTTGGTCTTGGTGGAGATTGGCCTTCTGCCAGAGGCACCATTTGGAGTGAGGCAAATGCTACCATTGCCTGACCAATCCTGCTGTGGATATCTGTGGTGGATGTCACCTTTTTCTGCACCAGCAATTCCAGGTATTTGAATTCTGGGACCTGCTCAATTTGGATTCCATTAAGGTGAACATTGGCCTGTGATCCATCCATGGTCATAACTTTAGTCTTGTCCGCATTGATTCTTAGGCCATAAGATTGGGCAATGCAGTAAAGGATGTCTGTGGTCTCTGCATCCATATCAGCAAATATGGCACCATCATCTGCAAACATCAAGTTGGTCAAGAAGTTGTTCACATCATACTGAAAAGCAGGAGTGAGGCAACATCTCCCTGGCAGATTCCAGATTTGAAAGGAATTTCCTTTCAATTGTTGGCAGTGTATTCATGAAGATCATACAAACAAGGCTACAGAAACATTGTGAACAGACCAGCCAAGAAGAGCAAGTACAATTTAGGCCACATTGGGGCTGCACTGATCAAATATTCACCATTCATCAACTGGAAGAGGAAAGGATCAGGCGTGGAAGTTGAACCATCGTCTTCAGACTTCAAGTCTGCATTCGACTGTGTTCACTGGCCTGTCCTGTGGAGGGCATTGGAGAACGAGCATGTTTGGCTGAATATCACATCCAACTTCTCCAAGCATCATTTAATGGCTCAACCAGCAGTGTATGGATCTAAAATGAACTATCCAAGGAAGAGCTTTTGACCATTAGAAGAGTCCAGGAGGAATTTTAAAGTCACCGAGTATTTGCAAAGGAAATGTGTGTCTGTTTAAAGTGGAGGGCCTTGTGCTTCAAGGTAAGAATTTTGGCTACCTGTAGCTTGACATATCAAATTCAATGTTGTGTTTTCAATAGTAGGGAGATATGATCAGACTGGGGTGTTCCAGTCAGAGGTTTAACAGCAGAGTTTTGTATCAGTTGTAAGCAGTGCATCAGGATATTGGGGAGGCAATATAGAGAGTGTTACAACAGTCAACCTTTGAGATCAATAAAGAATGTGGTGGTATATTTACATCAGCCTGAGATAGATATTCTTCAAATTGTCCAAATTCTGTAAAGTCCTATGAATGCCAGTTTCATGGTTTCTTGAAACTCAGAAGAGTCTAGCCAAACTCCTAATGTGCAAACAAGGAGTCCTGTTAATAGAGGGAAGATACAGAAGTGTGAACCTATCAAACCAAATAGTAATTCAGGGTTGCCAAAACAGAAGTGCATCTATGCATATCAAACCAGGCTGCAACTTTGTCAAAACATATTCATGACTGGGAGGCTCTATGTTTGTGGATCAAAAGGAAATTGAATGCCTTCTGCATTGGGATAGAAAGGTAGTTAATCACCAGTAGCAGGGGTTTTCCATTGATAGCAGGAATTAGTCTTCATAATCCTCCCACCTCCTCAAAACGTTGTCTTCTGCTACAGCTATGTTATCAGAAATGTCCATGTATAGGTGGAGAACCATGCAGGAATGCTCCCCAGCTCATATTAGAAGCTTTTGGGAGGCTCTACTGTGCCTGCATGCTACTATCTTGTCTGCCACCGTGGTGCCATCTTGATTCAGTCTGATAACAGAGCTGTAACAGGAGATCACTCTTCAGGGAGGTGGGAGGGTTGCGAGGACTAATTCCTGCTGTCGACAGAGATCACCTGCTACAGGCAAGTAACGACCTTTTCTCCGTGGACAAGCAGGAAGGAGTCCTCATGTATGGGACTCCCAAGCTGCAGACTACTGAAAGTCCAAGGAGACCACTGAGAAGCCCAACAGGGACAAAAAAACTCAACTGCAGTATGGCAACAGGCCTTAATGGTCAAGAGACCAACTATGTATAAAAGCCATGATTATCTCTGCCCCTTTTTCTGGGTAGCCTGGACAGAAAAGAATGAACCTGGATTTGGGGGGGGGGGGGGGTGGAGTTGGATTCTAATCCCCAGATTCCTGAATACAGATTGGCCAAAGTTGCTGTAGTGTCAGGACTCCCCATCTAGGCAGTAGTGAGATGTGAATGTGTGGACTGAAGACCACGTTGCAGCCCTGCAGATCGCTTCCATGGAGAGAATATGCAAGTTGGCCACCGACGCAGCCATAATCTGATATGATTAGTGACATGACCATCAAGGCTCAGGCCTGCCTGGACATAAGCGAAAGAGATAGTCTGCCAGCAAAATTGAAAGAAAATGTTTAGAAATGGTAGCCCCTAGCTCACTGGGGTCAAAAGAAATAAAAACCTGGATGGATTTTCTATGGGCCTTTGTCCACCAAGCAAAAGGCTAAGGTTTGCTTGCAGTCCAACATGTTCAACATAGCTTCCCCTTTGTGTGCATGAGGTCTCAGGAGAAGTGTTGAAAGAACAATTGAGTACTTAAGGAAGGAATTTAGGATGAGTACAAAGGACCACTATTATAGTGGAATTTGGTGTAAGGCAGATGAACTACTAGAAACTGAAGCTCGATCACTCTGCATGCTGAAGTGACCGCCACCAAAGACACTTTCCAGGTTCAAGAACGTCAGAGGACAGGAACTGAGCGGCTCAAACAGAGCTTTCATGAGCTGTGCAAGAACCACAATAAAGGTTCCAAAACACTGCGGGAGACTTCAAGAGAAACAAGCCCTGCATAAAGTGAGCAACTAAAGGCTGTACTGAGATGAACTTTCCTGCCACACCTCAGTCACACTAAGATGGATCCTGAGAGTTGGTCTTTCCAGACTCAGAGAGGTGTAGAAGATATTCCAGTAGTTTTTGTGTGGAACAGACAAAAGGATCTAGGGCCTGGCCCTCACACCAGACAGCAAATCTTTTCCACTTGCAAGAGTAAGATTCTCTCAAAGGCCCCTCCCCAGAGGCCAAAAGGGTTACATCCTCTAGCATGCTAAACTCAGACATTAGCCTCTCAACAGTAATGCTGTGAGGGCCAAGGACCAGATGCTAAGGTGCAATCTCCAGGAACAAGCAGGAAGGAGTCTTCACATATGGGTATCGTCGGTACTGACAGAGCCTGCGCGGGAACGCTCCCCAGCGTCCAGTAAGAAAGCTTTTGGGAGCATCTCACGCGCCTGCGCGCTGCCTTCCCGCCTTTCCCAACCGCCTCTCTCCAATTCTTCTTTTCCGTGGAGCCAGCAGGTCTTGTTCCAGTCACCGCAGAAGAAGTTCTTTATTTTTTTCTTTATTTTTCTGTGTCGCGTCTGCCTTCTTCGATGTCAGACCGGTACCGCCAATCTTTTCTTTTCTTTCTTAAAAAAAAATAATAAATAAAACAAAACTTCTCTTCAACTGTGCATTTTCAGTTTGGGCCTTAGGCCTGAACATTTTTCTCCTCATGGAGAAGCCCGCTTCCGGGTTCAAAAAGTGTACAAAATGTGGCGGTACTATTTCTGTCACTGACACCCATGATTGGTGTCTAAAATGTTTGGGTCCTGACCATTCCATCACGGATTGTGTGTCCTGTACCATGATGTCTAAAAGAGGTCAGCAGAACCGAGCAGCCAAGCTCAGTACCCTGTTTCCCTCTGATGCAGCCTCGGTGGCATCGACGTCTTCCAGGGCTTCTTCTTCCTCCCATGGATCCCAGGTAACCAAACATAAATCTAGCCGGTCCTCGAAGGGCAAATCTCCCTCTAAGCATCGAGATGCCTCCGGGCTTGTCCTCGAGGATTCCGCACCAGCAAAATTACCCCGGCGGGAAGTTCCGGCTGCCAAAGCATTGTCTATGGGGTCACAGGTTGACATCGATGGCTTGGCCTCGACCGATCACCTGTTGCCGTGTTCTGGGGTACTGGTGGCCTCCACTGGTACCGACATCCAGACTCTGGTGGCGTCGATGGATCAGAAGATTCTGTCCATGCAACGCACCCTAACGGCATTTATGCAGGCTTCGACGCCTCCGGTACCGCAACAATCTCCGTTGCCGTTACCGACTCCGGCACCGTTCCCGGTGCCGGAACCGATTGCATCGACATCGGCTTCGGTGTCGACTGCAACGGTACCCTGTCCTATGATGCCCATCGGTACCGAACCGGTACCGCTTATGCCCGTTGTCGATCCCACTCAGTACGCGTATCGGGCTTTACAGGAGCATCCAGACAGGCGATACTTCGATTCCTCCGAAGACTCTTTTGAGTCGGAGGCTTCTGTCGAGGCACAGGTACTTCTTCCTCAGGAGTCTGCTTCTCCAAAAAGAAGAATGTCTCCTCCAGACGACTTGTCTTTTCAAGACTTCATTAGGGAAGTGGCTAGGGGCCTCTCCATTACAGTGGCCCCTGAGTCAGAGCCTAGAGCCAAGCAATTAGATATTTTACAATATCCTAAGGCTCCTAAAGAAGCAGCTACCTTACCTATTCATGAGATTCTTTATGATCTCATGTTGAGCATGTGGGAGACTCCTCTTACTACCTCTCCTCATAGGTTAGACACCATGTATTGTGTCCCTCCTTGTCCTGGCTTTCATAAGTCTCAGCTTCCTCACCACTCTATTGTGGTAGTCTACCATGAGGAAAATAAAGAGTGCAAAGAGACACTCATCTAATCCTCCAGGACGTGAATGCAGGACCCTTGATGCTTTTGGCCGAAGGGTTTTCCAAGCTAATATGCTTGCTGCCAGAATCAACTCCTATAGTGTCTATATGGGGGATGTTTCTAAAAGAAGTCACAGATCATCTGCAGACTTTAGCCCCTTTTATTTCAGATGATAAAAGGCAGGAATTTCTTACTTGGCTCAAACATGCCCAAGATGTTTCCAAATTTTCCAACCGTGCAGCCTTTGACTCTTGAGTGTGTAAGCAGAGCCTCGGCTATTGCCATAGGTGCACGCAGAATTGCTTGGTTACAAGCCTCTGATTTGGAACTCTGGGTCCAAGATGAACTGGGAAATCTTCCTTGTACAGGTGAAAACCTTTTTGGCAGGGATTGGCAAGCAAAGGCCACTCAGATGGATGCTGAGAACTCTGCTTTGGATCGACTTTCAAAGTATACCTCTGCTCCTGTTAAGAAAAGGTTGTTCAAAGACACCTTTTTCTAAAAAGGGAAGATATTATCCTGCTTATGGTCAGCAGGCATCTTCTGCAGGTCGTTTTGCTGCAAAGCGTCAGCAACCACCTAAACAGGCCAAGTCAAAGGCTGCCAAGCCTCCCACGGCCCAGCAGCCTCAGCCTCCTCAGGGCCTTTGACTTGCACCTAGAGAACTTAACCTTTCTAGCTCTGGAAGAACCAGAGCCCCTCACCATTCCAGGAAGGTTGGCTTACTTTGCTCCCAGATGGGAGCAAATCACAGCAGAGCAATGGACCCTCTCCATTATAAGGGAAGGGTACAAGCTTCATTTCTTAAACCTTCCTCCCCACACCATGGTGAAAAAGTTCAATTCTCCAACATCTCTCCTCAACCTTCTGGGTCAGGAGATTGCTACCCTTCTTGCCCAAGGAGCAATAGAAGAAGTACCTCTTCTTCAAAAGGGCTCAGGGTTCTACTCCCCTTATTTTCTTATTCCAAAGAAAACAGGGGGCTACAGACCCATCTTAGATCTCAGAGAATTGAACAAGTTTCTATTCAAGGAGAAATACAAGATGATTTCTCTCGATGCTCTGCTTCCATACCTTCAGAGTCAGGACTGGCTTTGTTCTCTAGATCTCAAGGATGCGTACACCCATGTCCTCATCCATCCAACACATAGAAGGTTCCTTCGGTTCCTTTTTCAAGGAAAGCACTACCAATACAGGGTGCTTCCTTTCCGTCTGGCCTCTGCACCAAGGGTGTTCACGAAATGCATGGCAGTAGTAGCTGCATTTCTACGCACTCTAGGAATATTCATTTTCCCATATCTGGACGACTGGCTCATTCGAGCTCCATCCCAGTCAGAGGCCCAGACTTGTCTAACCTGCACAATGCGTGTCCTTCAGTATTTGGGACTGGTAATAAATATCCCAAAATCCCATCTCACCCCTACTCAGTCTCTGGAGTTTATAGGGGCCTTGCTGGATACCACAACTGCAAGGGCCTATCTTCCTCAGGCCCGTTGCCTACGCTTGATGCAGTTAGCCTCCCAGATACAGTTAAAGTCCCATTTAACTGCTCGAGAGATTTATTTATTTATTTATTTAACAGGTTTTTTATACCGCCTTTTCCTTAAATCAAAGCGGTTACAAAGACATACAAAAGCTAAACATAGGCATGGGAAGTGAAAGGTGGGATACATAACATGGTGAACTATTACAAAAAACACAATGTAGAGAGGTTACAATTAATATGAGTTGGTTAAGTGTCATAGCCGTAGTGCTCAATGAAAAGAACGAACTTTAGTTGTTTTCTGAATTCCTTCAGTTCCTCAATAGATCGTAGGTCGGGGGGAGAGAGTTCCATATTTGAGGGGCCGATAAGGAAAGAGCTCTTTGTGAGGTGAGTTTACAGACTTTAGTATAGCTACTTGGGGTGCCGAGGGTGTCAGCTGTGGTTTTCCTTCTAGGTCTTTTGCTGGTGTTAGGGAATAAGAGGGCTTGGAGACTGATTGCTGAAGTCTTATGTCTGATTTTGAATATATTGATGACCAACTTGTATCTGATACGGAGGCTTATTGGGAGCCAGTGGAGTTCTTTAAGAATTGGGGTGATGTGGGCTTGAGTAGAAGAGCCGGCGATTATTCTGGCAGCTGTGTTCTGAGAGATGTTACAACTATTAGGCCACATGGCATCCACCGTGCATGTGGTTCCATATGCTCGCCTTCACATGAGGGCAGCTCAATGGACTTTGTCCACCCAATGGATTCAGGCATCAGGTTGCCTGTCAGACAAAATAGCAAACTCCAGTCGCCTATTTTGGTCTCTCCAGTGGTGGAAGTCCCCTCCAAATCTGTTGCTGGGGTACCCTTTTCAGCAGTCACTACCCCAAGCAACTCTGACAACAGATACTTCTCCAATGGGTTGGGGAGCCCATCTGCAGGGTCTCTCCACCCAGGGCATCTGGTCTCCACAGGAGACTTCTCTGCATATCAATCTCTTGGAACTCAGAGCAATATTCTTAGCTCTCAGAGTATTCCATTCCCTGCTCAGCTACAGGACAGTCCTCATCCATACGGACAACCAAGTAGCCATGTTCTATGTAAACAAGCAGGGTGGGACTGGCTCTCTGTCGCTTTGCAACGAAGCTTTGCGACTATGGGCCTTCGCCAGAGAGCATCACATCCATCTTCTGGCAGTATATCTTCCAGGTGTTCAAATCTCTTGGGCGGACAGACTCAGTCGAGTTCTGCTTCCACACGAGTGGTCCCTCCACATGGACAAGGTAGCCAGGATTTTTCGAATTTGGGGAACCCCGGACATAGACCTCTTTGCAAGTCCGTGGAATGCCAAACTTCCCCGGTTCTGTTCCAGAATTCCGTGTCAGGGAGTTCAGGCCAAGGATGCCTTCCTCCTTCACTGGGGTCAAGACTTCCTTTATGCCTTTCCACCAATTCCCCTAATTCCCAAAACACTATTCAAGCTTCAGAGAGATCGAGGGACCATGATCCTCATAGCACCACATTGGCCACGCCAAGTGTGGTACCCTCTACTTCTGCATCTCTCTCAAGCTCCTTCACTGGACTTAGGCTCTGCACCAGACCTTCTATCCCAGGAAGAAGGAACGTTATGGCACCCAAACCCCCAGTCTCTCCATCTCAGGGCTTGGTTGCTGAGGGCCTAGACCTTCAAGATTTTAATCTCTCTCAGCAAGTCAGAGATGTTATTCATGCCTCTAGAAAGCCTTCTACTAGATGTTCCTATGCTTTCAAATGGAAAAGATTTACCATTTGTTGTTCGGGGAAGGGTCTAAACCCTCTTGCAATACCTCTGAATTCTCTACTAGAGTATCTCCTGCATGTCTGAAAACGAATTCAGTAAGAGTCCATCTGAGTGCTATTGCAGCATCCCTCAAGCCTCTCAATGGACAACCTATTTCCTCTCATCCTCTGATAGCAAGATTCATGAGAGGCCTTCTTTTAACTAAACCTCCCATTAGACCACCTCCAGTGGCATGGGACTTAAACCTGGTTCTTGGCCAGCTTATGAAGCCACCCTTTGAACCTTTAGCCACCACCTCCTTGAAATTTCTTTCTTGGAAAGTTGTTTCTCATTGCAGTCACCTCAGCACGCCGCATCAGTGAGCTGCAAGCTTTGGTGGCTAATCCACCTTATACAAGGTTCCATCATAAGGTAGTCCTCAGGACCAATCCACACTTTATGCCTAAAGTGGTCTCGCCTTTTCATCTGAACCAAGATGTATATTTACCTGTCTTTTTTCCAGGACCTCATGCATCAAGTGCAGAGAGGAATCTTCATACCTTGGATTGTAAGAGAGCTCTCGCTTTTTACTTACAAAGAACATAGGAAGTCTTCTCAACTCTTTGTTGCTTTTGATCCTTCTCATTTAGGACGTCCAGTCTCTAAGAGAACACTGTCCAGCTGGATTGCTCAGTGTATTTCCTTTGCTTATCAGAGTAAGAATCTTCCTCTGGAGGGCCATGTCACACAGTTCATAATGTGAGAGCCATGGCAGCCTCAATGGCTCATCTAAACTCTGTGTCCATCGACCAAATCTGTCGAGCAGCCACCTGGGCCTCGGTTCATACCTTCACAGCCCATTACTGTTTGGACAAGGACTCCCGCCGGGATGCCTCGTTTGGTCAGGCTGTTCTCAAACACCTGTTCCATTCCTAATTAACTCCTACCCTGGTCGGATGCCAGAGATCCATAGGAGGAGGTAGAGTCCTTTTCAAGGACACACAACCTGGGGTTTCTCCCTGGCATCTACAGCTAGGGAGTCCCCATATGTGAAGATTCATTCCTGCTTGTTCCTGGAGATAGCACAGTTACTTACCTGTAACAGGTGATCTCTGGGAACAGCAGGAATAAGTCTTCACAACCCACCCACCTCCCCTAGGAGTTGTATCTCTCTATCTATCTTTCCCTTCCTCTCTCTCTCTCTTTGTCTCAGCTTTAAAACTCGAACTGGAGAGAGGCGGTTGGGAAAGGCGGGAAGGCAGCGCGCAGACGCGTGGGATGCTCCCAAAAGCTTTCTTACTGGACGCTGGGGAGCGTTCCCGCGCAGGCTCCGTCGGTACCGACGATACCCATATGTGAAGAGTTATTCCTGCTGTTCCCAGAGATCACCTGTTACAGGTAAGTAACTGTGCTATATTGTCCTGTCTGCCTGTGTTATGAGATAAGAACATAAGAAATAAGATATGCCATACTGGGTCAGACCAAGGTCCATCAAGCCCAGTATCCTGTTTCCAACAGTGGCCAATCTAGGTCGTACGTACCTAGCAGTTTCCCCAAAAGACACAGGTTCCGCAATGCTTGTACTGGGTCAAGCATTGATATCCTGGGTCCCTTCTTAATAATGGTTTATGGACCTTTCCTCCAGGAACTTGTCCAAACCTTTTTTTTTTTACTTTTTATTTATACCAGTATATAATGTTACATCCAGGTAAAAATGAACTTGAATGAAAAGAAAACAATGGATGATAGATGTGTAATAAAACAAGAAGCAAACTTGACAAAATCACAAGAATAACATCCCAACCATATCATTTAGACCTCAATCAAGAAAGAAAGTATATAAGGGGGGGCGTATTAGGAAATATAAGATCAGGCAAAGGTAAAAAAAATAACCAATACCAAACCTGAATCAAAATATCAAGCGAACAGGTACAGACTTAAATGTCAGCCGTATAGGTCGGTTTAGACACTTCAACAATTTCCTCCCTTGCTATTAAGAAATCAATAAGCTGTCTGGATTCAAAGAAAACATAACCTTTCTGCTTATACACCACACAGCATTTGGCGGGAAATTTCAGTTGAAAAGTCGCCCCTAGGGCTAACACCCAGGGGCGAAGGGCCAAAAGGCTTTTCCTTCTCAACTGCGTACTACACGCAACATCAGGAAAAACTCGTACTTTCGAGCCCAAAAAGTCTACATTGATATTCTTAAAATACAATCGAAGAATAAAGAATTTATCTGACTCTAGCGCCATAGTGACCAGTAAGGTAGACTTATCAGTTATGACATCCAGGGAGGACTCTAAAAACCCTGTTAGGTCCCCCTTTCCAGCAAGAGCAATGGGAGAGCTGGGATCGACATCCCTTAACCCCGAGGACAAATACTGTGCCCGAACCAGAGGTGGAAACTGGTCTTGGGGAAGTTTAAGAACCTCTCCAAAATACCTTCTCACCATCTCTAGGGGAGACAGCAAGGGAGACCGTGGAAAATTTAGAAAACGAAGGTTACAACGTCTAACCTGGTTTTCCAAATATTCCACTTTTCTGGCTGACACAGTCCTGTCCAAAGCCTGGGCATTCACTATACCCTGCAAATGCCCGACTTCCTGCTCCAGCTTAATTAGTCTCTCCTCCTGACCCACCACCGTGCTAGCCAGAGTTCCACAAGTAGTCTTAACCCCAAAATCTTCTTCATTCACAGCACCAAACAGTCTTAAGGGACGAATTAAGTGAAGCTAAACCGTCCCACAGTGTTTCCATAGTTATTACCGCAGGTTTTAACAACATTTTCCCCAGAAGGTCTCCTCCTTGAATAACCTCCACAGCACTCTCTCCACCTACTGCTGTTCCAGCTTCAGTTATTCTCCACCGCTGGACCAGCGCCTCAAGGGAGGAACCATCAGCCAGAGCTCCTCCCAAGGACCCCTCCTTCGGCGTGCTCGTCAGCCTGCTGTCGAGGGATCCAGCCTCTGTTTGAATTACACTTCCGGGTCGCGGTGGGGGAGTTCGCAACTCAGGCGACAACCAAACCCCCGACACACTGTGATAAGGAAGTTTATCATAGTTCAGGAAGGAGCTATAATAGAGGTGAATTGGCTCTGAACAAGCAACCTGTCTTAGTTAGTAGAATTACTAAAACAGAATGTTTTCATAAAAGACTACCAGTCCCAGAATGCACCAGGTTTCAAACAGCCTCTAGAGGAGCTGAAGTGGGGAAACGTGTGTTCAATCAGGAGAGCTATGAGGTAATCCCCAATCACTCATCTCCAAGGGCAGGGCTCGATTCAGCACAGCTGAGCTGTGCTAGGGTGGAGTATCCCTCTAAACAAGTTAAAAGTAAAACATATTCTACACAGAATCAGAAGGTGTGGAGGAACTCAGAGCTCAAGGACAGAGAGAGGAAGCAGCAGCATCAACGTGGAAGGAAGAAGAGGAAAACATCTTGGAGGTCTAAAGAAGGAGCCCATAGCAGTACGTGTGTTGGGAGTCATTCCAGAGGCAAGCATACTCCATTGGACTGGAGGAAGCCAGAGGAGTGGGGTTACAGAGCCAGGAATTCCCGGACGGCACCTGTGAAAGAGACGGCTGCATTTGGAAGGGGCCCTAAGACCAGTGCAAGAAGGTATGTGAAGAGAGACCCAGTGTCCAGGGATCTTGATTGGAAGGCTGGACATAAAAGCTGGACTACTTATTGGCCAGGATATCTGGAGAGGAACCCTAACAGCAAAGGAAGCTCAGGTATGAACTCTGATCTATGCCCTAGCTCTTTACCTGGAAGACAGCAGGGAAGTGTTATCCTGAGAGTGATCCATTAAGGAATTCCTCTGAGTCAGACCATGATATCGATTCTATGATATTTGAAGGAGATATTTTAAATGATCAGAATGAATACATGGATTGCTCTCTGTCTAGGCTGCTGTGGTAAAATACTTTCACAAATACAACAACCATCAAAAGGAAATATAACTTGTTCTTTTATCTACCCAGAAAAGCCTACAAGAAAGCTTTAGGGTAGGATTTGAGCCACATAGAGAAAGTGAACCAGCAAAGGGGTTTGCAGCTGGCTAATTATTGGTAATTAAGCCATGCACAGTTGCACGTGAGCTCTGAAAGGAAACTACTGTTTGTGTGTGAAAATACAAGAAAGTTATCCTTGAAAAAGAACAGTTTTTGGTTACTTTTTGGGTTTTGTTTTTGCTTTTGGAGCACTGCTAAAAGGTATTAGCAGGAGCCCTCAGAAAGACCTTTTCTGTTTCCCATCAAGGTCTTTATTGTTTGATTGATTGCTTAAGAAGTTCAGTTGCTGATATCATGATTTGTTTTTCCTAAGTACAATACTGAAAGCAAGTATCCTTTTGTGTTACCAAGTAAATCTGTGTGGGAGAAATAACCCCATAAATAAAATATATTTTCTTTGCTTACACTCGAGCAACACAACTCATTATTTTGTGAACGGCTGATTCTGGTATGAATGGACTACATTCCCCACAATCCTTTGCAAGTCATAATAGTATTTGCCTTTGCCAAGACTGTGGACATTCTCACCCAGCGCCCCCGTATACAACACTCAGCGCCGACTCTCCATCCGCTGGCGCTGCCGAAGACACAGCTGCTGCTCCAGATCGAAAGCCGCAGTCCCTCAAGGTTCGCTGGGCCGAAGGGCGCGGAACGCTCACCCCGGGAGGATCGACCACCTGCTTTCGCTTCCTCCTCCCCATCACAGCAAGATAGGAAAACAGCAACACGGCTCCGGTTCACCCAGGTGCTGCAGCTCCAAGATTCAGAGCGTCCTGATGCAAACTCGTCACGCCCCCAAGACGCCGTCCAAAACGTTTTTAAACCAAGCTACACTAACAGCCTTTACTACATCCTTCGGTAACAAATTCCAGAGTTTGATTACACGTTGAGTGAAAAAATATTTTCTTTTATTAGTCTTAAATAGTTTACCCTGTAGCTTCATTGCATGTCCTCTAGTCTTTCTATATTCTGATAATGTAAACAATCAATCTACGTTTACCCGTACCACTCCGTTCATTAATTTATAGACTTCTATCATATCTCCCCTCAGCCGTCTCTTTTCCAGGTTAAAGAGCCCTAACCTTTTTAGCCTCTCTTCATAGGAGTATCCTTCCATCCCCTTTACCATTTTGGTGGCTCTTCTCTGAACCTTTTCTAATAACGCTATATCCTTTTTAAGATACCGCAACCAGAATTGCACACAATATTCAAGGTGCAGTCTCACCATGGAATGGTATAGAGGCATTATAATATCTTTTGTTTTATTTTCCATTCCTTTCTTTATGATACCTAGCATTCTATTTGCTCTCTTGGCTGCCGCTGCACACTGGGCCAAGGGTTTTGGCATGTTATCCACAATGACACCTAAATCTTTTTTCCTGGGTGGTGGTTCCTAATGTGGAACCTTGCATTGTGTAACCATAGTTTGGGTTGTTCTTCCCTAGGTGCATAACTTTGCACTTGTCCACATTAAATTTCATCTGCCATTTTGATGCCCAGTCTTCCAATTTATCAAGATCCTCTTGCAATTTTCCACAATCCTCTTGGGTTTTTAACAACTTTAAATAGTTTTGTGTCATCTGCAAATTTGATAACCTCACTCGTTATTCATAAATGACCTGGAAAGTGGAATATGTCAAAAAGCAGCGGACCCAGCACAGATCCCTGGGGTACACCACTATTTACCTTTATCCATTGGGAAAATTGGCCATTTAGCCCAACTCTCTGCTTTCTATCTTTTAACCAGTTCCTGATCCACAGTAGTACACTGCCTCCTATCCCATGACTCTTTAGTTTTGCCAAAAGTCTCTGATGAGGGACCTTGTCAAAGGCTTTCTGAAAGTCCAGATACACTATATCAACCAACTCACCTTTGTCCACCTGTTTATTCACAGATAGAGCATGTGGCTGAGCCATAGCAACTCCTGACTGCAGAGCTGTAGCAAGAGAGGATACCATGGCTGACTGGGCCAGTAGGGAGCGATGAGAAAGTGTAATTACTCACCATAATGTGTGTTCTCCAGGGACAGCAGGAATCAGTCCTCACATATGGGTGACATTGGCGCTAGTGGAGCCCACGCAGAGCATTTCCCCAGCTTTCACAGAAAGCCTTTGGGAATGCTACCATGCATGCGTGGTCCTCTTCCCACCCAAGGGCGCCATCTTGCTCAGTCAGATGACATAGCAAAAAAGGATTTAAAACAATATAGGGAGGCAACTCCAAGAGGAGCAGGGAGGATTGTGAGGGCCAATTCCTGCTGTCCCTGGAGAACACCTGTTACAGGTGAGTAACTATGCTTTCTCTAGGAACAAGCAGGAAGTCAGTCCTCACATATGGGACTCCCTAACTACAGGCAGCAGAGGACCAAACCACAATAGTACCACCGGCAGCCCCTTGGGTGGTCTGAGTTACAGAAGATGAGTCCCCTCTGAAGGACTTTGCAGGTCCCTAGCATCCAGTGACACTATTACTCCAGTAGCCTAAACACAAAAAGGGTTGGAGGGCAGGAGTTGCCTACATACAGAAAATATTACAGAGTACTCTCTGTCCAAAGGCACTGTCCCTGCAGTACTCTCTCCAGGCAATAATGAGTTACAAACGTGTGAATTGAAGCCCATGTGGCGGCTCTGCAGATTTCCGGCACTGGCATTTAGCAGAAGTTGGCCACCAATGCAGCCATGGCCTGCACACAATTTGCAGTGATCCAGTGCTCAAGGGAGAGGCCCACAGGAGAGGGTAATGCAGTCCGCCACCCATGTGGACAGAGTCTGCTTCATTAACAGAAGCCCCAGTCTACTGGGGTCGTATGATACAAAGAGCTGAGGGACTTTGCAATGGGCCGGGTCCTCTGCAGGTAGAAAGACAGGGCCTGCTGGCAGTTCTGCATATGCAAGATGAGCTCTTCCCTGCCGGCATGGGGCTGAGAGAAAAAGGTGGGAAGGACCACACTTCCTGGTTGAGGTGGAAAGGGGGTACCTTGGGGAAGAATTTTGGATGCATGCGGAGCACCACCCTGTTCTTATAGAACCTTGTGTATGGGGATCCACCACCAAGGCATGGAGTTCACTCACTCTCCGAGTGGATGTGATGGCCACCAGAAAAATCACTTTCCAGGAGAGGTATCTCAGGTGCCAGGTGGCCAGGGGCTCAAACAGTGGCTTGGTGAGTTGGAAGAGTACCACATTAAAGGTCCCATTCTGTCACCAGAGGGCAGAGAGGGGGGCTTCAGTAGCAGGAGGCCCCGGAGGAACTTGGAGGCCAGGGGCTGGTTTGAGAGGGATTTCCCCTCTACAGGGTGATGGCGAGTGGCTATGGCGCTCAGGTGTACTCTCACCGAGTCAGACTTTAGGCCAGCATGCAAGAGGTGCAGTAAGTATTGCAGCACTAGTTGCACATGGTAGGGAAAAAAAAAAAAAAGTTCTTCCTTCTTTGCATACCAGATGGAGAATCTTCTCCATCTGAATGTGTATGCCCATCTGCTGGAGGGCTTTTAGGAAGCCAACAGGATCTCCTCAGCTACTCCTAGGAGATTGGAGTGGAGGAGTGGCCTAGTGGTTAGGGCAAGGTACTTCAGGCCGGAGGTTCAAATCTCACTAGAGGACAGCAACCTTGGGCCGGAAGGACTGGGGTTTCTAGTCCTACAGGTGCTCCTTGTGGTCTTGGGCAAGCCACTTAACCCTCCATAGCCCATGTTCCCTGTAAAATAGTTATCTCCAAGTTATAATGCCCTGTTCAGTGTAATTTCAGTTTGTTCAATGTAAACCGCACTGATGCAGAATAACGCGGTATATAAGAGAATGCAAATAAATAAATAAAATTTAAGGGAGCCCAAGGCTACCCTTTCAGCAGCCATACCATCAATGCTAGAGACCCCAGGTTGGGGTGCAGGAGGGAGACCTCCTCCTGGGACAGGAGGTCCAGATCCTGACCCAGCAGAACTGGGAGTACCTCTGACAGGGAGAGCAGCAGAGGGAACCATGGTTGCCGAGCCCATCTGGGGGCTATGAGGATCACTGATGCCCACTCGCTCTGGATTTTGAAGAGGGTCTTGGCCACCAGTAGGGTTGATGGGAAGGCGCAGAAGAGGCCCTCGGACCACTGGATCAGGAAGCCATCTGCTGCTACTCTGGGTGCAGCTAGTGTGAGCAGAAGCAGGGCATCTGCATGCTGTCTGGGGAGGCAAATAGGTCCATCTCAGGCCTGCCCCAGAGGCAGAAGATTCGCTGCACCACATTGGGGTGCAGACGCCATTCGTGTGGAAGAAGGACTCTGCTGAGCTTGTCCACCAAGTAATTGTTCTGGTCTGGAAGGTACACTGCTTGCAGGAGCATTCCATGGTGTACCACAAAGGAGAGGAGAGCCACCGCTTCTTGGCAGAAGGAGTACGAACCTGTGCCCCCTTGCTTGTTCACATAGAACATGACGACCTGGTTGTCCATCTGGATCAGCACAGGACAATTGCACAGGATGTGGCAGAACACTCGCAGGGCTAGGAAAAAGGCCCTGAGTTCCAGAAGGTTGATCTGCAGGAGAGACTCCTCTTGAGACCAACTGCCTTGAGTGCTGAGGTTTCTGCAGTGTGCTCCCCAACCCAGAAGGGAGGCATCCATTGTTAGGACCATCTGTGGTGTCTGTGCCTGGAATGGCATCCCCTCCTGGAAATGGCATAGGGACTGCCACCAGTTGAGAATCTGCCAGTTGGCAGGTGACTGATCCTGGTAAATAGCCTGCCAGTGGCTTGGGTACACTGGGAGCAGAGGCACCACTGTGAAACCCACATGTGTGGGCTGGCTAGGTGCGTGACAAACTGTTGAGGCCATGTGGCCCAACAACTGGAGGATGCGGCAAGCCTGTACCTCTTTCACTAGCTGCATGAGGCGGAGTGCTCTCTCCTTTGGAAGGGAGGCCTTGACCTGTAACATGTCCAGCTGGAAGCCTATGAAATCCAGGTTTTGGGGTGGAGAGAGGTGGGATTTGGGGTAGTTGACAAACCCCAGGTGCTGCAGGAGGCAGATTGTTCACCCTGCAGCCTGGCTGATCTTGAAGGCCATGCTGTCTCTGATGAGCCAGTCATCCAGACAGGGGAAGATGAAGACCCCTTGTAGTCGTATGTAGGCAACCACGACTGCCAGGCACTTTGTAAAGACTCTGGGAGAGGAGGCAACATCGAATGGAAGTACCCTGTATTAGTAGTGCTTTCCTCCCACCATGAACCTTAGGTACTGTCTGTGGGAGGGGTGGATCAGAATGTGGGTATACATATCCTTTAGATCTAAGGAGCACAGCCAATCTCCCTGGTGGAGGTAGGGCAGCAGTGTTCCAAGGGAGAGCATTTTGAACTTCTCCCTCACCAGAAGAATATTCAAGTTTCACAGGTGTAGTATGGGCCCGAAGCCTCCAGATCTTTTGGGGACAAGGAAGTACCTTGAGTAGAAACCTTTTCCCCACTGTTGTCTGGGTACAGGCTCTACCACCCTGTCCCTGAGCAAACCCTCGAGCTCTGACAGGAGCAAGATCTGGTGAAGGAGAGGCCACACCAGCTCCCCTAGGAAGAACCTTGGAGGAGATAGCCCTCCTTTACTACTACTTGTAAGTCCCACTGGTCAGTGGTGACCCTGGCCCACCTGTGAGCAAAAAGAGCCAGGCGGCCCCCCTGTGGGCTGGGGAGGGTCTCCTGGGGGAGAGGAGGTCCTGCCCAGAGACAAAAGCTTCCCCCAGTCTGGGTGGGAGCTGGTGTCTGAGGCTTCTGGGCCTTTGGCTTGCTCGGCCTATGGCCCTGGTTCTTAGGCTGGATGCCCTGTTGCTGTTGCCCCAAAAAGAGCTGGTAGGAGGGTGGCAATTTCTCTCTGAAGCAGTTCCTGATGCAGAGGGTTGGGATGATGCACCCTCAGGGGGGCAATTTGGTGATAATGCCACTAAATGTAGCCAACGATAGCCTTTGATGATCTGTAGAAGAGAGTCTGAGGTTACGAGGGGCCACCTTTGTGCAGAAAGAGTGAGCCTTTCCCCAAATGGAGGATTGGTTCCTCAGAGCACAGCCAGTCAAAATCCTCACCCCAGGTTTTGGCCAAGGAGCCAGCTGGGCCGTCTGAAGCTTCAACACCGCAGTTGGCAAGGGGCTTGCTTGGGTTGGGAGGTCGGGGGCCCAGGAAAGTATCTATGCCTGCAAGGGCAATAGGTCTTTCTGGTTTCCACCTTGGTACCTCCTATGATAGGAGGCATGCTCAGTCAGGTTTTCAGAATAATCATAATGAATATGCACGAGAGATTTGCTTGACGTCCTCCATTGCAGGAAAATCTTTTGTGCATATTCATTATGCTTATCCTGGAAACTTGACCAGCTAGATGTGTCCTGAGGACTGGGTTGAGAATCACTGCACTAGAATAATTGTTGACCTCTAATCAGTTTAGAGCCTGATTTTATTAAACATTTCTGTCAGGAATGAATCAGCTCTATGGCCTTCTGACAATCTGTTTTTTGAACCAACTGCAGCACAGAAATTGCTGCAACGGCCTTGGTTAGCAACATACATAAGTCATCTTGATTCTCATGAGTCTGTCCTTCTGGTCTCCTTAGATCTCTCAGCTGCTTTTGATATTATCAATCTCTTCTGTGTCGCCCAACTGAGATCAGTATCATGGACAGTCCTCAACTGGTTTTCTTTGTTTTTAGAGGACTGTTTGTTTCAACTACTACTACTCATCATCTGTATAGTGCTACAAGGCGTATAAGAGCTTGCAATCTAAACACAAACTGACCACATGACCACTTCTTCACTCTCCTCAGTTCCCTGTGGTGTTCATCAGGACTCTATTGTGTCGGAGTCTTATCATTTTTCTTTCACCTCTTCTTATGCTGATACAAAATCAGGACATTACCTAGTTTTGCTATGCAGACGATGTTCTTGTTTATTACTCTTTAACCCCTACTTCTCACAATCTGACTCCCATCAATACATACCTTCACTAAGTTGCAACTTGGTCGGCAACCCACTACCTCAAATTAAATCCTGATTAACGTGTGTGTTGTATGTTCTGTGGACCTGTTGTGTCATTGGTGGGCAGCGTAAGGTAGTGGGGCATTTACAGAGAATGTAGTTTTAGGGGTTGGTGACAGTTGTCAGGAGGTACCTTTTGGGGTGGGTAGTATATAGGATGGTGGAGTAGTTACAGTGGGGAGTTTTTAAAGGGTGGGCCATTTTCACTGGGAGATTTGTTTTAACTGGGGCAGTTGAGTAATTTCTGGTAACGGGGTGCAGGTTTTTTTTTTTAATGATGTAGCAGATGCAGGGAGCAGTTGGTGAGGTTAGGAGATAGTTGTGGAAAGGTAGGTTTTGGGGGGTGGGTAGGAAAATTGTGAGGGAGAATTTTGGGGGGTTGAGGCAGTTTGGAAGAGGGAGTTTGATATAGAAGTTAAGGAATTGCTCCTGTTTCGCTGTTTGCAAGCTTCTATAATACAGAAGCTGGACTCCTTCTCACATAGAAATGCACTCTGCTATTATTTGAGGGGGGAGGGGTGGGGGTATCATATCTATCTAGGGGACCACTTATCTAATTTGGCCCATTTTTTAGTTCTTTACTAGTTTTTCTCCCATGCCAAGTTTCATTCCATTCTGTTAGATTTTCAGAGTTATTTTGCCCCCAGTCAGAGAAACTGATGGCCAGATATTCTCACCCCCTTTTATATAATTCTCTTTCTGTTGAGTTGGAAAGAAACTCATCTCCCTGTATTTTTTGTACATATCCTATACTGCTTTAGGTAGGCTAGACTCTGGGTTTCCCCCCCCCCCCCGCCCCCGCTCCCCAAGATGAGCATAAAAATATGCAAACTTCAGTCCACAACATTGCCAATCCATTTTCGTTTTCATGCTATCCCTAATGAATATTACCCTATTTTCGTTGGACTGCCTCTTGTATCTTCTCCCAGCCTAATGAGATTAACCTTATTTTTACCATTTAGAGTTAATAGAAATGTTCATGTTAAATAACATTGAAGACCACCATATTAAAGAAGTGAACTATTGTGTGTCACTGCTTCAGCAGCATAACTGTATAATCAATTATCTTCTGTATATCAACTCCATGTTTAGAAAATGTTTTCTGCAGATAAAATTGGCAGCTAAGGTCCAGCCATTCAACACAGTACCACATTTAGTTGCTTCATAACTGCTTCAGGGACATCCTACTGCTTTGAATTAAAGCTTCAAGATGTGTCATCACCCCCCCCCCCCATCAAAGTAGATGTAAATTTTGCCTTGGAATGCTTTGTACAGCTTTTGCAATTGATGCACGAGAGGTAACATAGTAAATGACGGCAGATAAAGACTGCATAAATGAATAAAACGCTCAATAATATCCACGCGGAACTATAATCACTTTCTAATCTTTTTATATACTCAATCAAGTGATATGTATTGTCGTGGGGCGCCCCGCCTACGCCATTAGAAATATGGGGCTGCTCCACAGCAAAGATTATTTTAGGTAGCCAAAGGGAATGTAAGGCTCATCTGACGTAGTAAAGATGTTCTTACTTATTCCAGCTTCCTAAGAGCACTCATTAACGAAACCAAGTGTAGAGAAATTAAGGCTTTTATTCCCCGTCAGTGCAAGGGTTCAAAATAAGACATTTAGAATCAACAGAAAGTCCTTTGTTTCAAAAGGTACCAGCATTCAAATCATATGCTTAATTGTTAAACTTCACAATTAATGCATGACTTGATTAAATGAATTCAGCTCATTCCAATAGCATAGGAATTCTACAAACTTCTTCTAGGTTACACGGTGGCTACAGACTCCTGGCACGAGGCTATGCACAACTCACATTCCATCTGTTCAGGTTGAGACATGGGAACAGTATTTATGCATTCTATCTCCATGGATTCTTCATCAGGGGAATAATCACTGTCCCTGTCTGACACAGGTCTGTGTGCAATGTCTCTAGGGTCTTGTCTCCAGTACCACTGTGTTCTAAGAGCTTTAGGGATTTTATGAAACCAATTTGGCTTCTCCTTCTTTACAGAGTGAGCACGTGTTTCAACAGGGCCTTTAGGACTCAAGCATTTGACATCATTAATAAATCTTTCATACCTAGAGTCTGGCTCATTTGAATCCGCTGAGTTTTCCCTTTCAGAAACTTTCCTCCTGTAACAGGTTCTCTGCCTGTAAGCTTTAGGCAATGCTCTACTTTCTGGCAGCCTGGTAAAACCTGACGTGGATTCCCTTCTCTCCTTTGGTAAGAACTCAGCCTTTTCACAAAGTGCTTTTCCTTTCTTGCCTGTTAACACTTGGTTAGCATTTCTCAGAGATTGCAAGCTTTTCTCTAAACCATTCTCTCTGGTTCTTTGCTTCTGTCTCTCTGCTCTTGAGTCAGGAACGCTGTGAGAACAGGGCGTGGCACACACTAACTTCAGAGCTGGCTCTAACAAACTTCCCTTGAACAGCAGCACGCTTAGCCTGGCCCTTCTGAACTTCACCCTTGTGAACTCTGTTCCTCTGGGCTTGCTCACATAGGATTCTTTCACTTATTCCTTCTCTTGGAGCTGATCCTCTTAATAGAGCTGTTCCTCCTTGTGAAGACGTTCCTCTGTCTCTGTTCCTTCCTCGGTCCTTCTCTGCTCCTTTCTCTCCTTGCTCCTCTGCCTTCTCTTCTTGCTCCTCTGCCTTGCTGGCATTCAGCTCTGGCTTATAAAGGAATCTTTCCTTCAAGAGTTCCGGGGTCATTCCCAGGTGCAAATCATTAGCCCTCTTAGGCTCATTAGCTCCTGTATGGTCATTCCTGCTCCCTCTAGCTGTTCCTGGAGGTAACTGCACATCTAGATTCCTAAAAGAAACAGGATTTCTTTTCAAGTTCTCATCTTTATTGATACCCACATCATGACAGTATTTATGTTAACTCCAGAGGTCTCAGACTTACACGGCACTCTTTTCTTAGGCTTTTTTTTTCTTGCCCAATTCATGTGCCTAATAGCATCAATGACCTCTTGTGTATTTTAGAATTATCAAACAATCCAAAGATAGATGGAGCTGTAGCTATGTTGTCTTATTATGTTATGCTAAGGCTCTCAATATTGGCCTTAGGCCGTATTGCACTTAGCTTAAAACATGCTGACTGCTGCCATCATAGTCTTCTGTGATCCCACTGCTGCCCATGCCTTCTTATTTTGCTGGCAATAACTGCGATTATTCAAGCTGACTCTTCCATTGCACAAAAACGCCGCAAACGCCTTCCTCGGGTACCGCTATCACGTTTCACTTAGATTGTTTCATCAGGGGATCGTATCATCTTCTTAACTTATATAAACAAATACAACCCTTATATTTAATCCTTTTCATTTAGTTCTTCTATACAGTTCCTACCACATTCTCTCCTAAATATACTCAAGATTAAACACTATGGACACATACCAAAAGTTCAAACTGCTGCCCACGCATTCTTATTTTGCTGGCAATAACTTATTCAAGCTGACTCTTCCATTGCCACAAAAACGCCGCGCATGCGGGACTGGATCTCTGTTCCACCTTTAAAGTCCTAACACACAAATCTCATTGGCAGCTCCCACCTTCATTCTAACTTGACGTCATTACTAACTTTTCTCCACTTCATTAATGTGAGCTTTATAAAACACTGGTATGTGTTACCTTTCTCACCTACTCTATCTACAAAATTTCATATTTTCACCAGACTCCCACTTCTGCAATGCTTAGTTAACCAGGGAAAAAGCTCTTACATTTAAATACCACCTAAATTGAATCTTCTTAGATACACACTGACCAATCAATACTCACGTTCAGTCCTGTAGGTATTATTGCATTCAATCTATAAATCCATCTTTGCTCGCAAATTAACAAAGTTTGATCTTGGGACTTACCTCCCATCCCCACTTCAATTTTATCAATACAGAAGCAACGTAACTGCTCGAAAACATGCCCTTTCAATAAACAATGCTGAACTCGCGGGGCTTCTATAGTTTTACATTTTAACCGACTCCTATGTTCCCGCATTTATGTCAGTATTTGGCGCTCGGAAGAAGACCACAATTTGTGGCAGATAAAGACCAGCATGGTCCATCCAGTCTGCCCAGCAATACGGCAAGAGTAGGTGCACCTGTCGCTCTGTGCAGGCCACCCCTCCCCATGTCTTTGTCTAGGGGTGGACCCACCACTCCATGTAGGACACCCCTATTTGTTGAGAAGTTAGATGGTTCAGTTTATTTTGTTTTTATCCTGTTTCTGTAAAGGGATCCGCTGTGCTTGTCCCATGCTGTTTTGAATTCCGTCACCGTGTTTGCCCCCACCACTTCCATCGGGAGGGTATTCCAAGCATCCACCACCCTTTCAGTGAAAAAATATTTCCTTACATTGCCTTTCAATTTTCCACCTTGCAGCTTCATGTTATGCCCTCTAGTTTTGCAGCTTCCCCGTCTTTGGAAGAGGTTTGTTTGTTCATCATTCCTCTAAGTATTTAAAGGTCTGAATCATATCTCCCCTATCTCTCCTCTCCTCCAAAGTGTACATATTTAGGTCTTCAAGTCTCTTCTCATAAGGTTTCTTATGCAGGCTCCAAATCATTTTGGTCGCCTTCCTCTGAACAGTTTCCAGTCTTTTTACATCTTTTGCAAGATATGGTCTCCAAAACTGAACACAGTATTCCAAGTGAGGCCTCACCAGCGACCTGTACAGTGGCATAAGTACCTCCTCCTTTCTGCCGGTAATCCCTCTTTGTATGTAGCCCAACATCCTCCTGGCTTTTGCCACCGCCTTGTTGCACTGTTTTGCCACCTTGAGATCAGAGATAATCACACCAAGATCTTTCTCCTGAACCATGCACACCAACCTCTCGCCCCCTATCGTGTACATTTCCCTTGGATTTCTGCTACCTAAGTGCATGACACTGCACATTTTCACATTAAATCGTAATTGCCAAGCATTAGACCATTCTTCCAGCTTTTGTAGATCTTTCCTCATGTTATCCACTCCCTCGGGGGAGCAGACTCTGTTGTAAATTTTAGTGTCATCTGCAAAAAGACAGACTTTTCCATTCAGTCCTTCAGCAATATCACTCAAATACAATGAACAGTGCCGGGCCCAGGTGCTTGTATCAGTTCTGTATCCCTCCCATATGCAACTCTGAAAATATATAGTGTGGGGGAGGGGAGAAGAGTGAAATGTTACAGCAGAAGGACTTTCTTAGCATTTCCCCCAGTACAGTACAAATACTTCCTTCCTAGTGATGTGGTGCTTCTCTTCAGTGTGAGGGCAAAAAAGTTCAGAACAGTAGCGGGGGCTGAAAAATTATGGGGCTCCATACAGCCAAAAAGGTTTGGAACCACTGACATAGGCAATCTAAGATAATGCCTATGGTCAAAATTTAGGGGGGGGGGGGGAGGGGGAGGGGAGGAAAAAGGGCACAGCAGCCTGCTAACTAAGCCTCAAGAACATAAGATATACTGGGTCAGACCAAGGTCCATCAAGCCCAGTGACCAATCTAGGTCATAAGCAGTTTTCCCAAAAGACACAGGTTCCACAATGCTTGTACTGGGTCAAGCCATATCACCGGGTCCCTTTTAATGGTTTATGGACCTTTCCTCCAGGAAGTCTAAAGCATCATCTCTTCTTAAGCTATTTTCCAATCTAATCGTTCACAAGAAAATACTAATGCCACACTCCCTGACCATGTCTACCTCAAATGATAACCAAATGTAACCAATGCATTTAGATTACTGTAGATAGTTTTCCTAGTTGATATAGCTTACCTTCTTTATTCCAAGTTCTATAACCCCTGTTATTTGTAAAATGCATAACAGATATCTGTATGTATATGTTTGTTTCATGTAAACCGCGCTGATGACAATAGTGCGGTATATAAGAGAAGTTAATAAAATAAAATAAAAATAAAACTTGTCCAAACCATTTTTAAACCCAGCTACACCAACAGCTTTTACTACATCCTCCATCCTCTGGTAACAAATTCTAGAGTTTATCCACCTTAATCCCGATAGTCCAAATCCCATGCAGAAAACAGAGGTTATCAGATGCAGCTACTATGCCAGCCCACACAGGAGACATCAACTGCTAAGGCTAGCAGCCAGTGCTGTCCATCAGCACCCCCCCCCCTTGTCTGAGAATATGTGGTGTCAATAGATGCAGCAGCAGCATGTTCTTGACGTCTTCAGGTCCCCAATGCTGATCTGAAGTCTAACCCACAAAGCAAACTTAAGGTGCAGGAAGCAGTGAGTGGGCAAACAGATGCTAGGAGTTTTAGCACTGTAAAGACCCCCCCCATACACACACACACTCCAGCAAGCAGTATCTTCCTCAGAAATCTTCTGTTTGGCCCATATGCTCTTGGATTCAGATACAGATGGAAACAAGGACAATAACCGAATTCAAGAATGCATCTGATAAGCAAAGAGGCTCTCTAAAGAGGAAGGGATTGTACAACCAAGAAGCTGGGGTGGATGGGCAGACTGCATTCCTCTACGATTTTTCTTCCCAGACAAGAGAAACAAAACATAGCACAAATCATACAGCCTATTCACTTTCAGGATTCTGGGAATATTTTTAACTCTCACGTCAATGTGATATAATTGCCATCAATACATTTAACTATGTTTGTGGGGTATAAAATCTGTATTATAGTGGGGGGCCCACTGTGCTTCTTTAATGTCCAAAGGGTTAATTTTGCCCTGCCACTGAATGCGTTTTATGTGGCAACATCACCACTTCAATGTATAAGATAGGTCTGAAAAAAACAGACCTAAAACATGCATATAGATTATGCAGAGAGCAAGAAGAAGAGCTGAATATCACCACTCTCTGGGTAACTTTTGGCCTACCCTGGCAGGCCTCCTAGATGCTGAGATCGTTAGAGAAAAACATAATGCTTGGCAAGGTAGAAGGTCAACGCAAAAGAGGAAAGCTGGCAATGAGATGGATCAATACAACAAAACAGCAGCTATGGGTGCCACTCTATCAACAAAGAGCTGCCTGACTGATGACCTAAACTGTGTTCAGTCAACTATCGAGAAGGTCGCCATGAGTTGACACAAACTCAATGGCACTTAATACCAATACATGAAGGTTATATGCATATCAGTACCAGCTAATCACAAACAGAGTTGCATTCAAAAGGGATGTGTGTTCAGTGGCGGCCCTGAATAATCTGGCACAACATTTTTATGGTTTAGCATTTTAAATTAAAATGGAGTACATCCAGGGCTAAATTTAAGATTTTGGGCCCACAGGCAAGACCAGACATGGCAGGGGCATGGCAGAGATCCCAAAGATTAGAGCCATAAGAGGAGTCGAGGAAAGCCACTGTGCTACCTCTGATGCAACATATCCATGCGGACCTAAAGAAAGCAAGAGCAGAGTCCTTTTTTGTCTAGCATTTGGAGCCAATGGCTCACTCTACACTCAGTATAGCACATCTACCTACTACTGAAGTAAACAGAAGCAAATACCTTTAGTCCTGCCTGGAGAAAGGAATGCTGCTGGGATCCAAGCCAGATTCCAAAACAGCCAAAGTCCCAGGAGACCAGTGCCTGCAGGGTCTTAGCTGGCCACAGGCAAAAGCCCCGAAGGGAAAAAGGTAAAAGCAAATAAGCAGAAGAACCCAAAAGCTTTCACGAAAAAGCCACTCTGCAGGAACACAAAAATGATCTTGGTCTATGCCCCTCTTTCTTGGGCTGGGTTAGACCCAGGATGCAGCCACTCGCACAGCAGAGTCCATGGTGAGACATGGAATGTCGAGGCAGATGACCACGTCCCAACATACTGTTGCAACTTCTAAGATCTGCAGGAACATTTTGTGGATAAGAGAGGTCTGAAACACATGTTCCCTGCATGTAAGCCTGGCAGGAAAATAAACGTTTTGCAGACAGTGATTTGGAGGAGTCAGCAGGTCTTAAATCCAGGAAAAAAGTCAGAGTGTTCTAGTAGGCCACAGGCAGGCTACTGGTACTAGCCCCACAGTACATCAGTAGGAACTGCCTGCTTCAATTAAAAAAGGAAAAGGCTGATGGGTATGGGCAGAGATTGGGGGGGGGGGGGAAGCAGTAGAGACTAGAGGAAATTGGCTGGAGGGGAGCAGATTCAAAAAGTGAGATGCTAGAAGCCTGGTGACAGAGCATTGGCTGCCTAAGCCCCCTGGTAGCAAGTAATTCCAAACTTTATTAAATACTACACAATTTTCTGATGGGGAGGGGGATCCCACTTTTTTTTCCTAAGTATAATACAGTCAAACCTCGGTTTTCGTATGCCCCAGTTTTCGTATGCTTCGGTTTTCAACATCTTTTTTCATTGAGATTTTGTCCCGGTTCTCGTACATCTGCTCGGTTTTCGTACAATTTTAAAATGGTCCGTTCTAGGGGGGGTCGTTCAATAAAGTACAGTACTTAGCTTGTTTTTGCGATCCAGACCTCTTTGCTTTCAGCGATCCTTTGAAAAATACAGTAGCAAGAATCAAGGAGTGAGAGTGTGGCTGATCTGATGCTTCTGACACGCTCAATTAGAGGACTCCCTGCTGGGACTCCCTGCTGACGGCGAAACTTTGATGGGTCTTCCAAACATGCCAGTCCTGATGGGTCTTCCAAACTTGCTGCTGAGCATTTCTTCCAGCTTGCAATTTGCTTTTGAGACGGAATCGGAGGCGGGTGAGAGAGTCGGAGATCAGATTAAATTGCTGTATCTGTGTGTGTGGGTGTGCTGTCCTGTGACGATCGGGCAGGTGAGAGAAGTGACAGGAGCTGTTCTACTGCCTGGCTGAGACTTCAGGGGCCCGTGCTGCTGCAGCCATTGCCACATGGCTCTGGAACGCATGCTCAGCTCTGTGTTCCAGGTTGCCTGAGCAGGAGAGTGGTGTTTCCGGTGGCTGTGGCTGGTGCCTTTACTGGAGGCTTTATTTGTGGATCCTTCTTGTTTTTTTCTTTTTTTAAAATATTCCTGTGCCAGTAAAAGACAAAGAAGGGAAGTAACCCTGGATAGGGCCTTGATACCTGAGGTCCTTATGGAGGGGGATTCCCCTTCCAAACAATAACCTCTCCCCTCCTCACCGTCTTCCATATGCCAACAAGTGTCTTCAATAAAGGTAAAAGTGATGTTAAATGTTCATTTATCCATTTATATTTATTTCTCATTGTTTTCTGTATGAAAAATACTTATTCTCTAAAAAATGTATTTTTTGTGAATATTTTTGGGTGTCTGGAACGGATTAATTGGATTTACATTATTTCTTATGGGAAATATTGCTTCAGTTTTCATACATTTCGGTTTTAGTCAGACTTTTTTATGAACGGATTAATCATGAAAACCGAGGTTTGACTGTATTAAAAATGTTATCCCATGGCTTCTTTAAAAGGTCTCCCTAGTGGCGATGATAATCATAGTCTAGCTCTAAAATCCTTAAGATAAGATATGCCATATTGAGTCAGACCAAAAAGGTCCATCAAGTCCATTCAGGGCCAGCCCGAGAGTTGATCCAAAGTGTTGGAGCCCTAGGCGAACCTCAAGCTTAATACCCTCTCTAGCTGTCAAAAATCTATCATTTACCTTTGAATGGCCTGCTTTTGCTGCCCTCCAGAGATTGCTGCCCTAGGCGACTGCCTAGTTTGCCCGGCCCTGATCCCATTCTAAAAAGTAGCCAATCCACAATACAGGTACCTGTCAGGTTCCCACAAGATAGACAGATTTCATGCTGCTTATCCCAGGGATAGGCAGGGATTTCTCTAGTCCACCTTAATAATGGTTTATGGACTTTCCTCTGGGAACTTGTCCAAACATCTCTTAAAACCAGTTACACTAACAGCTTTTACTACATCCTCCAGTCATTAATACCATTGTTAGTCAAGTATTATAGAACAGTTTATCCGATCTTCTACTAATAAACACAAGGAGATAAAAATAAGCAAAAAAAAAAAAAAAAAAAGTTACGCTATGAGAATAGCGGCTCATCTTTGCTCCAAGATTTAGCTCCAAATGCAAGATATCGTCTGGCTGCCATACAACTGGCCACCTTATCTTTGCTTGTCCTCATTTAGCACCTTGCATACCTTTACCACATTTTAAAAACCTATAGGTCATTTGTCACGGTCAATACTGTTCAGATATCCTTTATATCAAAAAACTTGCTACATAAACTTTCTGGGACATTAACAGCAGTCATGTCCTTCTCCAACATACAGCAGTACTGTATGCCATTGTAAAGTCAGAGCAAAATTTGAGAAAATAATAAAATGTAATTTAATCACATGCAGGCCAGTCAGCTGCTGTAACTTCAGTGTAGCTCCAAGCACAAAAGGCAAATTCAAAAGCAGACACTACAGAAGATGGGGGGGGGGGGGGGGGGGGGGGGGGAAGAGACACACTCAAAGATTATACCTTGTCAAAGTCATTATTTAAATTGAAATCACATCCTCCATTTACAACATCCCTTGTTATAAGGGAACACAAGATAAATTGGACCTTGAACTGAGCTCTATAAAAAGTTACCTCTCAAAAGCAAAACGTGGACAATCCCAACAGTTTACAGAAAACTCAAAATTTAGTACAACTTTGCATTCATGCAGTCTCTGCAAGTTTAAACACCCAAAAAAATAGATTAACACCCTAACTCCCTAGTGAACAATCCATATTAACCTGGAGAGCACACAAAAGGAAAGAACACTTAAGCGGTTTCTACAACTATTGAGAAAAAGTCATTTATTAGAATCACAATTTCAGACGATACTTTGACTAGAATTCTCCTACGTCTGGTTAATACAATTACGGTTTTACAGATATCAATGTGACAAAGCCAAACAGTAAAAGCATCAACCATGGAAAGGATTCAACTGGTGGCTTTAGTTCTATGCTACACAAACTGTTAGCCTAGCTCTGTATAGAACAAAGAAAAAAAAAACTCTGTTGGGGAATGAGCTCATGACTGAAGTATTTTTCCAGAGTTGTTTACTTCCTACATGTGGCTTAGGACCAAGGTGAAAAAAAAAATGTATTGCACAATGTCAGACAATCTTTATAGTGTATTACTCCAGTCCATTTGACCGGAACAAAATACAGATGATGAATAGCGGGGCAAAAAACAGCAGTGTTTAAGGGCAATTACTTACAAGGATCATTTAGAAAAATGTGTATGGCCCTGCCAAAAATTGCACTTTTCTTTTTTACCCTCAAAGGAAACCTCAAGGCAAGGCAATTTTTCCATGGCTAAACATGCAGTTCTTTTAGGATATATGTCAACAAAACTGCACGAATCCACTTTTTCTTCAGAAGAGTCTAAACAGAAATCGCTATACTGAAACCTACTCATGGTTGGTTACAAAATCACCACCATGAAAAGTAATAACTCCCTCTCGCAGCACATATTACTTGTACTGAATGCTTTCTGGTGAAACGTTTGTTTAGATAACAAAAATACACCGCCAAGAGTAAAGATCTATACAGACGCAGCGGAACCGGGTGGGCCGTGGGCCACAGCCGTACCAATATTTTACTCAAGACAGCACTATCAATTAGAGAGCTCGCGGGTAGGACTGGAGATTAGTTTGTTTAGTCCCTCCAACCCAAAATCTGTTCCGCTGTCCCTGACTCAATAAGTTCTACATAACTAGCTTCAATGTATCACTCGCTACCGGCTCCTTACATAACCCATCTTCTCTCAGGGAAGCAACGCGATCTCTTACCTATTTGGTCCTCGGGGATAAAGGATTCAATGGGAGGATCGAGCTCCGAGCTCTGCGCCAGGTAGTTCTTGACTTGGGTCATAAATTGACGGATGGTCTGCAGCATGTCGGTGCTGGAAACGTGACATTCCTTGTTCTCCTGCAGGAAGCTGATATAATCCTGCACCAGGCAGCCGAAGTAGGTGCGCTTGTCGCGAGCCAAGTCGGCGATCCGTCGCACCATCCTTCTCTCCGGGGTCATGAGTGAGGTGAAAACGCCGCTCACCTTCAGCAGCTGCGCCTTTACTACTTTGGGCAGCGCGAAAGAGCTGCTGCGCTTCTTGCTGGGCTTCAACGGCGGCGGCATGCTCTCGGGGTCGCTCTCGTAGTCCTCGAAACTGCTGTCCGCTTCGTAACAGAACAGGGGCACCCTTCGCTCCAGCGAGTCCGACGACGACGTGGATATGCTCATGTCGCTCAGCCGCTGCAACTGCCGTCCCCCGCCGCTCCTGTGCAGCTGCGCCAGCTCCGATCGGCGGCTATTCTCTGCCGCAGCAATCACTCCCGCAGAAGCTGCCGCCGTGACCACCGCACGGCTCCTCCTGTCCCAGTCCCCGGGCGAAGAGGAGACGGACGCCTGCTTCTTGAGGCGCGGCGGAGGCACCGGCTTTCCCGCTGGGGGCTCGGCGCCCACCCTCGTCTCAGGCATGCTCGCCGCCTCCTTCTTGGAGACGTCTGACGATCGGGGGCTGTTAATGAAAGGGGGAGGGGGCCGGGGTGGGGGCGAAGAACGGGTCCGCCCCGCCGCGCCCTGCCTTCTGAGTTCAGCCCTGTAGTCGCCACGGTCTTGGCTGTGCACTTGTAGAAAGAGCGGGTTAATGAAGCATAGCGCACCCTTGCTCTGGCTGCACTCCAGTTCCGAGGGCGTGCGAGTCCACAGTGTCCGTGCTCCGTTTATAAGGCACGATCCGGGCAAGGCTCCGCCCGACGGGAGCTGCCTCAGACAAGCAGGAAGAGTAGAGGCAGGGGAAGAACTGGAAGCTGTGTTCTTGTTGGCTGAAGACGTCCAGAAATCTGCAAAACATTAGAGTAGCAGCATGGGAATGTAAAATTATACACGTAAAGCTTGAAAAGAAATCATTCAGGTCAGTCAGTAAAAGGGGGGAAGAGCTACAAATAACCAAATAGCATTTATTACTTTAAGCGCTGCGATTCTACGTTTATTCATATCCCTATCATAGTCACCGTCACTTGAAAAACAACTTTAGTAGGCTGTTTTGTTCTATAAGAAAACAAATGTATGCAGGTGAAAAGCACAGCAGGCTCAACCATTAGGCAAGACTAGGCAGCCGTCAAAGCAAAACAATAAGTGCTAATAGCTCAACAATCACAAACAGCTACTGTTGGAATGATCATGACCGTTGAGTTTAATTATCAAAATCGTTGGGATAGTAGAGTAAGGCTAAAGCTTCGGCTTTAATTCCCTACCCCCTCATCTACCTCCCCTCCTCCCCCATCCATACGCCCCCTGCCTCCCTCTCCTCCGTCCCTCTGAGCTTTGAAGAAGAAGAAACCACACTCCTCCACAGGGCCGGATTTACCTTGAGTGAGGCCCTACGCCAACAAAAATCGTGGGCCCCCAGAAAAGATAAAAACGAGCACACCAGATCAGCTGCGCGCTGTTGGCCCTGACGTCATAATTAAACTGGGAATCCCAAAAGCCAAACTTGGAATGTACAACACTGTAGAAATAAAACTATACATTAATTTGCTCTTGTATTAAACAAAGCGCAGAGTTAATGATGCACATTTACCAGAGCTGACATATTCCAATTAATACATTCAAAATAAAGAGCAATTTTTCTACCTTTTGTGCATTTTTTTTCAGCTGCAATTGCTCCAGCCACTTTCTTCTGGTTTCTTCTTGTCAGTCCAACTCCAGTCTTAACCCCCAGCCCCCCAGCCCATTTCCAGTCCCATCCCCCCCCCCCAAGGGGAGGAGGAAGGGTCATGATGAGGACAGATTCCTGCTGTGCCTAGAGAACACCTGTTACAGGTGAGTAACTACACTTTCTCTAGGAACAAGCAGGAAGTCGATCCTCACATATGGGACTCCCTAGCTACAGGTTACCAAGAACCTGTAGAAAAAGCACAACCTAGCCATGAGCAGCCGCAAGCGAATCTAAGGATAGATTCTGAGGACCCCAATGTCCAGGGAGAACTATCACTCCAGTTGCCTAGATAACAAGGGTCGGAGGACAGGAGTTGCCTAAACCACAAACAGATTACAGAGTACAGCCTGGCCAAAGGCACTGTCCTGTCAGGACTCCCTCTCCAGGCAGTAGTGAGCTGCCAAGGTGTGAACTGAGGATCAGGTGGCGGCCTAGCAGATGTCTGCCATAGGGACAGAGCATGGGCTTGCAATAGAGGTTGCCATAGGCCTGACGTTGTGTACTATGATCCGGTACACCGAGAGCCCAGCTTGATCGTGGGCAAAGGCAATGCAGTCCACCATGCAGGTGGACAGGGTCCGCTTGGTAACAGCCTCCCCCAGTCAACTGGGGTTGTATGAAACAAAAAGCTGCAAGGCTTTGCAGTAGCCCTGAGTATGTTTCAGGTAGAAGGACAGAGCCCTCTTACAGTCCAGAGTGTAGAGAACAGCCTCCGCCTTGTTAGCGTGGGGGCCGTGGGAAGAAGGTGGGGAGCACCACATCCTGGTTGAGGTGGAAGGCAGATACCACCTTCGGAAGGAATTTAGGGTGGGTGCAAAGCATGACCATATTTTTGTAGAACCTGGTGTAAGGTGACTCAGCCACCAAGGCTTGAAGCTTGCTGACTCTGCAGGCAGAGGTAAGCACCACCAGGAAGACAACCTTCCAGGATAGATAATACAAATGGCAGGTAGCCAGAGGATCGAAAGGTGGCTTGGTGAGCTGCATCAGAACACCATTAAGATCCCATTCCACCAAGGGCAGGTAGATGGTAGGCTTAGAGAGCAGCAAGCCATGCATAAATCGGGTAATGAGGGGCTACACAGAAAGGGGTTTTCCCTCTATGGAGTGATGGTGTGCCAAAAGTGTGCTCAGGAGCACCCTGACAGAGTTGGACGAGTCCAGTCTGCGAAAGGTGGAGCAAGTACTTAGCACCATGTGCACCTGGCAAGAGAACGGGGCTACCCATTGCTCCACACACCATACTGAAAATCGGCACCACTTGAAGGTGTAGGCCCATCTCATGGGGTTCTTACGAGAGGTCAGGAGGACTTCCTCCACCTCCCTTGGGAGGTTGAAGGGTGCTAAGACGACCAGCTCAGCGGCCATGCTGTTAATGACAGGGACCCCAGGTTGGTGTGAAGGAGCCTGCCCTTCTGGGTCAGTAGCCCCAGGGAGTTCCCCAAAGGGACTGGGAGCTCTGTCGAGAGGCAGAGCAACAGGGGGAACCAAGACTGCCTGGGCCACTGCAGGGTCACCAGGATCATGAAGGCCTTCTCCCACAGGACCTTGAAGAGGGTCCAGGCAATAAGTAACGTGGGAGGGAAGGCATACAGCAGGCCCTCCGACCAAGAGATTAGGAAGGCAACTGCCAATATCCAGGACGGATGCGGTTGGGGACAGCAGAAGCGGGGCAGCTGAGCATTGGTTGGGCTGGCAAAGAGGTCCAAACTTGGAGTTACCCAGAGTCTGAATAGCTGCTGTGCCACTCTGGGGTCTATATGCCATTCGTGCAGCTGGAGAACTGTGGTCAGCCTGTCTGCTAGGGTATTGTCTTGGCCCGGAAGGTATACTGCCCTTAGAAGCATCCCCTGACCAATCGTGTACGAACAGAGGGCTACTGCCTCCTGGCAGAGGCTCTGAGACCTTGAGCCCCCCTGCATGTTCAGGTAGAACATCGCGACCTGGTTGTCCATTTGGATTAGCACCGACTGGTTCCACAGGCAGTGGTGGAAGGCCTTGATCACCAGAAAAATGGCCTTGAGCTCCAGCAGGTTGATCTGTTGCTGTCTTTCTGCCAGGGATCAGTTGCCCTGTGTATGCAGTTCCTTGCAGTGGGCACCCCAGCCCAGTAGGGATGCATTTGTGATGAGGTCCTTCTGGAGGTTTGGGGGCTGAAGTAGCATGCCCTTCTGCAGATGTTGTGTGCCCTGTCACTAGTTGATCGACTCTGCTAGTTGATGGGACAGTAAGACCTTGTCCTGGAGCTTGCCCGTGGCTTGTGTCCACTGTGAGTGGAGACACCACTGAGCTGCCCACATGTAGAGGTGGGCATTAGGAACCACATGGACTATGGATGCCACATGGCCTAGTAGACAAAGCATGGACTGTGCCGACACTGAGTGATGGTGCTGTACCTTGGTGGCCAGGGCCCTGAGGCAATCCGCCCTGTCCAGGGGGAGGAAGGCCCTGGCCTGGAGAATGTCCAGATGAGCTCCTATGAACTCCAGATCCTGTGTTGGAGTGAAGTGGGATTTGGGGTGGTTTATCACAAACCCCAAATGCTGCAGGACCTTGATGGTGTGGGCCATGGTCTGTTGCACCTCAGTGGCTGTGTCCCTTTCACGAGTCAGTCATCCAGTTATAGGAAGACGAAGGCCCCTTGTAGCCAGAGGTAGGCAGCTATCACTGTTAGGCATTTGGTGAAGACTCTTAGAGAGTACCCTGTACTGGTAGTGGTCACCCCCGACCATGAACCTCAGGTACTGCCAGTGACTGGGATGAATAAGGATGTAGGTATAAGCATCCTTTAGGTTCCAAGGAGCATAGCCAATCTTCCTGCTGGAGGAAGAGCAGCAATGTTCCAAGGAAAAGCATTTTGAACTTCTCCCGCACCAAGAACTTGTTCAGGTTTCACAAGTCTAGGAAAGGCCTTAGGGCCCCTGTTCTTTTTGGGACCAGAAAGTACCTGGAGTAGAACCTCTTCTCTCTTAGGTGGTGGGGTACTTGCTCCATGGCTCTGTCCCTGAGAAGACCTGCAAGTTCCTGCAGTAGCAGGACCTGGCGCAGGGAAATCTGCAGTGGCCCGCCTGGAAAGAAAGGGGGAGGCTTCTGGTCCAGGTGAAGGAGGTAGCCTTTACTGACCACCTGAAGTGCCCAGGTGTCAGTGGTGATGACAGGCCATGGGCAAAATTAATCAGACGTCCCCCTGTTGGCAGCTGTTCCCCCATGAGTGGAGAGGCTATGTTCAGGGAGTCAAAACCCCAACCCAGCCTGGGCAGGAGCTGGTGTTTGGAGCTTAGAGCCCTTAGGCTTGCATTGGCCCTGGCCTGCTCCTTTACCCTGGTGACCCTGCTGCAGGGTCTGGGGGGCCTGGTATTGGGGATAGCCTCGGTGGGGCTGGACTTTCCTGTGGGAGGCCTTTTCCTCGGCATTCTTTTTATTGGGAAGAGTGGAGATCTTCCTGGAGAGCCGCGTCCTGGTGAAAAACTCGATCTCTATCTCCACTGCCTTATCCTCCATCGGTTTCCCGAAGAGGTTTTCAACGAGGCATGGGATGTTAAGGAGTTTTTCCTGGACCCATTGCTTGAGGTCCAATGCCTGGTGCCAGGCTTGGCTTCGGGCACCAATGACTGCAGTGGCCAACTTCACGTTAGACTCAAAGCTGTCGTAGGCAGCTCAAGACATGTACTTTGAGCACTCCCCAACGCCCTTCATGAGGGTTTGGAATCACTGGTGGTGATCTCCACTGAGACCTGCCGAGAAACCTGTGAGTTCTTTTGCTAGGTCTCGGAGATACATGCCGATATACAGCTGATATGCTTGTATTCGGTAACCCAGCATTGAGCCCTGGTAGCATTTGCGCCCAAGGGCATCAAAGGTGTGGGACTCCCTGCCCGGGGGCATGGAAGAGTGAGTCTTCAGGCTTTTCTGCCGGCACATGGTCGACTTCATCACCATAGAGGTGTGAGGAAGTTGCACCTTCCGGAAACTGGGGCCCCATTGGACCCGGTACATGGTGTCTAGGCATCGGCTAACTATTGACACCAATGCCAGTGTCTCCCACATTCACAGGAGGAGTTGCCCGAGTATGGTGGGGATGGGAACTGTCAGGGCCTCCCTTAGGTGGAGCCTCAACTGGAGGATTTCAAGCTCGTCCATGCGAGGGTCCTCCACCGACTCCGTTGTGAGAGACAAGGCCTTCGCCATGTCCTGGACAAACTCAAGGAACAAGGTGTTCTCGGGAGGGGACCAGTGTCTCGAGGCTGGTGGAGACGAATTTGAGGGGACATCGCGGTGTTTACGAATCTCCAGGGAAGTCCTCAGACTCCCAGTCTGAGTAGTCCATCGAGGACTCGAGGCCTGACAGCTCTTGAGGTGTCGGGCTCAGATCGGGTCTTCGAAGACCCATGGCTGGTCGGAGCCACAAGTGCTTGCTGAGGAGGATCTTGTTCCCCAGGATCGGGATCAAGACTCTCACCGAGGATCGGCTCAAGGCCCAGGCTCTCGAGGATCATATCGGTAGCCCGGGGAGTCCTCGACATCGAGGTCTCTGCGTGAGCACTGGCAGAGCCAGGCATTGACACTTGCTGTGAGGCAAGGAAGGCAGTGACACTGCATTCCAATGCCATCATCCTGGCTTCCCACTCAGGAGTTGCAGCCTTCGACAAGGATGCCGGGGTGACCGGGTCCAGCATCAGTGAGGAGAGAGAGTCAACGGGATAGGCCTCAGGAGTCTGTGATCTGTCGCCAGAGGCCTCAGCATCTGTTCTGAGCACCTTTGCCAGCCGCTCCAACTCCTTGGATACCCTCTGAGGACTGTGGGACCTTGCATGGGACTTACCATGTGTGTCCGATTCCCAGGATGAGGTCCTCAAGGATTTCTTCTTCTTCTTGTACTCCCGCTCCAGAAAACCCTTGTCGGAGTGTCCGTAGACCCGATCAGGCGCCGTGGGGCTTTACGCGACTGCAAGGATCTGTGCGGGGCCTTAGAGCGTGAGGTTAACGGGGATATCTGGACCTGTGGAAGATGTTGTCCTACTTCTGCCGATGGCTTTGGATGGCCTTAGTAGACATCTTTTTGCATAGGGTGCGGACCTCTGGGTCATAGTCGGCACATAGACACCAGTTGTGTATATTGGTTAGAGACATGTTCTTTGCGCACTGTTACACTTTTTGAATCCACTGGCCATTTGGGCAAAAGGGACCCCTGCGAGGTCGAAGACCATCGATGTGGCCAGCAGTTAGAAAAGGCATGAAACCGCACTGGAGAAAAGAACCCTAAAAATGGTTCAGAGACTCAACGCCGAGGCAATGGGGCTCGGAGGTGGGAAAGGGACCAGTGCTAACCGGAGAAGGAAAATGCACTTAATGCATGAGAAAATCAACTTTTTTCCAGAGGAAAAAGATGGGTGTCTGTAGGGCTCTGTGGAAAAAGGGAGACTGAGTAAGATGGCACCCTTGGGCGGGAATGGGACCACGCATGAATGTGGCATCTCCCAAGGGCTTTTTTTGAAAGCTGGGGAGATGCTTCCGCGAGCTCTGTCAGTGCTGACGTCACCCATATGTGAGGACTGACTTCCTGCTTGTCCCTGGAGAACTCTCCTCTTCCTACTCTCGCATATTCGGATCAAAGGGACAGGTATTTGAATGTATTATAATCCTGGGTGTACATTTTGTCTACTCCTTGTTTTGACACTGCAGTCACAACTTCTTTAAGATCCATTTCTTTTCTTGAGACAGACTAAAGAGTGTTTCTTTAATTCAAAGGGCTCATGTTCTTTGTTTTTTTGTCCTCCTGGTGAGTTGCTTAGATTAATTATTTTAATTTCCACAGTTGTGGTGTAAAGCTTTCCTCTGACTGCAGCTACTACAAAATGACTATTCTTTAAATAAATTCAACCATATCACTCTACTCCTCATAGCCCGTCACTAAATCCCCATTTTATTGCATATTTGGTCAAAAATTATTTTACTAACGCACAAAGTATTTTACTCGAGAACACCTTTCTATTTAAAGAATCTTCTGATGCCCCTGTAGTCCAATCTCTTTCATACCTAATACATTAAAAAACTGTTTCTGCCTTCAGCTTTTATGATAGCATTCTTGCTCACCTATAACAGGTGTTTTCCGGGGACAGCAGGAATCAGTCCTCACATACAGGTGACATCGGCACCGATGGAGCCCGCGTGAAAGCTTCTCTCCAGCTTTCAAAGAAAGCCTTTGGAAGATGCACCACGCATGCGTGGTCCCCTTCTCACCCAAGAGTGCCATCTTGCCTCAGTCAAATGACAAAGCTAAAGGTGACAGAAAAAAATGACAATGAAGCAACTCCACGGGGAGGAGGGAGGGTTGTGAGGACTGATTCCTGCATCCTCAGAAAATACCTGTTACAGGTAGGTAACTACGCTTTCTCCAGGAGCAAGCAGGAAGTTAGTCCTCACATATGGAACTCCCTAGCTACAGGCTACTGAAAAGGTGAGCCATGAGAAGCAGCAATGGAGTCTTAAGTAACAGACTCTCGAGAGAACCAAGTGTCCAGTGAGGAACCAGCACTCCGGTAGCTTGAACACAGAAGGTTCAGAGGGCAGGAGTTGCCTACACCATGAACACATGATGGAGTACAGCCTGGCCGAAGGCGCTGTCCCATCAGGACTTCCTCTCCAGGCAGTAATGAGCTGTAAAGGTATGGACTGAAGACCAGGTGGCGGCCCGGCAGATTTCCATCATGGGGACGGAACGGAGGTTTGCCACAGAGGCCACCATGGCCCCGACGCTGTGCACTGTGACCCGGTGCTCCAGCAAAAGCCCAGCCTGCTCATAGGCAAGGGCAATGCAGTCCGCCACCCAAGTGGACAGAGTATGCTTAGTCACTGCCTCCCCCAGCCGGCTGGGGTCATAAGAGACAAAAAACCGTGAGGCTTTGCAGTGGCCCTGGGTATGTTGGCAGTAAAAGGACAGGGCCCTCTTATAGTCCAAGGCATGAAGGATGGTCTCCACCCTGCTGGTGTGAGGTCGTGGGAAGAAGGTGGGGAACACCACCTCTTGATTGAGTTGGAATGGGGATACCACCTTCAGTAGGAACTTAGGGAATGTGCGGAGCATGACCCTGTTCTTATAGAACCTCATGTAAGGCGGATTCACCACCAAACCTGAAGCTCGCTGACCCTGCAAGCGGATGTGAGCATCACCAGGAAGACAACCTTCCATGAAAGGTAATGCAGATGGCAGGTAGCCAGGGGCTCGAAAGGTGGACCTGTGAGCCGTGAGAGCACCACGTTTAGGTCCCACTCCCCTGCTGGTGAGCAGGATAACAGGAGGCCCTGCAGGAAGCGGGTTATGAGGGGCTGGACAGAGAGAGGGCTTGCCCTTGATGAGGTGGTGGTATGCTGCAAAAGCGCTCAGGTGGACCCTGACAGAGTTGAACTTCAGTTCTGCCTGAGACAGGTGAAGCAAATATTGCAACAAAAGCTGCACAGAGCACGAGAACTGGTTAACCCATCACTCTGTGCACCACACAAAGAATCTGCACCATTTGAAGGCATAGGCCCATCTCGTGGAGATCTTGAGGAAGGCTAGGAGGACCTCCTCAACCTCCCCTGAAAGGTTGAAAGGGACCAAGGCTACCTTTTCAGCAGCCAAGCTGTTAGCCCTAGAGACCCCAGATTGGGGTGTAGGATGGAGCTCTCCTCCTGCGACTGTAGTCCCGGGTCGCTCTCCAGGGGGACCAAGGGTGCCATGGACATGCGAAGGAGCAGTGGGAACCTCAGCAACCATCCTGCTGAGCCTTGAATACAGTCTTAACTATTAGCGGCGTGGGTGGGAAGGCATAAAGAAGACCCTCCATCCTTTGGATGAGGAAGGCATTTGTTGTCACCCGGGATGCGTGTGGCTGTCGGGAGCAAAAGCGGGGCAACAGAGTTGGCTGGGCTGGAGAAGAGGTCCAGCCATAGAATTCCCCAGAGCTGGAAGGGCCGATAGGCCACTCTGAGGTCTAGCTGCCACTTATGCGGCTGGAAGACCCTGCTCAGCCTGTCTGCCAGGGCATTGTCCTGGCCCAGTAGATATATCGCATGCAGGAGCATCCCATTGCGGTTCGCATACAAGCAGAGGGCTACTGTCTCCCAGCAGAGGGTGAACAACCTGTGCTCCCCTGCTTGTTGGATGTAGAACATTGCGACCTGGTTGTCCATTTGGATTAGCGCCGATTGGTGCTGCAGACAGTGGCAAAAGGCTCGGAGAGCCAAGGATATGGCCTGAAGCTCTAGGAAGTTGATCTGCTGTTGGCTTTCCACCTGTGACCAACTGCCCTGAGTGCAGAGGTCCTTATAATGAGCCTCCCAGGCCAGAAGGGAGGCGTCTGTGCTGAGGATTCTCTGGGGGGCAGAGGCCTGAAAAGGCATCCTGGCCTGAAGATGCTGAGGCACTTGCCACCAGACCAGGGAGTCTGCCAGCTGGAGGATCACCATCACCTTGTCTCATAGCAGACCAGTGGCCTAGGTCCACTGGGAGCAGAGGCACCACTGGGCTGTCCTCGTGTGAAAGCGGGTGTCCGGTGTAACATGGACCATGGATGCCATGTGGCCGAGCTGTAGGATCAGAAGGCGAGCCGATGCCAAGTGTCGGTGCTGTGCATCTGCGGCCAAAGCCCTGAGGTGGTTGACTCTGTCCAGAGGCAGGAAGGCTCTGCCCTGAATGGTGTCCAGCTGTGCCCCTATGAACTCCAGACTGTGTTGGAAGGAGATGGGATTTGGGGTGGTTTATGATGAACCTCAGATACTGGAGGATGTGGATGGTGGAGGCTGTGGCCTGCTGCACCTCGACAGCCGAGCCCCCTCTTATGAGCCAGTCGTCCAGGTAGGGGAAGATGAAGGCCCTTGGAGGTGAAGGTGGGCCATGACAACCGCTAGGCACTTGGTGAAGACTCTAGGGGCAGAGGCTAGGCCGAAGGGTACTACCCTGTTCTGCTAGTGGCTGCCCCCACCATGAATCTGAGGTACTACCTGTGGCTGGGATGGATGGGGATGGATGAGGAGGTCTGGCAGCAGTGTTCCAAGGAAGAGCATCTTGAACTTCTCCCTCACCAAGAACATGTTTAGGTCCCACAGGTCTAGGATGGGCTGTAGTCCCCCCATTCATTTGGGTACGAAAAAGTACTGGGAGTAGAACCCTTTGCCCCAAAGATGTGGAGGCACTAGTTCCAATGCCCTGTCCTCTGAGTTTCTGCAGTAGCAGGATCTGGTGGAAGGGAGTCCTGGGGGGCTCTCCCGGGAAGAATGGAGGGGGCGTATGCAGCAAGTGGAGGAGGCATCCCTCCCTGACCACCTTCAGTGCCCAGGCGTGGTGATGGATGGCCACCTGTGGGCAATCAAGACTAGATGATTCCCTATGGGCTGCTGGGGTGGGCCTCTTGGGGAGGGAGGTTAAGCCCAAGGAGTCAAAAGCTCCCGCCAGGCTGGGCTGGAGCTGGTGCCTGGGCTTTGGGCTTACGAGGGCCATGCCCTTGTCCCTTGGCCTGCTGACCCTGTTGGGGAGCTGGGAAAGCCTGATACTGAGGGTAGTTTCCATAAGTCTTGCCCTTCCTCAAGTAAGGGGGCTTTTTATCCGAGGGCTTCCATCGCGGAAGGGTAGCAGTCTTCTTGGAGAACCTGGTCCTTGTCAGGAACTCGATCAACTCTGCAGCCTTATTGATCATGGGTTTGCAGAAGATATTCTCTCCCTGACAAGTGACATCGACCAATTTGTCCTGAACCCATTGCTCCAGGTTGGAAAACTGTAGCTGGGCACTGGGCACTGATACCTATGGCAGCTACTCTAGCCACCGACTCAAAGCCATCATAGGCTACCTGAGTTATAAACTTGGAACATTCCCTGACACCCGAAGCCAGGGTCCGAAACCACTGGAGGGGTTCCTCGGAGAGACCAGCCAAGAACCCGGCGAGCTCCTTCACCATGTACAGCTGGTATGCCTGGATCTGGCCGATGAGCATCGAGCCCTGGTAGCACTTTCTGCCCATAGCATCCATAGCCAGGGCCTCCCTACCCAGGGGCACAGAGGAGTGTATCTTTTGGCTCTTGAGCCGACACATGGCTGACTCCACTACCACAGAATTATGTGGCAGCTGTGCCTTCTGGAATCCAGGGCTCTGGCAGCCTTGGTACATCGAGTCCAGCCGTCAGTTCATGATGGGTACTGATGCGGGTGTCTCCCACATGCGAAGAAGTAGCTGTTCGAGGATTTCAGGGACGGGTACCATGAATGCTTCCTTCGGGAGCCTCATACTGAAGGATCTTGTTCCTCCATGCGAGGACCCTCCTCTGACTCTGTCAAATGCCAGTGCCTTCGCTATGTCCCATACGAAGTCGAGGAAAGCCATATCCTCGGGTAGTGACCAAGGCCGGGCCTCAGTGGGAGACAGATCTGAAGGTGCATTGTGATGGCGTAGGGTGTCTGGGGATTCATCGTCCTTGGTCTTCCAGTCCGAGTCATAGTTGGCGGAGGTGTTGAGGGTGGTACAAGTCCCAAGGTCAGGTCCCAGACCCGAGGGCCCATGTCTCTCAGAGGTCCTGTAGTCGGAGCTGCAGGCACTCATCAGGGAGGATCTCGGCCCCAAGGATCAGGATCAAGACCAAAGCTGAGGAACATCTTGAGGTTGGTAGCGCTCGAGGACCGGCTCAACCACCGGGGACATCCTCAAGGTCGAGGGCCTGGTTACTGGGGCCGATGAACCAGACATCAGAGCCCACTGCTGGGCCATGAAGGCAGATGAGCTGTGCTCCAAGGCCGCCATTCTGGTCTCCAGTCCAGATGGCTCTGCAGCCTTTGGCACGGGCACTGAAGATTTCAGGCTTGGCACCGGTTCTGACGAGGGAGAGTCCTCAATTAGGATAGCATCAGGGGTCCAAGGCCGATCGCCAGAGGACGACGATTCTTTATCTGCTCGGACTCGTGATGTGGGCTGTGGGGCTAGAGTGGGACTTACCCACCTTTCCCAATCCACCGCTGAGGCAGTCCGAGGATTTTTTCTTCTTGTATTCCACCTCCGGGTGCTCTGTTCGGAGGACCCGTGGCCTCGGAGTCTTGAGGCATTGAGGTCACCCCGGGGTTCCAGAGGGGGCCTTGGAGCGCGGTGTCACTGACAACTCCGGGGCAGAGTCGGACCTCTGGAAAATCTTTTCCTGTTGCTGCTGACGACTATCGATGGCCTTGGAGGACATCATTTTACAGAAGCCACAGTCCAAGGGGCGCGGTCCGGCCTAAGCAACGGAGGCAGTAGACATGGGGATCAGTGAGGGACATAGTATGAATGAACCGATCACACAGCTTAAAACCACTGGCAGAGGCCATGGAGAAAAGGGCCGAGGCCATGGAGAAAAGGGCCCTGGCAAGGACGAAGACCTTAGGTCCAGCCAGAGAAAAAAGTGTGCAAAACCGCGCCGGTCAAGAAGACTTGAAAAAGGAAAGAAACAAAGGAACCCGAGACACGAAACCAAGGCCGACGGCTCGGGGCTGGGAAAGAGAACTGGTATGTAACTGGAGAAAGAAAAAATTCAAGAGAAAATTAAGATAAAATTAAAACTTTTTCCAGGAAAAACAGACAGATGTCTAATGAGCTTCATGAAAAAAAGGAGACTGAAGCAAGATGGCACCCTTGGGCAGGAAGGGAACCATGCATGTGTGGTGCATCTCCCAAAAGCTTTCTTTGAAAGCTTGAGAGAAGCTTCCATGCGGGCTCTGTCGGCGCTGACATCACCCATATGTGAGGACTGACTTCCTGCTTGTTCCCGGAGAACTATCACAAATCACCAAGATGTTCCAGTTTTAATTTTGTGTTACTTTTCTGGAATGCTCTACCAGTGCTTTGAGGAGGGAGTCCTCTTGATCTAGCCTCAAGGCAGGTCTCAAGATTTACCCGTTCTCCCAGGCACACCTTATGTATAGGAGCCTGTGGGGATGTTCTGGTTGGGGCACAGCGCACTGCTTCGTCTCTTTCTTTCTTGCCTATCTTTTTATATTACATAAACCATCTTGTCATGATATTAATAAAAAGACAGTCTATCAAGTATCGAAAACTATTTTTCACCTAGGTTATAAGGATATACTGGTGCCTATGTGTCTTAATAAATACTAGCACACAGCCTCTGAAAACCGCACCCAGATGAAAGGCATAAACATTTAAGCCTGCCCAGGAGCAGACGAAATTAGTGGGTAAAGTGCACACTTTATAAAATATGCCTGTAAATCAAAACATCATCCAAACTCCTCTACTTAGCATGCCTATTCTACAACTACACACCTACCTGTACTGTGGATATTTTTAAGCATGACAATTTTATTAAAAGTCTTTTATATGCGTAAATCAACAATTTTTGCATGAAAAAGGTTTATAATAATTACTTCTTAAGTGTTTATTTGCTGGATATGGAACCTCTACAAAATATTTTACCTTTTAGATGATAAATAAAATACTAATGCCAACTTTGGCCCAATGCCAGGATGCACTCAAATACTCCAGTTCATACTTTGCTGTTGAAATGCAGCTACAATTAAGTGACTCATTACGTAATTTGAGATTTTACGATGCTCAGCATAAAAATAGCTCAATCTGTACTTCACTTAAATGAAAGAGATGAGTAATGAGGAATAACTGCTTTAGAGGCTTTCTTCAAAATTTTTACACATGAAACCAATCAAAACCAGTCAGTCAGTCAACCACTAGCATCTTGCTGGGCCAAACAGCTTTCATCTACATATTTAGTTGTGGTAAAATATATGGTTAGATGTCTTCCAGTTTAAAACAACTATGATGGTGACAGATGAGTCAAAGTGCAAAGAAGCTCCTAGGCAGGTTTTAGGGCTCATGTTCTTTGCATATAATTAGACCTTCACTAGCTTTTGGTCCACCTAATGTTACACAGGGCATACAAGATCTGGAGCTTCACCATCTGATTAATCAGTTGATATTCAGTTGCCTGGCAAACAAAAAAATTAAACTGAAGCTATTCTTAGGTTTCACCTGTACATCACTTTCATTAGCTTATTTCAAAAAATATGAAATGCTCTATTAGTTTTGAGATGGGGGGAGGGGCAGTTTGTCAGTTGGTCAGGTCCAGGAGCCATCCAGACCATGATGCTGGATAGAGTTGAAATATGTTTAATATTTGAGTCATTCTCATCCAAAACCACAAGTAGATTAAAAAAAGAATATAGAAAGATCTTGTATTAAAGAAGCATTTGAGCATAGATCACTTAAAAAATCACCATGCTTAATGTGCCTCTGTGCACATATGGGAGGTCAATTTATTTATTTGGATTTAGCTCATGCCTTTCCATAGTAGCTCAAATCAATTAGGTATTTTATCTGTCCCCAAAAGGTTTGCAGTCTACTAAAGTGCTGCAATTAGCATGGGGCAAAAGCATGTTTAGCATGTGAATTTACCATGAAAGGGGTGTAGCGGCCATGGTATAAGCAAGAGTGCAGCTGTGGTAGGGAAGTATTTCCACCCTAGGTTCATCTCTAGCATGGTAGTAGGGAACATGTGCCTGTAGCGCATGTGCACTGTGAAGGCACATGCTATGTATGCCTTGCACTTGCTTGCTACCAATGAGATGTAATTACCAGCAGTAAGCTACCACACCCCTGTAGAGATATCAGATAGCAATACCTGGGCCCCTACCTCACTAACAGGGCACAAATTAAGTGGCCAGTGAAGGATAGAAAGGGCTGATCTGAGGAAAGACACACCCTGCTGAACAGCTCTGAACAATGGGCCAATGTACAAGGGGGTGGGGCATGCAAATTATGGAATACTGTTTAATGTACCTGCTTATCACAGCACTGTTTTATGTATTTCATGTTGTTTAATGTAAACCGCCACTGATCTTAGGAAATGGCGGTATATAAAAGATTTGCAAATAAAAAAAGATTTGCAAATAAATAAATAAAATGGAAGCAAACACATGGTATTCCTAACAGGGACTCCATTGCAAGCAAGGTAATACTGTGTGGCTTTTAAATACAAGCTCTCTGCCTGAAAGTTCTTAAAGGGGTTTTGGTTTTTATTTTTAAAAGCTAATTCTTTTTCTATACTGCAAAGGGGCAATTTTTTGTGGTGCTGGCAAAATTCTGTCAGAGTTCATTGTTTTTTGTTCCAGCTATCCATTCACAGCTAGCTCTTTGAAGCTACTGATCTCATCAGGTGTTAGATCCCTCCTCCCCCCCCCCACCCTATGTGAGCATTCTTGCTTTATAGGGTAACACCCCAATTAGCTACATACAGGGACATAGAACAGTGTTATTAGCAGGACCGTACTGAGCCCTGTGCGAGCGGTGCGGCCGCACACGGCACAAATACTTAAAGGGTGCATTTTGGCTCTCTGCCGTTGGCTGCTGCGGCCACTTTTTTGCAGAGAGACGAAATGCACCCCTTAAGTCTTCGCGCTGGCACACTAAGCAGGTCTGGTCTCTCCGGGAGGGACCAGACCTGCTTAGCGTGCCGGCGACTTGGAGATCGGGCACGCGCCCCCCCTCCCGCACCCCCATAAAGTGTCTAAATGGAGGTGCATGAGGGGGGACGCGTGCCCGCTGTGCAAGTCGCACAGGGCGCATTTCAGTCTTGATACGGCCCTGGCTATTAGAACACTTTTAAAAGAAGTTAACTGCTTTTTCTCTTAAAGGACAGCTGAGGAACAGGTAGTGACTTTGGTAGGTCTCTCTCTTTTACTTCAACAGGTATCAAAGCTCCACCAACTGAACAATGGCTGGGAAAAATCGTATTGCCAAAGCTGTTGCCCCTGTTATGGCTTCTGCCTCTTTCCAAACAGAGATCCAAATGCCAGTTGAAGGACTAGTTCCATGTGCAAGATGCCTGCATGTTGAAGCTCTCAGGAAACAATTGAAGGAGCTCAGAGAAGAGGTGTCAAGATTGAGAAGTAGTCAGACAGTGAAGTTCATTGGTGAGATGCTGCTTGAAACATCTAAGCTCTCTGACAGAGGCAAAGATGGGAGGCTTCAGAATGAAGAAAGTTGGACACGAGTCACCAGAGCCTGCAGAATCAACATTCCAAATCCTCCAGCCCTTGAATTGAAGAACCAGTATGCAGCCCTGGAAGTGGAGGAGGTGAAAGCATCCCAAGAAAGGGAAGAACCAGAACTCGAGCACCCCAAAGTTGCAGAATCAGTCACCATAAGAAAACAAAGGGTAGTGGTGGTTGGTGACTCTCTTCTGAGGGGTACTGAGGCGTCCATCTGCCCACCAAACTTGATGTCCAGAGAGGTGTGCTGTCTTCCAGATGCCAAAATCCGTGATGCTATGGAGAGTTTGCCGAGACTCATCAAATCTACTGACTATTATCCAATGTTACTAATCCATGTTGGCACAAATGATACTGCTAAGTATCCCTCTGAGCATATCAAAAGTGACTTCATGGCTCTGGGACAGAGAGTAAAGCAGATAGGTGCGCAAGCGGTGTTCTCTTCAATCCTTCCTGTAGAGGGTAAAGGCCAAGGCAGAGAAGCTCACATCCTGGAGATGAATGCATAGCTATGTGGATAATGTCATCAAGAGGGTTTTGGTTTCCTGGACCATGGGATGATGTTTCAAGATCTGCAGAGCAGAGATGGCGTCCATCTGTCCAAGAAGAGTTGAACTGCCTTCAGCAGCAGACTCGCTAACTTACTGAAGAGGGCTTTAAACTAGATTCACTGGGGATGGGTGAAGAAAGTCCCAAGGTAAGTGAAACATTAAATACCTCTGTAGAAATGGGTAAAAGGGGCAACATCTGGAAAGTGATGTGTATAAATGCCCATAGCATCGGAAATAAGATCCCAGATGTTGATGCTTTAATAGAAGAGGCTGACTTGGATTTAGGGCAGTTATGGAGACATGGTTCACCGACAGCCATGTCTGGGATGTAATTATACCGACCTATACGTTATTCAGGAAGGATAGGGTAGGAAGAAGGGAAGGAGTAGTGGCACTACAGAACATGTAAAAAAATAATATTAAAGCTATTAAATTACAGGGCTAAAAAGGGAGAGAGGAGGTACTGTGGGTTAAAACTGAAAGAGGGAAAGGGATCCCCTTCACAAGGAGAACAAGTAGAAGGATATTTAATAGAAGACATACACAGCACTGCCATGAAAGGAAAAGTGCTACTGATAGGTGATTTCAACTGGCACATCCCTGCTACAGTGTCATCTAAAAGTAAAAAGATCCTGAATTCTCTACAGAAATTATTTAGGTAACTGGTAACAGAACCCACACATACTGGACTTGTGCTTACTAATGGGGAAAGTGTTTCTGATTTATAGTGGGAGATCATCTTGCATCCAGTGGGCTAGGGCTGATAAAATCCATTCAAAAGTGAGGGTCTTAGATTTTAGGAAAATTAACTTTGCCAAGATGGGACAATACCTCAAAGAGTTGTTAGCGGAATGAGAACAGCTGAGGGATATAGAAAAAGTGGGCAAAACTGTAAGGGGATATTTTAACGGCAACAAACCTTTTTGTTAGAAAAGTAAGTAAATGTAAAAGGAAAAGGAGGCCACTATGGTTCTCAAAAGAAGCAGATGAAAAGGTGGCCTTCAGAAAATACAAGACATCACAGAGAGAGGAAGACAGACATCTATATTTGGAAAAACAGAGAAGCCAGCAAAGTAGTCAGGAAAGCAAAGATACAAAAAGATGAATAGCCGATGCAATAAAATGGGGGGATAAGACATTTTTCAGATATGTTAGTGAGAGGAGGAAAGGCAAAAGTGGTATTGTCAGACTCAAGGGTGAAGGGGAGGAATATGTAGAAGCTGATGAGGATAAAGTAGAATTGCTGAACAAATATTTATGTTCTGTGTTCACAGATGAAGGGCCAAGGAGCAGGACCTCAGAAAACACCTGCAAATAGGAATAGAAGCGACGGGGAGCTCGAACGATTTTCAGAAAACTGTGTTCAAGAGGAACTAGTTAAACTAAAAGCAGATAAAGCAATGGAACCAGATAGAATACATCCGAGAATAATGAAGGAACTTGGGGACATTCTTGTGACTCCATTGACTGACTTTTTCAATGCTCCTTTGGAGTCAGGAGAGTTCCCAGAGAACTGGAGAAATTCACATTGTTGTCCCTTTACACAAAAGCAGAAGAAAAGATGAAGTTGAAAACTACAGGCTGGTTATTCTAACCTTTGTGGTGAGTAAATTATTAAAAACGCATGCCAAAAGAAAGAATAGTGAGGTTTCTGAAGTCCAATGGATTGCAGGATCCGAGGCAGTATGGGTTTACCAGAGGCAGGTCTTGTCAGACAAATCGGATTGAATTCTTTGACTGGGTGACCAGGGAGTTGGACCGAGGGAGAGTCCTAGATGGACTGTACTTAGATTTCAGTAAAGCCTTTGACACCGTTCCGTACAGACGACTTATAAACAAACTGAGCCCCCTAGTGATGGAGGCTAAAGTTACTGACTGGGTTAGAAATTGGTTGAGTGGGAGGTGGCAAAGTGTATAGGTCAGTGGAGCTCACTCTGAGGAGAAGGAGGTTACCAGTGATGTGCTGCAGGGATCTATCCTTGGTCCCATTCTTTTTAACATCTTTGTTAGTGATATTGCGGAAGGGTTGTTGGGTAAGATTTGCCTGTTTGCGGATGATACCAAAATCTGCAATAGAGTAGACACTCAGGAAGAAGTAGATACCATGAGGAAGGATTTAACTAAGCTTGAAGTATGGTCTAGAATTTGGCAGCTGAGATTTAATACTAAAAATGCATTTGGGCTGCAAAAATCCAAGGGAGTAGTACAGTGTAGGGGGTGAAGTACTTTTGTCAACAAAAGAAAAGCAGGACTTGGGCATGATTGTGTTTGATGATCTTAAAGTAGCTAAACAGGTAGAAAAAGTGATGGCGAAAGCCAGAAGGATGCTTGGGTACACGGGGAGAGGAATAAACAGCAGAAAAAATGAGGTGAAAGTGCCTTTGTATAAGTCTCTGGTACAACCTCATTTGGAGTATTATGTGCAATTCTGGACACCACACCTTCAAAAGGATATAAACAGGTTGGAGTCAGTGCAGAGGGTGGCTACTAAAATGGTTAGTGGTCTTCGTTATACAGCATATGAGGATAGACTTAAAGATCTTAATATGTAAACTTTAGAGGAAAGGCAGGACAGCGTAGTTACTCACCTGTAACAGGTGTTCTCCAGGAGCAGCAGGAATCAGTCCTCACATATGGGTGACGTCGGCGCCGACGGAGCCCTCGCGGAGCAATTTTCCCCAGCTTTCAAAGAAAGCCTTTGGGAATTGCAGCGCGCATGCGCGGTCCTTTTCCTGCCCAAGGGTGCCATCTTGCTCAGTCAGATGACATAGCTAAAAGACAGCAAAAATTAGCAAAAACGAAAGCATAAAACTGCAACTCCAAGGGGAGGAGGGAGGGTTGTGAGGACTGATTCCTGCTGCTCCTGGAGAACACCTGTTACAGGTGAGTAACTACGCTTTCTCCAGGACCAAGCAGGAAGTCAGTCCTCACATATGGGACTCCCAAGCTTAAGGCTACTGGAGACCCTAAGCACAAAAATGAGCTCCCTCTAGCTCAGCAGCACAGAAGGAAGAAATCTTCTCTGAATATGTCTCCAACCGGTAGCCCAACATCCGGGATGGAGGGTAGGAGTTGCCTATACCTCAAAGAGGTTACGGAGGACTGCCAGTCCGAAAGCACTGTCCCTGCGGGACTCCCTCTCCAGGCAGTAATGGGCTGCAAAAGTCTGACTTGAAGACCAAGTAGCGGCCCGGCAGATGTCTGCCAATGGAACAGAGCGGAGGTAAGCCACTGACGTAGCCTTCGCCCGAACACGATGAGCGGTGACTCTACCTTCCAGCACGAGGCCCGCAGCCTCGTAAGCCCAAGCGATGCAGTCCGCAATCCAGATGGACAGAGTACGCTTGGAGACAGGGAGCCCCAACTTGTTGGGGTCATAAGACACGAAGAGCTGAACAGCCCTTCGGTGCTCCCGCGTACGGTCAAGGTAGAAGTTCAGCGCCCTTCTACAGTCCAGGGTATGCAGGACCATTTCAGCTCGGCTGGAGTGTGGCCTGGGAAAGTAGGTCGGAAGTACCACCTCCTGGTTGATGTGAAAAGGGGAAACCACTTTAGGAAGAAACTTAGGGTGAGTCCGTAGGACTACCCGGTTCTTGTAGAACCTAGTGTAAGGAGGATCAGATACCAGGGCCTGCAGCTCACTAACGCGTCTAGCAGAAGTGAGGGCCACCAAGAACAAGGTTTTCCAGGAAAGAAAACGAAGAGGACAGGTAGCCATAGGCTCAAAAGGCGGACAGGTAATCCGCTGTAAAACCACATTGAGATCCCAGTTCGGGGCTGGCGGGCGCAAAGGTCGTTTAAGGAGTAGGAGGCCCCTGAGAAAACGAGCCACCAGAGGGTGGCTGGAAAGAGGTCTACCATCCACCGGCAGGTGATGCGCAGAAATAGCACTGAGGTGGACCTTGACCGAGTTGGACTTAAGTCCAAGATTGGAAAGGGAAAGCAAGTACTGCAAGACCACTGATGTTGAACAGGAGAAGGGGTCTTGCGACTGCTGAGTACACCAGACGGAGAACCGACGCCACTTAAGAGCGTAGGACTTCCGGGTGGAAGGCCTCCTGGAGGCCAAGACGACCTCTTCCACATCTGGAGGTAGCTGGAGAGGAGCAAGGACTACCCTTTCAGCAGCCAGGCCATCAGATGAAGGGACCGAAGGTTGGGGTGCAGGAGCATCCCCTGATCCTGCGAGAGGAGGTCGGGCTGAAACCCCAGAGGAAGAGGGGTGTCCACCGCCAGCTGCATCAGAAGCGGGAACCAAGGTTGTCTCGGCCACTGGGGAGCCACTAGGATCACCGATGCCTTGTCTCTGAGAACTTTGAAGAGCGTCCGAGACACCAGAGGCATGGGTGGAAAGGCATACAAGAGGCCTGTGGACCATGGAATCAGAAAAGCATCCGCCGCTACCCGGAGAGGATGCGGCTGTCGAGAGCAGAATCTGGGAAACTGCCGGTTCAGAGGACTGGCGAACAGATCCATGGTGGGGAGGCCCCACCGGAGAAAGATCCGCTGAACCACAAGTGGATCCAATCTCCACTCGTGCGGTTGGAGGATCCTGCTCAGTTTGTCTGCCAGGTAGTTTTCTTGACCTGGGAGATAGACAGCTTTGAGGACGATGTTGTGATGGACGGCCCAAGAGCAGAGCTTCTGTGCTTCCTGACAGAGAAGGAAGGAGCCGGTTCCGCCTTGTTTGTTCACGTAGAACATGGCAACCTGATTGTCTGTCTGGACAAGTACCGACTGGTGAGAAATCAGGTGAGAGAAGGCTTTGAGCGCTAGGTGGATGGCTCTGAGCTCCAGGAAGTTGATCTGCTGAGCGGACTCCCAAGGAGTGCAGAGACCCTGAGTACAAGTCCCTTGGCAATGTGCTCCCCAACCCTGGAGAGAAGCATCGGTCGTCAGGACCCGAGAATGTGTAGAGGGCTGAAAAGTCACCCCCAGCACTAGGTTTGGTAGATGAAGCCACCATCGCAGAGATGAGACCAGCTGGTCGGAGATCTGTACGGAGTCCGCTAGGCTCCCAGTGGCCTGATGCCATTGTTTGCGAAGGCACCATTGAGCAGGACGCATGTTCAGGCGGGCATTGGGGGTTACATGGACCGTGGAAGCCATATGGCCGAGCAGTCTCAGAAATTGCCTGGCAGAGACCAGGGAATTGCTGTGAAAGCGGCTGGCGAGATCCATGAGCCTTTGGGCCCTGTCCAGAGGCAGGAAGGCCCGCGCCTGAAGAGTGTCCAACCTGGCGCCGATGAATTCTAGATCTTGAGAGGGGAGCAAAGTGGACTTTGCGAAGTTTATGACAAATCCCAAGTGCTGGAGCAGAGTCACAGTGCGATGAGTAGCCTGAGTGGCTTCTTGGGCAGACTGGGCCCTGATGAGCCAGTCGTCCAGGTATGGGAACACAAAGAGACCTTGAAGTCTCAAATAGGCCGCCACCACTGCTAGGCATTTGGTGAACACTCTGGGGGCGGAGGATAGGCCGAAAGGCAGTACTCTGTACTGGTAATGGTTTCCACCCACAACAAACCTGAGGTATTGTCTGTGGTCCGGATGAATAAGGATATGAGTATACGCATCCTTTAGATCTAAGGAGCATAGCCAGTCTCCCTGCTGGAGGTAGGGCAGCAGGATTCCAAGGGTAAGCATTTTGAACTTTTCCTTTGCAAGGAACTTGTTGAGGTTTCGCAAGTCCAGGATGGGTCTGAGGCCTCCTGTTCTTCTTGGAATCAGGAAGTACCTGGAGTAAAACCCTTGACCCTTCAGGTGGTGGGGCACCGGTTCCACGGCTTGTTCCTGAACAAGACTTGCTAACTCCTGAAGGAGTTAGTCCCTGTGCAGAGGGAGTCTGGAAGGCTCCCCTGGAAAGTAGGAGGGAGGTACCTGGTGAAAATGAAGAAGATAGCCCTTTTGAACTATCTGAAGCACCCAGGTATCTGTGGTGATGTTGGACCACCTGTGGGCAAAGTGGACCAGCCGGCCTCCTGTGCTGAGAGAAACCAGCTGAGGGGGAGAGGCTATGCTGAGAAAGTCAAAAACCCCACCCTGCTGAGCAGGGGCCGGTGGTGCAGGCTTGGGGGCTTGCTGCCTACGGGACCCATTACCTGTGGGGGAGCTGGTGAGGCCTGATACTGAGGGTAGTATTTATAGGCAGCACCTTTCCTCGGGTAAAAGGGCTTTTTCCCCGAGGCCTTCTTCTTTTGAGAAGGGGCAGAGGTCTTCCTTGAGAGATGAGTCCTGGTGAGAGTCTCCGTCTCGATTTGTGCAGCCTTCTCATCCATGGGCTTGCCAAAGAGGTTATCACCTCGGCAGGGGACATCGACCAACTTGTCCTGTACCCAGGGCTCGAGGTCGGACGTCTGAAGCCAAGCCTGGCGGCGTCCACCGATGCCGGCCGCGGCTACTCGAGCCGAAGCCTCAAAACCATCATAGGCTGCTCGAGAGATAAACTTGGAGCACTCCCGAATACCAGTAGACAAGGATTGGAACCTCTGCAAAGGTTCGTCGGAGAGACCAGCAGAGAATCCGGCTATTTCCTTAGCCAGGTCTCGGAGATACATGCCCATGTAGAGCTGGTATGTCTGGACTCGACAAGCAAGCATAGAGCCCTGGAAGCACTTCCTACCGAGGGCATCCAGGCTTCGGGCTTCCCTACCAGGGGCACCGAGGAGTGCATTTTTTGACTCTTCAGTCTATGCATGGCCGATTCCACCACCATGGAATGGTGTGGTAGTTGTGCCTTTTGGAACCCGGGGCTCTTGCGGACTCGATAAATGGAATCGACCCGCTTGCTTAACACCGGCGACAACGCCGGGCTCTCCCACATGCGGAAGAGAAGCCGTTCCAGCATGGGAGGAACCGGTACAATAAAGGCCTCCTTCGGGGGAGAGTCATATTGGAGGGCATCGAGTTCTTCGACTCGAGGCTCCTCCTCGGGATCCGCAGGGAAGGCCAAGGCTTTGGCCATATCCCTCACGAAGTCCGAGAACCGGGTATCCTCCGGGGGGACCGTCTCCGAGGTTCGGACTCGGGGGAGTCCGAAGGGACACACCGAGTCCGAAAGGAACCAGGGGACTCTTCGTCCTCAGATTCCCAGGCCGACTCCTCGGAGGAGGAGTCGACCGGCTCCGGTCGGGCAGGCACTGATGCCATCCGCCCCGACACCAAGGGAGTCGGCGTCGACAACCTCGGTCCCGAACGGGAGGCCGAAGGAGACCTCGACCGAGGATCGACTCGAGCCCTCATGGACTCGAGGATCGGCTCGGTCTCCGGGGTCGATTTGGAGGTCGACGTCCCGGCGGTCAGGGCAGAAGCGCCAGCGAGGCCAGCGATCAATGCCCGCTGCTGGTCCAAGAAGGCAGACAAACTGCACTCCAAGGCCGTCAACCTGAGTCCGAGCTCAGGAGACCCAGCAGCCCCCGATTCGGGCCCCGACGGCGTCGGGCCCGACGTCGGGTCCTTCGGAGGCGAGTCCACGAGGACAACAGTACTTACGTGAGCGGGCAAGTCCACCTCGAGTCGAGGATGTTTTGACGGCCTCTCCGACTCCAAGGAGCCGGGACGGGAATCGGGGCTATGCGACCTGGCCCTCGAGGAACCAGGAGCGTCCACCGATCCCGCCCTCGCGGGTTTCTTCTTCCGATGATGCTCCCGGGTAGGAGACCCCCTTTCAGAGGAACTCCGATGATGCTCAGGACCAGAGTCCCGAGACGTCGAAGCCTCTGACGAGGTCCGAGCCCGGCCGGAGTCAGAGAAGATACGCTCCCGCTGGTGCTGCCGACTCCTCAATGCTTTTGAGGACATTTTGCCGCATGGCCCGCAGATCATGGGGTCATGATCTGGGCCGAGGCAGCGGAGGCAGAAGTCATGAGTGCCTGTAAGAGACATAAGTTTCTTACAGAGGTCACACTTTTTGAAACCACTGGCCGCCATCAGGGGAAAAAGGGCCCCTGCGAGGTCGAACGACCGGGCAGCCAGGGAAAAAGGAAAAAAAGCGCGAAATCTGTCACGAAGGACAAAAAACCGAAAAATAAAGGACGGACTCGCAACCGGCGTTGCGAGACCGGCGGGAAAAGAACCGGCGTCGAACCGAAGAAAAAACAGAGAAAAAATAGAGAAAAATCAACTTTTCTGCGGGGATTCACAGGCAACGTCTGTAGGGCTCCGCGGAAAAAAGAAGACTGAGCAAGATGGCACCCTTGGGCGGGAAGAGGACCGCGCATGCGCGCTGCAATTCCCAAAGGCTTTCTTTGAAAGCTGGGGAAAATTGCTCCGCGAGGGCTCCGTCGGCGCCGACGTCACCCATATGTGAGGACTGACTTCCTGCTTGGTCCTGGAGAAAGAGGAGATATGATAAAGACAGGGCCGGCCCGTCCATTGAGCAAGAATGTTTTTTGCACAGGGCCCCGCGTTTCAGGGGGCCCCGCGCAAAGAACATTCTGCTTTTTTTTTTAAAATTACATTTAAAAAAAAACCTGTCTCTGGCTGCTGCCGCTGCTGCCGCGTCCGTCGCAGCAGCGGCAGAATGGAGTGTCCCGCGGGCCCCTTCTCCTCGTTGAGCCCTCTGCAAGGGCTTTCAGATTCGCGAAGGGAGAGTGCTCCCTCGCGTCTCTGTAAAGCCCGCAGGGGCTAATGGGAAATTTCCCATCTGCCCCTTTAGACGCGAGGGGCTGATGGGAAATTTCCCATTAGCCCCTGCGGGCTTTACAGAGACGCGAGGGAGCACTCTCCCTTTGCGAATCTGAAAGCCCTTGCAGATGGCTCAACGAGGAGAAGGGGCCCCGCGGGACACTCCATTCTGCCGCTGCTGCGACGGACGCGGCAGCGGCAGCAGCTAGAGCCAGGTTTTTTTTTTTTAAATTTGCCAGAAGGGAAGGGAAGGGAAGGGGAGGGGGGGGGTTAAGACTGGTAATGGGCTGGGGGGCTGATGGAGGCTGTCTGGAAATGGGGAGATGGGTGGTGAGTACTGGAAAGGGCCTCCGGGGGGTGGTAGGACTGGAAATGGGCGGGGGGGGGTGTTAGGACGGGAACTGGGCTAGGGGGGGTTAGGACTGGAAATGGGCTAGGGGGGGTTAAGACTGCTAATGGGCTGGGGCTGATGGAGGCTGTCTGGAAATGGGGTGATGGGGGGGTTAAGACTGGTAATGGGCTGGGGGCTTATGGAGGCTGACTGGAAATGGGCGGGGGGGGGGGGTTAGGACTGGAAATGGGCTAGGGGGGGTTAAGACTGCTAATGGGCTGGGGCTGATGGAGGCTTTCTGGAAAATGGGTGATGGAGGGGTAGGAAAGGAAATCGGCGGGGGGGGTTAAGAGTGGTAATGGGCTGGGGGCTGATGGAGGCTGACTGGAAATGGGCTGGGGGGGGTTAAGACTGGAAATGGGCGGGGGGGGGGAAAGGACTGCAAAAGGGCTAGGGGGGGTTAAGACTGCTAATGGGCTGGGGCTGATGGAGGCTGTCTGGAAATGGGGTGATGGTGGGGTTAGGACTGGAAATGGGCTGGGGGGGTTAAGACTGGTAATGGGCTGGGGGCTGATGGAGGCTGACTGGAGATGGGCGGGGGGGGGTTAGGACTGGAAATGGGCTAGGGGGGGTTAAGACTGCTAATGGGCTGGGGCTGATGGAGGCTGTCTGGAAATGGGGTGATGGGGGGTCAGGACTGGAAATGGGCTGGGGGGGTTAAGACTGGTAATGGGCTGGGGGCTGATGGAGGCTGTCTGGAAATGGGCTGGGGGGGGGGTCAAGACTGGAAATGGGCTGGGGGCTGATGGAGGCTGTCTGGAAATGGGCTGGGGGGGGTTAAGACTGGAAATGGGCTGGGGCTGATGGAGGCTGTCTGGAAATGGGCTGGGGGGTTAAGACTGGTAATGGGCTGGGGGTTGATGGAGGCTGTCTGGAAATGGGCTGGGGGGGTTAAGACTGGTAATGGGCTGGGGGTTGATGGAGGCTGTCTGGAAATGGGCTGGGGGGGTTAAGACTGGTAATGGGCTGGGGGTTGATGGAGGCTGACTGGAAAGGGGGTGATGGGGGTTAGGACTGGAAATGGGCTGGGGGGTGGTTAAGACTGGTACTGGGCTGTGGGCTGATGGAGGCTGTCTGGAAATAGGGTGATGGGGGGTTAGGATTGCTAATGGGCTATGGGGGCGCTAGGACAGGAAATGGGCTGATTGAGAGGGGTTAGGACTTGAGGTGGGCTGATGTGGTTAGGACTGGTAATGGGCTGTGGGCTGATGGGGGGGGGGTTAGGACTGGCAATGGGCTATGGGGGGCTGACTGGAAATGGGCTGATGGGGTTAAGACTGGAAGTGGGCTGATGGGGGGTTAGGACTGGTAATGGGTTATAGGTGGGGCTTAAACTGAAAATGGGTTGATGGGGGGCTAGGACTGGTAATGGGTTGGGGGATTGCTATGACTGGAAATGGACTGAGTGGACGGGGAGGCTTGAACTGCAAATAGCTGAGGGGGAGGGAGCTGGGAATGGAAATGGGCTGTGAGGGAAGGGAGCTAGGACTGAAAATGGGCTGATGGAGCAGCTAGGATAGGACTGGAAATGGGCTGTTGGGGGGAGCTAAGATTGGAAATGGGCTGTGGTGGGGGCTTGAATTGAAATGGACTCATGGAGGGGCTAGAACTGGAAGTAGGCTCATGGGGGGCTTGGACTGGAATTGGGCTGAGTGGAGGGGAGCTCGGATTTGACATGGGCTGATGGTGGGGCTAGGAAATGACTAGAAATGGGCTGATGGGGGGCTAGGATTGGAAATGAGCTGATGAAGGGACTCAGACTGAAAATGGATGGGGGAGCTAGGACAGGACAAGCGTTGATGGGTGGCTAGGACTGGAAATGGGCTGATGCAGGGACTAGAAGGGAATGGATGCTGGGTGAGACTGGAACTAGAAGGGAGCTGATGTTGGGGGAGGATTAGAATGGGATGGGGCTGGGAGAGTAAAGTGGAGAGGGGAAAAATATTTTGTGTGGGAGGGATGAAAAATCTACAATTGGCCGGGTATTGGGAGAGTAAGTGGGGATTGAGGATGGAGGGGTAAAATTTGTGTGGATGAAATAAGAATGAGGAAAGAGCAAAAGGAGAAAGATTAGTATGTTTAAGCAGATGTAGAGAGAGAGGATGGAAAGAAAACTAGAAGAGAGAAGAAAGGACAAATGGACAGCAGACGATGGAGAGTTAGCAGAAAACATGAAGAAACCAGAAGAAAGTGGCTGGAGCAATTGCAACTGAAAAAAAATGCACAAAAGGTAGAAAGATATCTCTTTATTTTGAATTTATTAACTGGAATATGAAAGCTCTGGGAAATGTGCATCATTAACGTCTGCGCTTTGTTTGGTACAAGAGGAAATTGATTTATAGTTTTATTTCTACAGTGTTGTTGTACATTCCAAGTTTGGCTTTTGGGGTTCCCAGTTTAATTATTGCCTTCCTGTTTCTAAATTGCGATTCCTTGTTTGGTGATGGTCTATGTTCTGCATGTGTAACTGAGCTGAGGTATTCTGTTTATGTAATTCCTATTTGACATTGCCACTTGTTCTCTTTCCCCAGTATTCTCTGAAATGTACTGGTTTAATATTTGCAGTGTTTCCTTTTGAGAGGTAGGGTCTGGTGCTTTGTGAGTCCTGGTAATGCTGTCAGGATACGGCGGGTTTGCTATGGGTTCTAAATGGGCAGCGTTTGTAGTAGTTCCTAATGTGCCTGGCGGTTGGCACTGGATTATAGTAATGTAAAAATCTTTTAGTCTTTCTTTATCCATACACTCATTAAGAGACATGTTTACTAAAAGTTAGTGTTTGGTAACATTATGCAAATATTTATGCAAATAAGGCCACTTATGCAAATGAGGCCCCGCACCGAGTCTCCGCACATGGCCCCGCACCCCCCTTGGGCCGCCCCTGGATAAAGATGTTTAAATACCTCAGTGGCATAAATGTAAACCGCACTGATGCAGAATAGCGCAGTATATAAGAGAATGTAAATAAATAAATAAAATGCACATGATGAGTCTTTTGATTGAAAGCAAGCTCTGCTACAAGGGGACATAGGATGAGGGTGAAAGGGGATAGGCTCCCGAGTAATATGCAGAAATAATTCTTTATGGAAAGAGTGATAGATGCGTGGAATAGTCTCCCAGTGAGGTGGTAGAGACGAGGACAGTATCTGAATTCAAAAAAGCATGGGACAAACACAGAGGGTCTCTAAAGGTAAAAAGGAGACTACTATAGTTGATATGGAAGGACAGACTAGATAGGCCATGTGGTCTTTTTCTGCCATCATGTTTCTGTGTTTCCATATTTAGAAGAGGATACCAAGTCAAATAAGCTCCCGAAACCTTATCACTTGTTCTAGACCAATCCTCACAAATCCTATCTATTTAAGAATCTATTGTAAATAGTTGAGAATTTCTGTTAATTGTTAATCCCTGTTATCCATGTTTTTATTCCCTGTTCCTTGTAAACTTAACATTTGTTCTATGCTTAAGTACAAAATTGTTAAAATGTAAACCGCGCTGATATCAAAAGTGCGGTATATAAGAGCTGTTAAATAAATAAATAAATAAATAAATAAGTGACTGCATACGAGTGGCTAGGGGGTTAAGAAAAATGTTAAAAAGCAGTGGGAGAGAGTGCTGAACTCTGGGGTACATTGCAGGGGAGGGAATACTGGAAAGAATAGGAATCGTGCAGGAGAACCTGGTAGGAGTGGTCACAAAGAAAAGAGGAAAATCATGAGAGAACGGTACCACGAAGGCTGAAATTGTAAAGATGGGAAATGAGAATGTTGTGATCTACCAGATCAAAAGCGGCAGTGAGGTCAAGAGAGACAGTGAGTGCATAGGAACCACAGTCAAGAATGCAGTATAGGTCATTAAGGATGGAGGTGACAACAGCCTCACTGCTGTGATGTGGTCGGAAGCCTGACTGGTGGGGGTGCAGGGCAGATGTGTGCTCAAGATGGTCAAAGAGTTGGGGAGAACAACACTTTCAGTAAGTTCAGTCAGGAACTGTAAGTTAGCAATGGGTCTATAGATGCTGAAATCAGAGGGGTTGAGCTTTGAATTTTTTTAGGCATGGCCAAATTAGGGTATGTTTCCAGCCAGAGGGAATTATTCCAGATGACAGACTAGTAGCAATCATAGAGTGAATGAATCGGTCAGTCAGAGAGTTGGCAACGGTAACCAGGATGAAAGAATAGGGTCCAAGGTTCATGTCGATTTCTTAATGGAGCTGAGAAGTTTGGAAAGTGCTTCTAGGCTGAGGGGGTTAAGTGTGCCACATATGGGCCAAAACAGATTCACTAGAGGAGGGAGGAGGTGGGGGGGGGGGGAATAAAGGTAGATGAAATGGGGACGCCCTGACAAGTAGTGAAAATCTTGTCTGAGAAGGCAGTGGCCAGGGAATCTGGGGAGGGGGACTAGGGTGCATGGAGTAAGGGGTGGATAGTCAATTGGTGATGGAAAGTTGGGTCACAGGTGGAGGCGGCAATGAGAGATGAAAAGTGCTCCTTCTTAGCTTTGAGAATCTGGGCTCGGTAGTGGCGATGTACGACTTTAAAGGCTAGAAGCAAGGTAGGGTTAGGCCCTCTCAGAGGCCCTCAACTGTCTCTTTAGCAGGTGAAGGCCTGGGTGATACCATGGTGATGAGCAACTCCAAGAGCGGGGATTATGAGGAGTAGTGGCAAGGAAGCTCAGCTGTTGAGAGAGAGACAAGTTCCAAAGGGAGGCAAAGTCAGATGGAAAGATGGTATCCACAGATGGGAACCAGGCAAGAGTTCCTGGAGGAAAACATTGCATGCTACTGCGGATTGAGTAGGATGCAGTGCTGCAGGGGGTTGGAGACAGACCCTTGAGGGTAAAGCAAAGAAGGAAATGATCAGACCAAGGAAGGATATGAGTAGAGAACTGGGAAGGCAAGGGGAGAAGTCTTATTGAGTTAGTATTAAAGCAAGGGTCTGACCAGCCTTGTGAGTCAGTCCGGGGAGTATGCTGGAGAAAGCCATGATCCTCTAGAAACTGGATAAGTGATAGATCACATGGTTTGGAAGGCATGAAAAAGTGAGTGTTGAAATCTCCCAGGAGTAACAGGTTCGGGAGTACCGCAGTAAGGTCAAGAAAAGTCTGCAAGTTGGAGTCCCACTGTGCCCCTTGCAAGGAGGGTGGATGGTAGGCAAGGAGGAGGTGAAATGGACATGGGGTACCTACTTTAACAAGGTGTTTTTTAGGACCAGCTTAACACTCTTTTATAGCCTTCCTCTGCTCATTGATGCAATTACTCAGATAAACCCGAAGCTACCAGAACCTTTTCCCCCCTCTCCACCTGTATCTCCTTTGATTTGCATTCTTTCCTCCCTCTCCTATGGCTCCACATCACTTACAGTAATGTTAATTCTCCTTAATCTTTCCCCTCATTCCCACAATTCCATGGCCCTACCTCTCATTACCCACTCCTTACTATCCCCGCCTTCCCTACCATTTTGTCTTCTACCTTATCTGCCCTTGAGCTTTACCATTTTCTCTCTTTCATTCTGCCATCTCCACTCTCATTGAGGGAACCTCACCATTGCTTCCATCGTGCTGCCTCCTCTCTTCCCCATTCTCTCCTACTCTTTCTCCTTCTCTAATCTGGAGATGTTAACCCCCCTAGACCTTTTCACATTGCCGGGGCAGGTCAATGCATAACCTTTCTAATCTTATTCATATCCCTCTTCTCTCTCCCTCTTCTCTTCCTTTTTCATGCGCATTGTGGAATGCACATTCTGTCTCCAATAAACTTGTCTTTATTTATGATCTCTTTCTCTCTAGTTCTCTACATCTTCTGGCTCTTACTGAAACTTGGCTTCTCCTTGAAGATTCAGCTTCAGTCGCTGCCCTCTGTTATGGAGGTTACCTATTTTCCCATATATCTCGGCCCATTGGCTGTGGTGGCGATGTTGGGTTCCTACTCATTCTTGCCAATTCCAGCCCCTCCTTCTGCCTCCATCTAATTTCTTTGCTTCCTTTGAAGTCCAAGCCATTTGCCTATTTTCTCCACTACCTCCCTGGGTAGCTGTCATTTCTCGACCCCCCCCCCCCCATAACAAGTCTACTTCTACCTTTCTCGCCGACTTTGAATCCTGACTCTCCTCCTTTATGGATATATCTTCCTCGTCCCTTATTCTTGGGGATTTTAGCTCACATTGATGACCCTTCTGATTCCTATGACTTAAAGCTCCAGTTGTGCTCTACTGCTCCTAATCACAAGCATGGCCACTGCCTTGACCTTGTCTTCTTCTCCAACTGCACACCCTCAAACTTCTCCACTTCATTTCTGCCCTGATCTGACCATCACCTGCTAACCTTCACCCTTAACTACTTCCCCATCTTAGTCTTGCCCTATCTCTACCAATATGTTTAGGAATCTTCACACTATCAACCCTTCAGCTCTCTCCATGATGTCTTATATCACCTCTGTCCTTCACTGTCATCTGAGTCTATTGATGGGGCAGGATCCTTCTATAATACTATACTCTCCTCTGCTCTGGATGCACTTGTTCATCTCATTCCATGCCCTGTGAGACATACCATACCTAAACCCTGGCTGTCCTCAACAATCCACTACCTATGGTACTGTGCCCACTCAGCTGAGCACCTCTGGCTTAAATTACATATCCTTGTTGACTACCGACATTTCAAATTCATGCTAACCTCTTTCCAGTTGGCCATAGCACTCACCAAGCAAGAGTACTATGTCCATCTGACTAGCTCTCTTGCCTCTGACCCTCACCATCTCTTTGCTACACTCAAGTCTCTCCTCAAGGTCCCTCTTCCCCCAAACTCTCCTTCATTGTCTGCGTAGACCTTGAAAGACTTCTTCCATGACAAAGTTCAGAAGATTAGCCTTGAATTCTCTGCCGGGTCACCTGTACCTCATCTATCCCCTTCTTCAATCCCAAATCCTTCCCTTCGTTTTTGGTCACCCTTTCTTCCTTTTCTGAAATTACTGAGGAGGAAACGGCAAATCTTTGTCCTCCTCCAAACTATCAGAAATACCATTGACTTACTCACCTTCTGAAAATTATTAAAAGCACACCTGTTCATCAAACACTTTGGTACCACACCATAGCTGCCCCCCCGTCCCCCCACATTACCTATCCCCCTATCACACATAACCCCACACCTAACATAAATATGCTATTACATCTACATACAATCTTGTACTGCACCTTGTAAATGATATTGGGCAAGCCTAAGTATCTAGGTTCCTACTGTTACATGCATCAAGGTAAATAAATTCAAACAGTTCTATGTAAATAAGTTCACACTGTTCTAAGTATCAATGTTGTTTAATGTACACTGCTTTGACCCGGTGAAAAGGGATATAGAAAAACAGCTAAATAAATAAATAAAATAAAATAAAAGCTGACTACCTGGCTCTTCTGATCCCATTCCTACCCATCTACTAAGCTCTCTCTTCCGCCATCATCTCTTCCATCTGTCATATCCTTAACCTTTAGCTTCCCACTTCAACTGTTCCTGTAGCCTTCAAACATACTGTGGTTACACCTCTCCTCAAAAAACCTTCACTAGATCCTACCTGTCCCTTTCAGATATTGTCTTTTTGTGTGTCTTTTTGGGAAACTGCCAGGAACTTGTGATCTGGATTGGCCACTGATGGAAACTGGATACTGGGCTTGATGGACCTTGGTCTGACCTAGTATGGCATTTCTTATGTTATTGGCCTCTCTCTCTCCTCCTCTTTGCTTCAAAACTACTTGCATGAGTGGTTTACCGCCACTGTCTTGACTTTTTTCTCTCAAGCCCTTCTGGAACCACTGCAGTCTGGCTTTCGTTCTCTACATTCCACAGAAACGGCTCTTGCCAAAGTCTCCAGCGACTTGTTCCTTGCCATATCCAAGGGCTTTTACTCGATCCTCATCCTTCTTGACCTTTCTGCTGCTTTTGACATTGTTGATCACCAACTTCTTCTCGATACCCTGTCCTTGCTTGGATTTAGGGGCTCTGTTCTATCCTGGTTTTCTTCTTATCTCTCTCATTGCACTTTTAGTGTGTGTGCTGGTGGATCCTCCTCTACCGCCATCCTGCTTTCAGATGATGTATCCTCAGGGCTCTGTTCTGGGACCTCTCCTTTTCTCTCTCTACACTCAGTTCCTTGGTGCACTTATTTCATCCCATCTTTATGCTAATGATTCTCAGATCTACCTTTCTGTGCTTGAAATCAATAATCCAGGCCAAGATCTCTACCTGTTTATCAGACATTGCTGCCTGGATATCTCACTGCCGTCTGAAACTGAACATGGCTAAAACTGAGCTCTTTATCTTTCCCCCTAAACTTACATCCCCCTCTTCTTCCCTTCTCTATTTCTGTGGATAACACTGCATTCCTCCCTGTTTCCTCAGCTTGCAACATTGGGGTCATCTTTGACTCTACTCTCTCTTTCTCTGCACACATCTAACCTGTCGCTTCTCTCTCTATAACATTGGCAAAATATTTCCCTTCCTTTCTACACAAACTACTAAGACCCTCATCCACTTACTAGTCACCTCTTATCTCGACTACTGCAACCTACTCCTCACTGGTCTCCCTCTGAATCATCTTTCTCCCCTTCAATCTGTTCAAAACTCAGCTGCGTGGCTTATCGTCCGCCAGTGCAGCTATACTCATGTAACCCCTATTCTCAAGTCACTTCAATGGCTCCCTATCCATTTCTGCATCCAGTTCAAACTTCTACTTCATTCTACAGTGCCTCATTATCTTTCTTCTATTATCTCACTCTACACTCCTCCTCAGGAACTCCGTTCCTCTGGCAGATCCCGTTTATCTATGCCCTTCTCTGCCACTGCCAACTCCAGACTTTGTCCATTCCACTCTGCTGCTCTATATGCCTGGAACAAACTACCTGAATCGGTGTGAAGGGCTCCTTCTCTGGCCCTATTCAAATCCAGGCTAAAAACCCATCTCTGAGGCTGCTTTTGGATCTTGATACCCCTCACTCTCTTGTTCAATACTTATGTGTAACTTACCATACTCTAGTCACCAGTTTTGTGATTTTTTTCTTCTTTCAAATCCTTTAATTCAAGGAAAACTTGATTTTTTTCATCTTTATTAGATTGTAAGCTCTGATCAGCAAGGACTGTATCTTGCATTGTTATGTAAAGCACTGCGTAGCCTTGTAGCGCTATACAAATGATTAGTAGTATTAGTAGTTGCTGGACATTGCCAATGATGGTATACTTATTTATTTTATTTGAGTGTTTCTATACCGCTATATCAGGTAATCATAGTGGTTTACAACTGAACAACAAGTACATAGAACATAGTAACAGGTGAACAAGTACATAGAAGATGTTAACAGAATAACTGGTGCTGCAATCAATAATTTACATAATTCAGGAGAAAATAACTTATTTACAATTAAATACAAGAAATGTTATGATGCAAAAGGATAAGTTCAGGGGGTACTGGCGGGGGAGATTTTTATATTATGGGTTTGTATGGTTTGAATAGTAGAGGGAGAGTAGCTATTTATGTAGGATCTGTGTTGATTTGTGGTGAGTTTTGAGCAAAATGTTCAGTAAAGAGGTGAGTTTTGAGGTGGGAATGAAAGGTGGTTAGGTCTGTGATGTTTTGGAGGCTATCTGGTAAAGCATTCCAGAGCATAGGGGAGATATATTTGAAAGCTCTATTTCTTGTGCATTTTTTAGTTTTACGGAATTCAGATGGAGTAACCAGGGTGTTATTCAATTGCTCTCGTCTTTGTCAGTTGTTAGGTATGACACTGACTAATTGCAAGAGGGGTAGGGAAGATAGTTTTCTAATGACTTTGAAAGTGATTATAAGTAACTTGTATTTTATATGGCTATGGGTGGGTAACCAATGTAGGTCATACAAGATCGGTGTAATATGGTCAATTCAACATGTATTGTGAATGATTCAAGTAGCAGTGTGTTGTGCTATCATAAGTGGATGTGTGAGATGGTTCAGGGCTTTAAATCATTTGACCGTTTGCACCCAGGCAGCACATTGATGGTGTGCTAGCAACGTAGGTGCAATTACTGCCTTATTGGAAGCTGGCAATAGTTGTACCCACGCTAGTGGCAGCTTTCAAGTCTGAAAGCAACACTAGTGTGGCTACCACCCACTCTCCACCTTAACTCCATTTTAACTCTGCCTATTCATGCACTGCTTGGATAGTGCAAAGTTTCTAGGGCGGTCTCATTATTGCTACATGCTCCCAGCTACCGCACAACCTATATGTGCATTAGCATCATGCTAAACCCCATGCTACTTGCTACCGCGCTTTAGTAAACATGCCTCTAAGTTTAGAACATATTGGGACCAGAGATATTGTGGATAAGTATTTTTATTATGCTTGGATAATGTGTATTTTTATGTTTGAATAATTGATAAGGAATAATGCACAAAGTATACTGATGAAATTACTTGATAAATTAATAATCCAACCCACACTAACACATACATTTTATTAACATATAGCTCATTAAAATGGACCAGAAATAAGTAATACTTATTCCTCGGGTTATGAGTTTCAGTCTCACAAAATATGGTAAAGGGTTTGATATTATCAGGTGGTATTTTATAAAGGCAATATATGTTCATTTAAAAATAGGCTCCTGCAATAATCCACAAAAGTGCACAAATGATCAGCAGCTCCAAGGCAAATGTTTGTATATAAATTATGTGTGTGCGTACATTGCAACTCCATCCAAGTCACATCCATGGGAACATCTATTTGCAGATCACAAAAAAGATATGGTCATTGGCCTGCATACTTACTTGCATGCATAATTACCCCTATAATACTATGTTGCAGTGCAACGTATATTTGAATGTTAAAAAAAGTTATACTGACATTAATTTGTTTGATAGTTGTGCCAGAACTTTGTTCTCTTCCCACTAGTGTTCTATCTATCTGGAAAGAAAAGAGTACTACAAACCTTCCGCAGTCTAGCCTTGGGGTGTTCAGAGAGCAGCACAACAACCAGAAAATAGTCTGGCATGGAATGGAAGGACATAAGTCCTTTCATAAACAGTGCTTTATAGCCACAAGAGAGCTAATCTGCATGGGTGACTTTTGAAAGAAAAACAGAAAAAGGTAAATTGTATAACTCACTGGGAATAAAGTGTAGTTACTCACCTGTAACAGGTGATCTCCGGGAACAACAGGAATTTAGTCTTCACATATGGGTATCGTCAGTACTGACGGAGCCTGCGTGGAAACGCTCCCCAGCGTCCAATAGGAACGTTTTTGGGAGCATCCCACTGTGCCTGCGTCGCTGCCTTCCCACCTTTCCAACTCTCCCTCTTTAGTTGAGTTTATAGCTGAGACAAAGGAGAGAAGGAGACAGAGAAAGACAACACCTAGGGGAGGTGGGTGGGTTGTGAAGACTAAATGCCTACTGTTCCCGGAGATCACCTGTTACAGGTGAGTAACTATGCTATCTCCAGGAACAAGCAGGAATGTAGTCTTCATGTATGGGGATTCCCCAGCTGAAAGATGCCAGTGACATGACCCCAGAAATCTGCGAAACCCAGGTTGAGATGGGTCATGCTTCCTCCCATGGATCTCTGGCATCGAAACCCGGGATGGCGGATAGGAGTTGTTCTAAGTCTGAAAGAGATGCTGGAGAACAGTTTGACCAAACGAGGCATCCCGACGGGAGTCCTTGTCTAAGCAGTAGTGGGCTGCAAAAGTGTGTACTGAATCCCAAGTGGCTGCTCTACAGATGTTGTCAATGGACACTGAGCGAAGGTTAGCCATAGAGGCTGCCATTGCTCTCACATTGTGAGCTGTGACATGACCTTCAAGATAAAGTCCTTTGCTCTCATAAGCAAAGGATATGCAATTTGCAATCCATTTGGATAAAGTTCGTTTGGAAACTGGTAGTCCAAGATGACTGGAGTCATAGGCAACAAAGAGCTGTGAAGACGTTCAATGTTGCTTAGTTCTCTGAAGGTAAAAGGCCAAAGCTCTTTTACAATCCAGAGTGTGTAGATTCCTTTCTGCATTGGAAGCGTGAGGCTTAGGGAAAAATACAGAAAGGTAAACCGACTGGTTTAAATGAAAAGGCAAAACCACCTTTGGCATAAAATGTGGGTGAGTTCTAAGAACTACCTTATCATGGTGGAACTTGTATAAGGAGGATCAGCCACTAAAGCTTGGAGCTCACTGATGTGTCTTGCAGAAGTGAGGGCAATTAAGAAGATTACCTTCCAAGAAAGAAGCTTCAGGGATGTAATGGCTAAGGGCTCGAAGGGCGGCTTCATGAGCTGTCCGAGGACAAGATTTAAGTCCCATGCCACGGGCGGTGGCTTAATGGGAGGTTTAGTTAAAAGTAGTCCTCTCATAAAGAGGATGAGAGGAAACAGGTTGTCCATCTAAGGGCTTGTGAAAAGCAGCAATGGCACTAAGGTGGACTCTTACTGAATTGGTCTGAAGACCAGAGGATGATAAATGGAGCAGATACTCAAGTAACGTCTCCACTGGCAATGAAAAGGTGTTAAACCTTTTAGAACACCAGACAGAAAACCTTTTCCACTTGAAGGCGTAGGCTCACCTTGTGGAAGGTTTTCTTGAAGCCAAAAGGATATCCTTTACTTGTTGAGAAAGGTTGATATCCTGGAATTTTAGGCTCTCAGGAGCCATGCCCTGAGGTGTAGAGACTGAGGATTCGGGTGCAGTAGCATCCCGTTCTCCTGGGAAAGCAGGTCTGGAGCATATCCCAACTCCAGAGGGTCTGGCTGGAGAGAGACGTAGAAGCAGAGAATACCACGTTTGTTGTGGCCAACATGGGGCTATGAGGATCATATGGCCCCTGTTTCACTGAAGCTTGAACAGAGTTTTGGGAATGAGGGGAATGGGTGGGAAGTCTTGACCCCAGTGGAGGTGGAAAGTTCTGAGCCAGAATTCTGGAGCAGAATCGGGGAAGTTTGGCATTCTGAGGACTTGCAAAGAGGTCTATCTTTGGGGTTCCCCAGATCTGAAAAATTCAAGCAACTTGCTGTTGATGAAGAGACCACTCGTGTGGGGGGAGGTGACTGCAGCTGTGTGGAGGTGCGCTGTGCGGAGGTTCGCTGTGCCCCGATCATCAGGCCGAGAAAGACTGCCGGAACTGTTGGACGCCCCCAACGCCGGTACTTCCAGGTTCCTGCCGGGCAGGCACGCCCGGGGCAGCCTGCTCTTGGAGGGGCCCTTCCCCTCTATAAGATTCTTGTGTGATCTCCTCCGCGACTGCGGAGCGCAACTGAGGGGCGTGCGTTGAAGGGGCATGTTTAAAGGAGCAGGTTCTGCCCCTTTGACGTCACTGAGGTGTCACTGTGGCGTCTGACGTTATAAGCTTATGTCCTGTGCTTTTGTGTTGGCTTAATGCTACAGTTTGCTTATTACAGCTTTTTCAATTCTAACCATTGTCTTTATATTTGCTTGAGTTAATTATGGGCAAGCGGAAGGCTAAAGTAATTAGCAGACCCCAGGAGACTGATACCGGGGAGTGTAAAACCGGTAGGCCCTCTGGATAAGCATTTCGCCCCTCTTCCATTAGCTCAGTCCTCTCCCGAGGGAGCTTCTTTGAGTCCAGGCGGAAGACCTCCTCCACCGTGCCCTGTTTCTGGTCTATCAGGTATGACTAGAGAATCCTTGGAGACGGAAAGGAAAGTGAATGTTGTAGTAAAATTGCCTACTTCTGTCCAGTTTGTAGCTTCTGGAAGCTCAATTGAACTTCCAGCGTTACTTCCTGATGCAGAAGTTACCCTGAAAGATGTCTGGGGTGCATTGCAATGCATTGATTCAAAAGTATCTTCTTCTTTGAGTTCTCTATGTGCTTTCTCTCAGGAAGCTGTGGTTTCTCTGCAGCAGCTTGATGAGAAAGTAACTTTGATTGATATGGCATGTGTCAAGCTAGAATCTCAAGTTGATTCACTCCATGCAACTAATGTTGCTGGAATTAAGGATTCCTTAAGTGTACATTCTAAGTTAAAATCACTTGAAAATTCTGTGTGTGTTTGTAATTTATGGTTTTTAAATTTTCCTCAATTCTCTCTCTTATCACCTAAACTTTTATTAGATAAATACCTGAAAGAAATTTTGGCCATATCCGATCCTATTGAGATCTTACAAATTTACTACATTCCCTCAGGCACCAAGAAGGTTAACTCTGCGGAAGGGGAGCTGGACGAAATAGTTCCAACTATGTCTAATTTAACTGCATTTCTAGAGGACTCTCTAGATATTATCAGTTTACGATCTACTTTGCTGGCTACCTTTTCCTCTGTTCTGGTTAAACAACGTATTCTTCGGGCTTTCTTCAAGGTTGTCGGCTAAGTTTTGTGGTCAGACTATTAATGTGTTTCCTGATGTGTCTCGTGGCACTCAGTTAAGACGGGGGCGATTTTTATCTTTAAAGCCTCAGGTCTTGGCATTAGGAGTCACTTTCTTCTTACGATTCCCTTATAAATGTATCATCAATTTAGATGGTGCTACATATGTTTTTGTTGATGTGACACATCTTGAAAATTTTTTTTAGATAGGAAGGGCACAATTGGGGAAGACACTGTTTGATTATAAGTGCCTCTTAGTTTGTGGGCGTTTTGCTTTGTTTTCTTAATTTTCTTTAAGATGTATTTGAATTGCAGTTGGACTCCCTTGATGTGGGCTTTATTCTCAGCTTTTCTTTTTTTTTCTTGTTCATTTTATAAGACTTATATTGATTTGGGAGAGTGTCTTTGTATTGTATTTGGTTATTGTATTGACTAAAATGTATAAATTTAAAAAAAAAAAAAAAAAAAGAGACCACTCGTGTGGCAGAAGTACTCGACTGAGTTTGTCTGCTAAAAGATTTTGTGTGCCCGGAAGATACACCGCTAGATGGTGGATCTGAAGATTCCTGGCAAAGGCCCAGAGGTGTAAAGCTTCATTGCACAACGCTTGAGAACCTGTTCCACCCTGCTTGTTCACTTAGAACATGGCTACTTGATTGTCGGTCTGGACCAGAACAGTCTTGTAGCTGAGGTGGGCTTGAAAAACCTGAAGAGCATAGAAGACGGCTCTGAGTTCCAGGATGTTTATATGAAGGCAAGCCTCCTGTTGGGTCCAAAGACCCTGTGTGGAGGGATTGTCCAAGTGAGCCCCTCAGCTTAACTTAGACGCATCTGTCGTCAAGGTGACTTAGGGCAGTGGCTGCTGGAAAGGAAAGCCTACGAAAAAGTTTTCCAGTGACTGCCACCACTGTAGGGACAAAATAAGACATGTTGAATTTCTGATTTTGTCCGTCAGGCGACCGGAAGCCTGTGTCCACTGGGAAGTTAGGGTCCACTGGGCTGCTTGCATGTGGAGTCGAGCATAGGGAACCATATGTACAGTAGATGCCATATGCACCAGCAACTGAAGCATTTCTCGAGCAGTTAACACGGTTTTTATTTAGTGCTGCTTGAAATGCCAGCTGAAGAATTCGAAGACAACGTGGCTTGTGGCAGGAAAGCCCTAGACTGTCTTGTATCTAGACAAGTCCCTGTGAACTCGAGATTGAGAAGGGGTGAGGTGAGATTTTGGAAGGTTTATGACTAATCCCAAGTACTGAAGAATATGCACTGTGCGGGAGAGAGTGAAACTGGCTTCTGGAGCTGTTGGTGCTCGGATGAGCCAGTTGTCCACGTAGGGGAAGATGAATATTCCCAAAGTTCTTAGGAATGCTGCTACTACTGTCATGCATTTGTAAAGACTCTTGGGGCAGAAGCCAGTACAAAAGGAAGAACCCTGTACTGGCAATGCCTTCCTTGAAAAAGGAATCGAAGAAACCTCCTGTGATCTATGTGGATGAGGATGTGCGTGTATGCATCCTTTAGATCTAGAGAACATAGTCAATCCTGGCTCTGAATGTAAGGGAGAAGTGTTCCGAGGGAGATCATTTTGAATTTTTCTCGGAATGGATATTTGTTTAACTCTTTGAGGTCCAGTATGGGTCTGTATCCCCCTGTCTTCTTTGGAATGAGGAAGTAGGGGGAGTAGAAACCCATGCCCTGCTGGGATAAGGGTACCTCTTCTATTGCTCCGAGCCAATAGTGAGATGACCTCTTGAGACAAGAGAGTGGTGGAGGGGCCCTGAGAAATGAACTGTCTTGTTATGGTGGGAGGGGGCATACTGTGAAAATGAAGCTTGTACCCCTCTCGAACAACGGAAAGGGTCCAGCTTTCTGATGTTATTTGTTGTCATCTTCTGGCAAAATGACAAAGTCTGCCGGGGATGGTGAGAGGTTCTGGACCTTTCAGGGGCAGGTTGACCAAGTTCTCTAGGAAGGGAGTCAAAGCCCCTGAGGAGGCTGAGTCTGTTGAGCTGGTTGAGCTCTGGGGACTTGGGCTTTTCTTTGCTGTCTGGGTTGCTGTTTCTCCTTCTGGGGAGCATGAACTGGACAGTGGCTAGCCTGGGTGTAAGATGGGTAGAATTTCTTTATCTCCAGGAACAAGCAGGAATGTAGTCTTCACATATGGGTATCGTCGGTACCGACGGAGCCCATGCGGGAACGCTCCCCAGCGTCCAATAGGAAAGCTTTTGGGAGCATCCCACAGCGCCTGTATGCTGCCTTCCCACTTTTCCCAACTGTCACTCTCCAGTTCTTCATTTTCCGTGGAGCCGACAGGTCACACATCCTGTCACCGCAGAAAATTCCCTTCTTATACTTCTTTTTTGTAGTTGCGTCTGCCTTCCCTCGATGCTATACCGGTACCGCCGGTTCTTCTTTTCTTTTTTCTAAAAATCCCTAAACAAAACAAATTTTTGTTTCTAGAGTCTTTCTCCAGTAATTTTCTTCTCGGGTGCCACGCACCATTTTGGGCACTAGGCCCAACTTTTCCCTCAAAATGGAAAAACCCGCTTTGGGTTTTAAAAAGTGTTCTAAGTGTGGTGGTACCATCTCCGTCACCGACACCCATGAGTGGTGCCTCAAATGTTTAGGTCCTGACCACTCTATTTCAGAGTGTGTTGCCTGTGGAATGATGTCAAAAAGGGGCCGGCAAAACCGAGCTGCTAAGCTCAGCACCCTTTTCCCTCCGATGCAGCCTCCGTGGCATCGACGTCTTCCAGGGTTTCATCCTCCCTCCCATGGATCTCAGGTAACTAATCATAAATCTAGCCAGTCCTCAAAGGGTAGATCTCCTTCTAAACATTGAGATGCCTCTAGCGTTGCCCTTGAGGGACTTTCACCGGCAAAACTGCCCCGGCAAGAGGCTTCGGCTTCCAAAGCATTAACGGGGCTCCAGGATGTTCTCGAGGCTTCATACTCGGCAGAATTACTGGTGCCATGCTCTGGGTTCCGGACGCTTTAACCGGCACTGATACCCAAGCATCGGCAGCGTCGATAGACCAGAGATTCTTGGCTATTGAACGCAGTCTGGTGGCTCTTCTCATGGCCTCGATGCCCCTGAAACTGCTTCAGACAATTGTACCGGCACCGACTGCATCGACATCGGCAGGTATTCTACCGGGACTGAGTCATGCATCTCTATCCGGCATCGACAAGTCAGTACCAAACCACTCTGATGCCACTTTGATCGGTACCGGTACCGTGCCTTGCATGATCACCCAGATCGGAGATATTTCGAATCCTCGGATGAGTCTGAAGACTCTAAAGGCTCTGCTGATACCAGAGTACTTCTTCCCGAGGATTCCTCTTCTCCTCAGCGTAGGATGTCTCCACCAGAGGATATGTCCTTTCAGGATTTTATCCGAGATGTGGCCCAAGGTCTTTCCATCACAGTGGCTCCTGAAAAAGAGCCTAGGACAAAGGAATTAGAAATCCAACAATACCCTAAAGCTCCCAAGGAGGCAGCTACCTTACCTATTCATGAGATCTTGCATGATCTTATGTTAAGGATATGGGAAACACCTCTAACCACATCTCCTCATTCTCGAAGACTCGACACCGTGTATCAAGTTCCTCCCTGTCCTGGGTTTCAGAAGACTCAATTACCACACCATTCCATGGTGGTGGAATCAGCCATGAGACGGATGAAGACTGCAAAAAGGCATGCATCTAATCCTGCAGGATGTGAGTGTAGGACTCTTGACGCCTTTGGATGTCGATCCTTCCAGGCTTCCATGCTTTCTGCTAGGATCAGTTCCTATATCTTGTATATGGGAATGTTCCTTAAGGAAGTCACAGGAGACTTAGAGCTTATGAGCCCTCTCCTTCCTGATGATAAAAGGCAAGATTATCTTACTCTTCTTAAACATGCTCAGGATGTTTCCAAGTTTGTGAATCATGCAGCCTTTGACTGCTTTAAATACATAAGCAGAACCTCTGCTATTGCCATAAGTGCAAGTAGAATTGCCTGGCTCCAGGCATCTGACTTTTAAATCTGGGTACAGGATAAACTGGGGAATAGACCTTGCACAGGAGAGAATCTCTTTGGCAAGAATTGGCAGGAAAAAGCTAATGAGAAAGATGCTGACAGTATCACTTTGGATAGATTGTCCAAATCTACAGCTGATCCTGCGAGGAAAAGATCCTCTAAGAAACCATTCTTCAGTAAGAAGAAGAAGTTTTGTCCCTCCTATACCCAGCAGGGACATCGTTCAGGTCAGTCTGCCCAAAAGGGACAGCAGCAACAACCTAGGCAACAAAGGAAGCCAAAAGCAGCTAAGCCCCAACGGCTCAGCAGACTCAGCCTCCACAGGGGCTTTGACTCCTATCTAGAGAACTTTGCCTTCCTGGCCCTGAACGGCCCATAACCCTCCACCAGCCTAGGAAGGTTATGTCATTTTGCCCCCAGATGGTGTCAGATAACAGCAGAAAATTGGACTCTGTCTATTGTACGAGAGGGGTACAAGCTTCATTTCCTCAACATGCCCCCTCCTACAATAGTAAGACAGTTCAATTCTCAGAACTCTCCCAATGACCGGTTAGGTCAAAAAGTCACAATGCTCCTTACTCAAGGAGCAATAGAAGAGGTGCCCATTCCCCATCGGGGTACAGGGTTTTACTCCCCCTATTTCCTTATTCCAAAGAAAACAGGAGGACACCGACCCATTCTAGACCTCAGAGAATTGAACAAATTCCTGTTCAGAGAGAAGTTCAAAATGATTTTTCTAGGAACTCTGCTGCCATACCTTCGGAGTCAGGATTGGCTTTGTTCTCTAGATCTCAAGGATGCGTACACTCATGTTCTCATCCATCCAACTCACCGAACGTTCCTTCGATTCCTGTTTCAAGGGAAGCACTACCAATACAGGGTTCTTCCTTTTGGCCTGGCTTCTGCACCAAGGGTGTTCACAAAATGCACGGCTGTGGTAGCAGCATTTCTCCACACCCTGGGAATATTAGTCTTCCCTTACTTAGACGACTGGCTCATTCGAGCCCCTTCAGAGCCAGAGGCCAGGGTTGCTCTGTCTCGCACAGTGCGTATTCTTCAGTATTTGGGACTTGTCATAAACTTCCCAAAGTCCAACCTTGCTCCCACTCAATCCCTAGAGTTTATAGGAGCTCTTCTGGATACTAGAAAGACAAGGGCCTTCCTTCCACAGCCCCGCTGCTTTCGCAATGTGCACTTAGCTTCCCAAGCAGTGCTAAAACCTCACCTCACTGCTTGGGAAATGTTACAGTTGCTAGGCCACATGGCATCCACCGTGCATGTGGTTCCTTATGCTCGCCTCCATATGAGGGCAGCCCAGTGGACCTTATCCACTTAGTGGACTCAGGCGTCAGGTTGCCTTTCAGACAAAATAGCAAACTCAGATCGCCTTATTTTGTCCCTCCAATGGTGGCAGTCACCCAAAAAACCTTCTGGTGGGGTCTCCTTTTCATCAACCCCCACCCCAAGCCACTCTAACAGATGCTTCATAGGTGGGTTGGGGAGCCCACCTGCAAGGCCTCTCTACCCAGGGTACCTGGACTCCACATGAGGCCTATCTCCATATCAACCTCCTGGAGCTCAGAGCAATTTTCCTTGCTCTTCGAGTATTTCACACCCAGCTCAACTACAAGACAGTCCTAGTTCAAAAGGACAATCAGGTAGCCATGTTCTATGTGAACAAGCAGGGTGGAACAGGCTCTGTCGCTGTGCAACAAAGCTTTGCAACTATGGGCCCTCGCCAGAGAGCATTAGATTCATCTCCTTGCGGTGTATCTTCCAGGCATTCAAAACTCTTGATCAATCAAAAAATACCGTTCACCATTCACTGTGCAAAGAAACAAAACTAGCAAACGAGGTCTCAGTTTAAAATAACACTGCTGCTTCTAGGTTTGCACCCAATGGCAGCATTTGTGTTGCATCACATCAATGACCTCATGCAAGTTTTATGAAAACAATTCATTATACAAAAATCTTCCAGAAGACATCATACAGTCCTGATAATCAGAATATGTTGTACTCAGCTTCAAAAAAAGGAACGGATGAAGTCTTCCCTCACTCTTATGATCCCAACGTACAGTCCCGGTACCAGCAGATGTTTCAGGTCTATTTCGTCAAGGGACCAGTACACAACTAGAGAAAACCAACAGAAACAACCCAATAAATCCCTCTCTCTCACCACACCACACAGTATATAAAAAGTTATTGTAAAATATTGCTAAAAACCCAGACCATAGTACTTTTTTTACCTGTAACTCTTGGGCAGACAGACTCAGTCGAGTTCTGCTTCCACACGAATGGTCTCTCTATGCAGACCAGGTGGCCAAACTTTTCAAATTTGGGGTACCCCGGACATAGACCTCTTTTCAAATCCGCTGAATGCCAAACTTCCCCGGTTCTGTTCCAGAATTCTGGCTTGAGGTTGTCAGGCCAGGGATGCTTTCCTCCTTCATTGGGGTCAGGACTTCCTGTATGTCTTTCCACCCATTCCCCTAATTCCCAAAACCTTGTTCAAGCTTCAGAGAGACAGAGGTCATATGATCCTCATAGCTCCACGTTGGCCACGGCAAATGTGGTACCCTCTGCTCCTGCATCTCTCTCAAGCTCCGCCTTTGGAGTTAGGATCTGCTCCAGATCTTCTTTCTCAAGAGGACGGGATGCTGTGGCATCCCAGTCCCCAGTTTCTGCATCTCAGGGCCTGGTTGCTGAAAGCCTAGAACTTCACGGTCTTAACCTTTCCCAGCAGGTAAAGGATATCCTTCATGCTTCCAGGAAACCTTCCACAAGACGCTCTTATGTATTTAAGTGGAAAAGGTTTACCATATGGTACTCGCAGAAGGGTCTTAACCCTCTTGCGATACCTCTGGAATCATTACTGGAGTACCTCCTTCATTTATCAAATGTAGGGCTTAAGACCAATTCAGTGAGAGTCCATTTGAGTACTATTTCAGCTTCTTTCAAGCCTCTAAATGGACAACCTATTTCCTCTCATCCTCTCATAGCGAGATTTATGAGAGGCCTTCTTTTAACAAAGCCTCCCATTAAGCCACCACCAGTGGCATGGGACTTGAATTTGGTACTTGGGCAGCTCATGAAACCGCCCTTTGAACCATTAGCCATTACTTCTTTGAAATTCCTTTCCTGGAAGGTTATCTTTCTCATTGCAATCACATCAGCACGTCGCATCAGTGAATTGCAAGCATTGGTGGCTGATCCTCCTTATACAAGGTTCCATCATGATAAGGTAGTCCTTAGGACTCATCCACATTTTATGCCAAAGATGGTTTCGCCCTTTCATTTAAACCAAGTGGTTTACCTTCCTGTATTCTTTTCAAGGCATTGTTCTAAATCTTTGCCTCAAATGCAGAGAGGAACCTTCATACTTTGGACTGTAAAAGAGCGTTGGCCTTTTACTTGCAAAGGACACAGCAACATAGAAAATCCTCTCAACTCTTTGTTGCTTTTGATCCTAGTCATTTGGGGCTTCCAGTCTCCAAAAGGACACTGTCCAGCTAGATTGCACAGTGTATATCTTTTGCCTATGAGAGTAAGAACCTTCCTCTTGAAGGCCATGTCACAGCTCACAATGTGAGAGCCATGGCAGCCTCAATGGCTCATCTTCACTCTGTGTCTATTGACGACATCTGTCGAGCAGCTACTTGGGCTTCGGTACATTTTATTTATTTATTTAACAGCTTTTATATACCGCGCTCTGTCATCAGTGCGGTTTACATTAAACAATATAACACTCGGACAGTCAAATCTGACCTAAGTTTACATATAACAGGGGACATAACATGGATTAGAACTGGGGAAACTATTAACATTTTAACAGTTACCAAGCTAGTAAGCTATTTACAAAAGAGTACATACCTTCACAGCCCATTACTGCTTAGACAAGGACTCCTGCTGGGATGCCTTGTTTGGTCAGGCTGTTCTTCAACACCTGTTTCTGACAATCAACTCCTACCCACCATCCCTGGTAGGATGCCAGAGATCCATGGGGGGAAGTGGAGCCCTTTCACAAGGGCACACAACTTTATGGGGCCATCTCCCTGGCATCTGCAGCTAGGGAGTCCCCATATGTGAAGACTACATTCCTGCTTGTTCCTGGAGATAGCATAGTTACTCACCTGTAACAGGTCATCTCCGGGAACAGTAGGAATTTAGTCTTCGCAACCCACCCACCTCCCCTAGGAGTTGTATCTTTCTATCTCTCTCTCTCTTTCTCACTTTCCCTCTCTCTTTTGTCTCAGCTTTAAACTCAACTGGAGAGGAACAGTTGGGAAAGGTGGGAAGGCAGCACGCAGGCGCTGTGGGATGCTCCCAAAAGCTTTCCTATTGGACGCTGGGGAGTGTTCCCACGCAGGCTCTGTCGGTACCGATACCCATATGTGAAGACTAAATTCCTGCTGTTCCCGGAGATCACTTGTTACATGTGAGTAACTATGCTTTCTTGTTGAAAAAGGGTTTCTTCTTTTTTGCTGGGTTGGCTGCAGCCTTTGACAACCTGTTCAAGGTGGTATTTTCAGACTCAATCTGATTAGCCTTGTCTTGCCAGTCTTTGCCAAATAGGTTTGCTTCTGTACAAGGAATATTACCTAACTTATCTTGCACCCATTGTTCTAAATCTGATGCCTGAAGCCAGGCAATGCGACGTGCACTGTTGGAAATAGCAGAAGTTCTGCTAATGCATTCAAAGCAATCAAAGGTTGCACGATTAATGAACTTAGATATATTCTGAGCATGTTTGACCAGAGTGAGGAAGTCTGTTCCTTTTTCATCGGGAAGAAGTGGAGCCATGAGCTCTAAATCTCTTGTAACCTCTTTAAGAAACATTCCCATGTAGAGAATGTAAGAGCTGATCCTGGCTGATAGCATCGAGGATTGAAAGCATCGCTGCCCAAAGGCATCGAGTGTCCTTGATTCTTGGCCTGGAGGGTTGGAAGAATGCGTTTTAGCACTCTTGATCTTACGCATCGCCAATTCCACTACCATTGAATGGTGTGGTAGTTGAGTCTTTTGAAATCCATGGCATTGTGGAACTCGGTACATGGTATCGAGTCTCCGAGAGTGTGGAGACACCGTTAAAGGAGCTTCCCACATTCTTAGCATGAGATCATGCAGAATTCGGTGAATGGGAAGAGTTGCAGCTTCTTTAGGGGCTGCCGGGTATTGAAGAATTTCTAATTCTTCTGCTCTCGGTTCTTTCTCAGGAGTCACCGTGATTGAAAGCCCTTTGGCTACATCACGTATGAAATCCTGAAAAGACATGTCCTCTGGAAGAGACATCCTCCTCTGAGGAGAAGGAGAGGGATCCTCTGGTAGAATCACTCCGGTATTGGCGGAGTCATCGGAATCGGAGGACTCAAAGTATCTCCGTGTCGGGTGCTCTTGCATTGCTTGATGCCGGTATCGATCAAAGTCGGCATCGGACTGTCTCGATACCGGTCCTCGATACCGGATATTGATTCAAGAGCCGGCATGGGGGGGAAGCACATTGGTTAAGGCAGGTGCGGTTGGTACCGGTACCGATGACTGCGGAACTGTCTGAAGTAGTCTTAGCGGTACCAAGGCTGCTAAGAGAGCCACTAGATTGCGTTCGATGGCCAGAATGTGATGATCCATAGCCTCTGCTGATGCCTGGATGTTGGTACTGGTGGAACAGGCCACGACACCAGAATATGGCACCAGGAGTTCCCCGATGTGGAAGCTTCGGGAACATCCTGGAGCCCCGTTAATGCTTTGGAGGCCAGAGCCTCCCGCCGGGGCTGTTTTACCGGTATGTTTTCCTCGAGGGCAATGCTAGTAGCATCTTGATGCTTTGAAGAAGATCTACCCTTTGAGGACCGGCAGGTCTGGGAAGACCTGGGTTTAGTTACCTGAGATCCGTGGGAGGAAGATGAAGCCCTGGAAGATGTCGATGCAACGGATATTGCATCTGCAGCAAAGAGGGTGCCGGGTTTTGCAGCTCTGTTCTGCAGGCCTCTCTTGGTCATCTTTCTACAGAGGAGGCACTCCGATGGTAAATGGTCAGGACCTAAACATTTAAGACACCATTCATGGGTGTCGGTAGCAGAAATGGTACCGCTACCCTTTGAATATATTTTGAAACCACTAGATGGTTTCTCCATTTTAGAAGAAAAGAGGGCCTAGTGCCCAAAATGGTGCCTGGCACCTAGAGGGGACAGACCCTCCAAAAAGAAGAATTATTTTTATCTTTTTTTTTTTAAGATGTAAGAAAATGAAGAAAAGACCAGTGGAACTGGTATAGGCATCGACGGTGAAGGCAGATGCAACCATAAAAAGAAAGATTTTCTGCGGTGACAGGGTTTGCTGACTGTCGGCTCCGCGGAAAACAAAAAACTGAAGAGGGAAAGTTGGAAAGGTAGTGACGCAGGCGCAGTGGGATGCTCCCAAAAGCTTTCCTATTGGATGCTGGGGAGCGTTCCCGCGCAGGCTCCATCAGTACAGACAATACCCATATGTGAAGACTACATTCCTGCTTGTTCCTGGAGATAATAAATTTTACTGAAACTTCAAAACTATTAAGGGGGAAATTTTTAAATTGGACATGGAATTTACAGTCTTCACGTGTACACCAGATGCAACCCCATGCTTGGTTTTCCTTTGAAAATCTGGCCAGTGGAGGGGTGGGGGGGGAGGACCAATGGTGCTTAGTACTTGCACATATTTGCATCTGCTTTGTACCCATAAAAAGTACAGGTATGACTTTCAAAACGAAAGCCCCACATATATTTTGCCTATCCAGATTTAAACCCTTTTTCTGTCATGTGTAAAAGTACTCCCACTATAAAAAGCATGGAGACATTTTAGCTGTACTGATGGGGGAGGGGCAGTTTTCAACGGGGCTTTTTATGAGGGCAATTAGGGCCAGTCCAATGCATGGGCAGCTGTGTGTTGTGCACCTGAACCCGTTTTCCAGCCTCTACTGACTATTAAAAGTATTTTGTAAATGAGGCTTCATAATGAGTCTCTGCACATGGCCCCACACCCCACATCCACCTCAGACCACTCCTGTTCTCTGCTGAATATATTTAACTCATTATCTGCACATCCTTTATTATCGGTCTGCGCCAATCCATTTTAATACTCACACAGGCATAATAAAAGCAATTGAATTCAGACTAAAATATACTGTTTCAATTTTTCCTGCTATAAAGTTTTTGCTTACACTGTTATCCTCAGGCACGCTTTGAGTGGCTTTTTGTTGTTGAAATCAACAACATTTCCCAGATTACTATTACTACTACTACTATTAATCATTTATAAAGCACTACAAGGGGTACACAGCGCTGTACAAACACATATAGAAGACAGTCCCTGCTCGTAGAGCTTACAATCTAGTTAAGACAGACAGCACAATACAATACAAGAGAAATAAGGGTTCACTAGGTAGAGGAGATACAAGGGAACAAGAGATTAGGATCCAAAGGTGACCTCAAAGAGGTAAACCTTTAGCATGGATTTGAAAAAGGAGAGGTATGAGACTTGACATATGCCTGGAACAAACTTCCTATGTCTTAAGGAGCAGCAAGGTGAAAAGATCGAAATCTGGAGCTTGCAGTTGAAGAAAAGCGGCATAGAGAGAAGGCAGCCAGAGGAGGGGTGTAGGGAGAGAGAAAAGAGGAAAGGTAAAGAGGGGCAGTAGAGTGAATACATTTAAAGGTTAGAAGGAGAAGTTTGAAATGGATATGTAAACTGAAGGGGAGTGATTTGAAAAGAGGGGTTATGTGAGTGTATTGAGGCTGGTGGAAGATGAGCCACGTAGTAGAGTTCTGAATAGAATGAAGAGGAGAGAAATGACTGAGGGAAACCAGCAAGGAGGAGGTTGCAGTAGTAAAGGCAGGAGATAACTACAGAGTGAACAAGTGTTTTGGTTGTGTGTTCGGCGAGGAAGGGGCAAATTTTGTTAATGTTATAGAGAAAGAAATGACAGGTTTTAGCAATTTGTTGAATATGTGTGGAGAAGGAAAGGGAGGAGTCAAAGATGACCCCAAGGTTGTGGACTGAGGAAGCAGGAAGAAGAGTATTGTCAATAGTGATAGAGAAAGGAGGAAGGCTGGAGGAGGGTTTAGGGGAAAGATAAGAAGTTCGGTTTTAGTCATGTTCAATTTCAGATGGTGGTGAAACATCTAAGCAGCGATGTCCGATAAGCAAGCAGAGATATGAGCTTGAAGTGTAAGGGAAATGTCAGGTGAAGATAAATAAATTTGAGAGTCATCAGCATAGCATAGTTACTCACCTGTAACAGTTGTTCTCCAGGAACACCAGGAATCAGTCCTCACATATGGGTGACGTCGGGGCTGACAGAGCCCGCGTGGAGCATTTCCCCAGCTTTCAAAGAAAGCCTTTGGGAATGCTACCACACATGCATGGTCCCCTTCCCACCCAAGGGTGCCATCTTGGTCAGTCAATGACATAGCTAGACAGCAGTAAAAACTAAAACAAGGTAGGGAGGCAACTCCCAGGGGAGGAGGGAGGGTTGTGAGGACTGATTCCTGCTGTTCCCGGAGAACAGCTGTTACGGGTGAGTAACTAGGTTTTCTCCAGGAACAAGCAGGAAATCAGTCCTCACATATGGGACTCCCTAGCTCCAGGCTGCCGAGGACTGAACCAAGACAGCACTAATGGCAATTAATTTGATAGCTGTGAGTTGTAGGTGAGTCCCCACTGAAAGACTCTGCAAGACCCTAGCATCAGCGACACCATCACTTCGGTAGCCTGAACACAGAAGGGTCAGAGGGCAGGAGTTGCCCACACCCCGAGAATATTACAGAGTACCGCCTAGCCAAAAGCACTGTCCCTATAGGACTCACTCTCCAGGCAGTAATGATCTTGCAGATCTCCGTCACCAGCACTGAGCACAGGTTGGCCACCAATATGGCAATCACCCTCAAGCGATGCGCTATGATCCGGTGCTCAAGAGAGAGGCCAGCTTGCTCATAGGTGAGGGTAATACAGTCCGCCACCTAATTGGACAGAGTTCGCTTGGTCACAGGGAGCCCCAGTCTGTTGGGGTCATACGACACGAAAAGCTGCGGAGCTTTCCAATGGGCCTGAGTCCATTGCAAGAAGGAGGACAGGGCCTGCTTGCAATCAAGTGTGTGAAATATGAGTTCCTCCCTGCCAGCATGAGGCTGCGGGAAGAAGAAGGTGGGGAGAGAGACTATCTTCGGGAGGAATTTGGAGTGTGTGCAGAGCACCACCCTGTTCTTAAAGGGCCTGGAGTTCGCTCACTCTTCGAGCGGGCATAAGGGCCACCAGGAAGGCCACTTTCCGAGACTGATATCTTAGGCGGCAAGTGGCCAGGGGCTCAAATGGTGGTTTAGTGAGCTGGGAGAGCACCACATTAAGGTCCCATTCTGCCACTGGAGGGCGGAAGGGGATATGAACAACAGGAGGCCCTGAAGGAACCTAGAGACCAGGGGCTGGTTAGAAAGGGGTTTACCCTCGATAGGGTGGTGGTGCGTGGCTATGGTACTTAGATGCACCCTCACCGAGTTGGATTTCAGTCCGGTGTGTGACAGGTGTAATAGGTACTGGAGAACCAGTTGCACCTGGTAGGAGAAGGGATTCTCTGTTTTTTCTGCACACCAGATGGAGAACAGTCTCCACTTAAAGGTGTAAGGCTGCCTTGGGGAGGGTTTTCGAGAGGCCAGTAGGAACTCCTCAACTTCTCCTGGCAGGTTGAAGGGGGCCAGTGCTACCCTTTCAGCAGCCACATCACTAGAGACAGTGACCCCAGATTGGGATGCAGAAGAGAGCCCTCCTCCTGGGATAGGCGATCTGGGGTCGGCCCAATGGGCTGGGAGTGCTACCGACAGGGAAAGCAACAGGGAGAACCAGGCTTGTCTGGGTCACCTGGGTGTGATGAGTATGACTGATGCCCCCTCGCTCTGGACCTTGAAGAGAGTCTTGGCAACCAAAGGGGTCAGTGGGAAAGCATATAGCAGGCCCTCTGACCACAAGATTAGAAAGGCATTCACTGCCACTCTCCCCGGGTGCAGTTGGTGTGAGCAGACGCGCAACAACTGTGCGTTGTCCAGTGAGACAAACAGGTCCAGCAATGACCTGCCTCAGTGGTGGAAAAGTTGCTTCGCTTCCCTGGAGTTCAAGTACCACTCGTATGAGCAAAGGACTCTGCTCAACCTGTCTGCTAAGCAGTTGTCCTGACCTGGTAGATATACCGCTTGCAGGAGTATGCTGTTGTGCACTGCGAAGGAGAGGAGAGCCACCTCTTCCTGACAGAAGGAGTACGAACCCATAACCCCCCTACTTGTTGATATAAAACATGGCCACCTGGTTGTCCGCCTGGATCAGGGCAGGCTGGTGCCATAGGTGGTGGTGGAACACCCACATGGCCAGGAAGATAGCCCTGAGTTTGATCTTCAAGAGCGACTCCTCCTTGGACCAGCCGCCTTGCATGCGGCTGTTCCCGCAATGCATTCCCAGCCCAGGAGGGAAGTGTCTGTCGTCAGGGTCTGCTGTTGTGCAGGTGCCTGGAAAGGCATTCCTGCCTGGAGGTGGCACATTTTGCCACCAGTTAAGGAGTCCACCAGCTGGTGGGTGACTCTGACCCTGTCTCGAAGCCTGCTCTTGGCCTGAGTCCACTGAGAGCGGAGGCACCATCGGGCTGTCTTCATATGTAGGCAGGCTAGTGGTGTGACATGGACTGTTGAGACAATGTGGCCCAACAGGCTGAGAAGGAGGCGAGCTAGCACTGATCGGCGACGCTGTACCTCCTTTGCCAGTTGCATGAGGCAGTCTTCCCTCTCTCTTGGCAGGATAGCCTTGATCTGTAGCATATCCAGCTGCGCCCCTATGAACTCCAGACTTTGGGTTGGAGCGAGATGGGACTTGGGGTAGTTGATGACGAACCCCAGGTGCTGCAGTAGGAGGGTTGTACATTCTGCGGCCTGCCTGAGGCCAAACTGCCTCTGATTAGCCAATCATCCAGATAGGGGAAGACAAAGGCCCCTTGAAGACACAAGTGAGCAGCTACCACCACCAAACACTTGGTAAAGACTCTTGGGGGTGAAGCCAGGCTGAAGGGCGGCACCCTGTACTGGTAGTGCCTTCCTCCCACCAAGAACCATAGGTACTGCCTGTGGGAGGGGTGGATCCGGATGTGAATATACACATCCTTTAGGTCCATGAAGCACAGCCAATCTTCCTGGTGGAGGTAAGGCAGCAGTGTTCCAAGGGAGAGCATCTTGAACATCTCCCTCACCAGAAACTTGTTCAAGTTTCGCAGGTCGAATATGGGCCTGAGGCCCCCTGTTCTCTTGGGGACAAGGAAGTATCTTGAGTAGAAGCTCTTCCCCCATAGATGTCTGGGTAAAGCCTCCACCCAGAAGGCTTGGTATCGGTGACCCTGCTGGAAGTGCCCCTTTTTTCTCCAGGGAATAGGGGTCTTTTCCCTGAGGGATTTTTGCAGGGAAAGGAAGAAGTCTTCTTCGAGAGCCTCTAGTGGGTCACCACTTTGGCCTCTATCTCAGCCACTTTGTTGGCCATTGGTTTGCCGAACAGGTTCATACCAGTGCAGAGGACATCGAGCAGCTTGTCCTGGACCCACTTCTCGAGGTCTGAGAACTGCAGCCAGGCTTGGTGTCGGGCTCCGATGCCGGCTGCTGCTACTTGAGCTGTGGACGAATCCATCGTAGGCCGCCCAGGAAAGGATTTTTGAGTAGTCTTTGATCCCAAAGGTGAGAGCCTGGAACCAATTGAGAGGTTCCCTGGCCAGCCCCACCGAGAACCCTGACAGTTCCTGGGTCAGGGCCTTTAGATACATGCCTTTGTACAGCTCATAGGCCTGGATTCGACACCCCAACATCAAGCCTTGGAAGCACTTGCACCCCAGGGCATCGAGGGCTCTAGCATCCTTGCCCAGGGGGGACAGAAGAGTACGTCTTCTGGCTTCTGAGTTTCTGCATGGTTGACTCGACAACCATGGAGTTGTGTGGAAGTTGGGGGCTTGTGGAATCCCGGCCCCTTCCTGACACGGTATATGGTATTGAGGCATCAGATGACCACCGGCATCGATGCCAGGGTCTCCCACATTTTCAGTAGCAGCCGCTCGAGGATCAGCTGTACCGGCACTGTGAGAGAATCCTTGGGTGGAAACTCGAACTGGAGGATCTCATCATCAGTGCACGGGTCCTTCTCTGCCTCAGTTTGCACCGAGGGGGCCCTGGCCATATCCCTGACAAAGTCATAGAAGGCCATGTCCTTCGGAGGAAAATGGTGCCAGGGTGCAGGGGGATTCGAGTCCGAGGGACGTCCTGGTGCCACCTGGTTTCCAGAAAGGCCTCGTCATCAATCTCCCACTCAGAGTCGAGAGGGGATGACGAGTCCGAAACCCTGCAGCTCCTTGGCTCGAGGCCTGCCCCTGAGGACCTGGGGTCAGTGTCTCAGATACTGGCAGGGGAGGACTGGATTCCCGAAGAATGGGACCAGGATCTCGACCGGAGCCAAGGACATTCCTGAGGCCAGTGGCGCTCGGAGCTTTGTTCGATGACCGGGAACTCCCCCCCAGTCATTGGGGCAGATGATGCGGATGAACCTGCCATCATTGGCTGCTGCATAGCCAGGATCGCAGTGATGTTCTGCTCCATGGCGGCCATTCTGGACAAGCTAGAAGGCTCCGCAGCTTTCGGCCCAGATACAGAGGGTCTCAGGCCAGGCGCCGGCACTCATAAGAACATAAGATATGCCATACTGGGTCAGACTAAGGTCCATCAAGTCCAGTATCCTGTTTCCAAAAGAGGCCAATCTAGGTTACAAGTACCTAGCAGTTTCCCCAAAAGACAGGTTCCAGAATGCTTGTATTGGGTCAAGCAATGGATATCCCGGGTCCCCTTTAATAATGGTTTATGGATCTTTCCTCCAGGAACTTGTCCAAATCTTTTTTAAACCCGGCTATACTAACAGCTTTTACTACATCCTCCGGTAACAAATTCCAGAGTTTTACACGTTGAGTGAAAAATTATTTTCTCTTATTAGTCTTAAAATAGGTTACCCTGTAGCTTCATTGCATGTCTCCTAATCATTCTATATTTTTATGGCATAAACAAGTGATTTACATTTACCAGTTCCACTCCATTCATTAATTTACAGATCTCTATCATATCTCCCCTCAGCCATTTCTTTTCCAGGTTGAAAAGCCCTAACCTTTATAGCCTCTCTTCATAGGGGTATCCTTCCATCCCCTTTACAATTTTGGTGGCTCTTCTCTGTAGCTTTCCTAATAACACTATATCCTTTTCAAGATATGGTGACCAGAATTACACACAATATTCAAGATGCGGTCGCACAATGGAACGATACAGAGACATTATAATATCCTTTGTTTTATTCTCCATTCCTTTCCTTATACACAGTAACATAGTATATGACGGTAGATAAAGACCAGTATGGTCCCTCTAGTCTGCCTAACAAGGTGGCAAGAGTAGGTGCACTTCCACTCTGGGCAGGTCACCCCTCCCCATGCCTTTGTTTAGGGGTGTACCCACCGCTCCGTGTAGGTCACCCCTATTTGTTCAGATATAAGAGATAGTTATACTTATTTTGATTTTATCCTGTTGCTATAAAGGGATCCACTGTGTCTGTCCCATGTCATTTTGAATTCTGTCACTGTGTTTTCCCCCACTATTTCTATTAGGAGGGCATTCCAAGCATCCACCATCTTTTCAGTGAAAAAGTATTTCCTGACATCGTCTTTCAGTTTACCTCCTTGTAGCTTCATGTTATGCCCTCTAGTTTTATGGCTTCTCTGTCTTTGGAAGAGGTTTGTTTGTCCATTAATACTCTAAGTATTGAAAGGTCTGAATCATATCTCCCCTGTCTCTCCTCTCCTCCAGAGTGTATATATTTAGGTCTTCAAGTCTCTTATCATAAATCTTGTGATGTAGGCTCCAAATCATTTTGGTCGCCTTCCTCTGAACTGCTTTCAGCCTCTTTATATCCTTTGCGAGATACAGTCTCCAAAACTGAACACAATATTCAAGTGAGGCCTCACCAGCGACTTGTACAGTGGGATTAGTATCTCTTCCTTTCTGCTGGTAATTCCTCTCTGTATGCAACCCAGCATCCTTCTGGCTTTTGTCACCTTCTTGTCGCACTATTTTGTCACCTTGAGATCATCAGAAACAATCACACCAAGGTCCTTCTCTTGGTCCGTGCACACCAATCTCTCGCCCCCTATTGTATACATTTCCCTTGGAATTTTGCTTCCCAAGTGCATGACACTGCACTTCTTCACATTAAATCTTAACTGCCAAGCATTAGACCATTCTTCCAGCTTTTGTAAATCTTTCCTCATGTTCCCAACTCCCTTAGGGGAGTCCACTCTGTTGCAAATTTTGGTGTCATCTACAAAAAGACAGACTTTTCCATTCAGCCCTTCGGCAATATCACTCACGAATATATTGAACAGTACCGGTTCCAAGACCGAATCCTGGGGCTCACCACTAATCATCTTCCTTTCATCTGAGTGAGTTCCATTTACCATCACCTTCTGTCTGTCAGTCAGTCAGTCAACCAATTTCTGATCCAGTTCGCCACCTTGGGACCCATCCCCAAGCTGTTGAGTTTATTGATAAGCTTCCTGTGAGGAACAGTATCAAAGGCTTTGCTGAAATCTAGGTAGATCACATCGATCGCATGCCCTTGATCTAGTTCTCTGGTCACCCAGTCAAAGAACTCAATCAGATTTGTTTGGCAAGATCGTCCTTTGGTAAAACCATGTTGCCTCGGATCATGCAACCTGTTGGTTTCGAGGAAATCCACTATTCGCTCTTTCAGGAGTGCCTCCATTACTTTTCCTGCCACCAAGATATGGCTTACTGGCCTGTAGTTTGTCACTTCTTCCCTATTACCACTTTTGTGGAGAGGTACCACATTAGCCCTTCTCCAGTCCTGTGGAACTTCTCTGTCTCCAAGGATCTATTAAAAACATCCTTTACAGGACTTGCAAGAACCTCTAAGCTCTTTCAGTATCCTGGGGTGTATCCATCTGGTCCCATAGACTTGTCCACTTTCAGTTTTGCAAGCTGTTCTAACATATCATCTTTTGTGAATGGTGTGGTATCTACTCCATTCCCATTTGTATATTTGTCAATAACAGGCGGTCTTTCTCCAGAATTTTCTCTAGTGAAAACAGAGCAGAAGTATTTGTCTAGCATTTTTGCTTTTTCAATGTCACTTTCCACAAATCCGTTCCCAGCACTTTTGAGTCCTGCAATTTCACTTGTGATTTTCCTCTTCTCCTGAATATACCTGAAAAAAGTCTTATGGCCACACTTCACATCTTTAGCCATCTTTTCTTCTGCCTTTAATTTTGCTGTCCTTATTTCTCTTTTTGTCTCTTTTAGTTTGATCTTGTATTCTTTTCTGTGATTCTCCGTTTATGAGTTTCTGAATTTTGTGAAAGCTATGTTTTTGCCTTTATTTGTGCAGCCACTTCTTTGGAGAACCAAATAGGTTTCCCTCTCCTCTTGTTTTTATTTACTTTCCTTATGTATGTATTTGTTGCATGTTTTATTGCTTTCTTTAGTTTAGCCCATTGCAATTCCACTTATGATACCTAGCATTCTATTTGTGCTCTTGGCTGCTGCTGCACACTGGGCGGAGGGTTTCAACATGTTATCCACGATGCTGCCTAAATCTTTTTCCTGGGTGGTGGTTCCTAATGTGGAACCTTGCATCATGTAACCATAGTTTGGGTTCTTTTCTAAGTGCATAACTTTGCACTTGTCCACATTAAATTTCATCTGCCATTTGGATGTCTAGTCTTCCAATTTATCAAGGTCCTCTTGCAATTTTCCACAATCCTCATGGGTTTTAACAACTTTGAATAATTTTGTGTCATCTGCAAATTTGATTACCTCATTCATTATTCCGATTTCCAGGTCATTTACGAATATGTTAAAAAGCAGCAGACCCAGCACAGATCCCTGGGGTACTCCACTATTAACCTTTCTCCATTGGGAAAATTGGCCATTTAGCTCTACCCTCTGCTTTCTATCTTTTAACCAGTTCCTGATCCACAATAGTACACTGCCTCCTATCCCATGACTTTTTAATTTTGCCAAAAATCTCTCATGAGAGACTTTGTCAAAGGCTTTCTGAAAATCCAGATACACTATATCAACCGACTCACCTTTGTCTACCTGTTTATTCACACCTTAAAAAAACATAACAGATGAGTAAGACAAGACCGTCCTTGACTAAAGCCATGTTGGCTGTCTCCCATTAAGCCATGACTATCTACATGTTCAGTAGTTTTGTTCTTTATAATGGTTTCCACCATTTTTCCTGGTACTGACATCAGGCTCACCAGTCTGTAGTTTCCCGGCTCACGCCTGGAACCCTTTTTAAAAACTAGCGCTACATTGGCCATCCTCCAATCTTCAGGTATTACAGATGATTTTAATGATAGTTCACAGATTACTAATAGTAGTTCTGCAATTTCATATTTCAGTTTTTTCAACATCCTTGGATGTATACCATCTGGTCCAGATGATTTGCTACTCTTCAGTTTATCAAATAGTTGTCATACATCTTCCTGATGTATCAATATTTCTTTCATTTCTTCTGCGGCATCACCTTTACATAACATTTCAGTCATGGGTAATATCCCTACATCTTCCTCAGTAAAGATCGAAGCAAAGAATTCATTCAGCCTCTCCGCTATGGCCTTGTCTCCTCTTAGTGTCTCTTATTTCTCTATGATCTAATGGTCCAACTGACTTTGTCACAGGTTTTTTGCTACGAACGTACTTGAAAAAGTCTTTATTACGCATTTTTACTTCCACAGCAAGCTTCTTCTCAAATTCTCTCTTTGCCTGCCTTATCAATGCCTTGCATAAAACTCTCGTGAGTGTGTCCTTGACAAGGACCAAGGCCTTGAGGATCCTCATAAGGTCTTCGCCGGCTGAGGCATCCTTTTTGGGACCTTACAAGGACGTTTCTAAGTCTTACTGGGTTTATCCAGCACAGCCTCGACAGACTTCGAGGGCTTTTTCATTTTCCGCTTTGTGTCCGAGGTGTTTCCGGAAGAGCTGCTGCCATGGGACTCTGAAGACACTCGGCCCTCTCTGGACATGCTGGGCTTGGAGCTCGGCATCGGGAAGGCTGGTGCCAAGTCACACCTGGGGAATAGTTTCTTTTGTAACTCCGACTTTCTCATGGAAGCTTTAAGGACCTCCTCCACATCTCTTGGGAGGTCAAAGGAAGCGAGAGCCACCCTTTTCAGCAGCCAGGCCATGAGCAACAGGGACTCCAGGTTGGGGTGCAGGAGAGCGCCCTCCTCCTGTGACAGAAGTCTTGGGGTGCAGCCAGGGGCGGGGGGAATTAAAAATACCACAGACAGGTGGAGAAGCAGTGGAAACCAAGGTTGCCTGGGCCACCTGGGGGCTATCAGGATCAGTGATGCTCTGTCGCTCTAGACCTTGGTCTTGGCGACCAGCGGAGTTGGTGGGAAGGCATAGAGATGTTTTTCCATCCATGGAATGAGGCATGTATCCACCGCCACCTGGGATGGGTGCAGTAGCGGGAGCAGAGGTTCGGCAACTATGTGATGTCCCAGAGCCGGAAAAGTTGGGAGGCCACTCTGGGGTCCAGGCACCACTTGTGCAGCTGGAGGACTCTGCTCAGCTTGTCTACTAGGGAATTTTGCTCACCTAGGAGGTAGATTGCTTGTAGGAGCATCCCGTTGTGTGTCACATATAAGCAAAGGGTCACCACCTCCTGGCAGAGTATGACCCTATGCCCCCCTGCTTGTTCATGTAGAACATTGCGACTTTGTTGTCTGTCTGGATCAGCACCAACTGATGTTGCAGCTGGTAGCAGAAGGTTCATAGGGCCAGGAATATCATCTGGAGTTTCAGAAGGTTGATCTACAACTAGCATTCTGCCTGGAACCAGCTGCCTTGTGTGTGGAGGTCCTCACAATGAGCTCCCCAACCCAGCAGGGAGATGTCTGTGGTTAGAACCCTCTGGGGGGGGGGGGTGGTGGATGCCTGGAAGGGAATCCTGGCCTGAAGGTGGCAGGCAAGCTGCAACCAGTTGAAGAGCTTCCCCAGGTGGCGGGTCACTCTTATCCTGTCCCAGAGCCTGCCCATGGCTTGTGTCCATTGGGAGCAGAGGCACTACTGGGCCGCCCTCATTTGCAAGACGGCATACGGGGTCACGTGGCCCAGCAGGCAAAGCAGGCGGCAAGCAGGCAACTCCCGGCGGCGCTGCACCTCTGCGGTTAGGCGTTCTGATCTCTCCAGAGGGAGGAAGGCCTTGGCCTGGAGGGTGTCTAGCTGAGCCTTTATGAACTCCAGGCACTGAGCCAGGGAGAGGTGGGACTTGGGGTAGTTGATGATGAACCCCAGGTGCTGCAGTGTGTGGATGGTGTACTCGGTGACGTGATGCAGCTCTGCAGCTGTGCCTACTACTACTGAACATTTGTATAGTGCTACAAGATGTATGCAGCGCTGCACAGACACATGTAAAAGACGGTCCCTGCTCATCAGAACTTACAATCTAGTCAAGACAGACATCAGAGTAGCTGAGATATAGGATATATCTAGGGAGAATGGTAAGGAAACACGAGGGAGATCAAGCAGCGAAGAGGTGAGTTTTTAGCCTGGATTTGAAAAGGGTCAGAGAAAGCGCCTGACGTACAGACTCAGGTAGTTTGTTCCAGGCATAAGGAGCAGCAAGGTGAAAAGAGCAAATTCTTGAGTTAGCAATAGAAGAGAAGGGCACGGATAGAAGCAATTTGCCAAAAGAACGGAGTTCCCGAGGAGGGGTGTAGGGAGAGATAAGAGAGGAAATGTAGTGAGGAGCTGCAGGTAGTGAGGATCTGCTTCTCCTTATGAGCCAATTGTCCAGGTAGGGAAAGACGAAGGCACCTTGGATATGCAGGTGGGCTGCGACCACCACTAGGCACTTGGTGAAGACCCTTGGCAAGGACGCCAGCCCAAAAGACAGCATGCTGTATTGGTAGTGACCTCCTCCCACCACAAACCGGAGGTATTTTTGGTGGCTGGGATGGATCAGGACCTGTGTATAAACATCCTTCAGGTCTAAGAAGCATAGCCAGTCTCCCTGCTGGAGGTATGGCAGCAGTCTTCCAAGGGAGAGCATCCTGAACTTCTCCCTCACCAGGAATCTGTTCAGGTCTCTCAAGTCTAGGATAGGCCTGAGGCTCCTAGTTCGTTTGGGAATGAGGAAATATCTGGCATAGAAGCCTTTGCCCCAGAGGTGTTTGGGGACTGGCTCTACTGCCTTGTCCTTGAGAAGCCCTGCAAACTCTGAGAGGAGCAGAGCCTGGTGAAAGAGAGGCCTGATAGACTCTCCTGGAAAGTAAGAGGGTGGCGTCTATTGCAGGTGGAGGAGGTAACCCTCTCTGATAACGTGCAGTACCCAGGAATCGGTGGTGATGGGGGACCACCTGTGGGCAAACAGAGCCAGACGCCCCTCGTGGGCTGTAAGGGACTTCCTGGGAGGAGGGAGGTCATTCCCAGGGAGTCAAACTCCCTCCAGGCTGGGCTGAGGCCAGGTCTTAGGGGTCTTCTACTTGCGAGGGCCGTGCACTTGCCCCTTGTGATGCTGGCCTTGCTGTGGAGCAGAGAAGGCCTGGAACTGTGGGGCATTGCCACAACCCCGCTTTTTCCTCAAGAAGAAAGGCTTCCTCCCTAGGTCTTCTTGCGGGGATACACAGAGGGTTTTTTTTTGTTTGCTTTTAGAGAGTCTGGTCCGTGTTAGGAGCTCAGTCTCTATTTCGGGCGCTTTGTCTGCCATGGGTTTCCCAAAGAGATTCTCTCTTATACAAGGAGCAGTGATGAGCTTGTCCTGAACCCACTGCTTGAGGTCAGACGACTGCAGCCAGGCCTGGCATCTGGCCCTGATGCCTGCGGCAGCTATCCTGGCTGAGGACTCGAAGCCATCACATGCTTCTCGAGATAAGAACTTCGAGCACTCCTTGACCACGGAGGCCAGTGACCTGAACTGCTAGAGAGGTTCGCAGTCGAAGCATGCCGAGAAACCGGCAAGCTCCCTCGCCAGCTCCTTGAGATACATGCCAATGTATAATTGGTAGGATTGACACAAACATCAAGCCCTGAAAGGCCTTTTGGCCAACAGCGTTGAGGGTCTGGACCTCCCTTCCAAGGGGGCACTGACGAATGAGTCTTTTGACTCGAGTCTGCGCATGGCGGACTTAACAACCATTGAGCTGTGGGGAAGTAGGGTTTTCTGGAACCCGGGGCTTTGGCTGACTCGAGCCATCTGCTTACTATAGGCACCAATGCTGTTATTTCCCATGTATGGAGGAGGTGGCGCTTGAGGATTGAAGAGATGGGCACCGTGAGGGCCTCCTTTGGAGGGGCCTCGTACTTGAGAATCTCCAGTTCCTCTGTGCAGGGGTCCACTTCGGTCTCAATAGCCAGTGCCTTTGCCATGTCCCGCATAAAGTCGAGGAAGGTGATGTCCTTAGGCGGGGAATGTCATCTGAACACTGGGGGGAGACGGGTCTGATGGCACGTCTAGGTGTCACCATGTGTCAGGGGACTGATTGTCTTCAGTCACCCAATCCGACTCAAAGTCTGAGAAAGTCCAAGGAAGAGTCAGAGGCACCACGGTTCCCATAGTCGAGGCCCAGGCCCTGAGGCCCACCACCATCGGAGGACCTGCAGTCTGAGACAGGCACTGGCTGGAGAGGATCGGTGCCCCAAAGAATGTGATCGGGATCTCGTCCTCTGCTGATGTGACTCTTGACGCCGGTTGCACTCGTGGATCTTCTCGACTTCCGGGGAAGCCTTCTGTGTAGAGGGTCCAGTCACTGGGGCGGATGAACAAGAGGAACTGGACATGAATGCCTGCTGTTGGTCCATGAGGGCAGAGATACTGCATTCCAAGGCCACCATCCTGGTCTCCATGCCAGTTAGCTCTGCAGCCTTTGTTGCGGGCACTGAGGGCTGAGGGCCTGGAGTCTGTTTGGTTGAGGGGGGAGTCCTCGATGAGGATGGCCTCAGGTGTCTGAGACCAGTCGCCGGCTGCCAAAAACTCCTTCTGGGGCAGCTTGTGAGGCCGCTCCTACTCTGACCCCTTGGACTCACACCTTGATCTTCGGGACCTGGAATGGGATTTTCCTGCTTTCCCAGACCCGACCTCCGGGGCAGTCTTTGAGGGTTTTGACTTCTTGCATTCCACCTCTGGGGATTTTCCCTTGGAGGACCTGCGGCCACGGGACTCTGAGGTGGCCAGGGCATCGCAGGGTGCTGAGGTACTGGAGGGGGCTCTGGAGCATGGTGTCACTGGAGACCCCGGCACAGAGTCGGACTTGTGAAAGAACTTTTCCAGCTACAGCTAACGGCTCTTGATGGCCTTTGTGGTCATCATCTTGCAAAGTTCGCAGTCTGAGTTGTCATGGTCTGGCCCAAGGCAACGGAGGCAGCAGTCATGTGGATCGGTGAGGGACATCTTACTAAACTGATCACATTTTTTTCATCGCTGGAGGCCATCAAGAAAAAATGGGCCTTGCCACCCAGGCACGAGTCCAAGGCCTGCAGCCAAAAAAGGGCACAAAACACCGGTTGAGGAACACCTTGAGAAAACACAAAGACAGATGAACCTGAGGAGCGACGCCGAGGCGAGCTGGCTTGGGGGTGGGAAAGGAACCGGTACGTGTACCAGAAAAAACAAGACAAAAAAAGGCACTTTTTCCAGGGGAAACTGGACAGATGTCCGAAGGGCTCCATGGAAAAAAGGAGACCGAGGCAAGATGGCACCCTTGGGCAGGAAGGGGACCACACATGCTTGATGCATCTCCCAAAGGCTTTCTTTGAAAGCTAGGGAGATGCTTCATAATTTTTGCAGAGTATACACTGCTCCATTGGAAGAGACGCATGAAAAAGCGTAGTTACTCACCTGTAACAGGTGTTCGTTCTCTGGGGACAGCAGGAATCAGTCCTCACGTATGGATGACGTTGGCACTGACGGAGCCCTCATGGGAGCATCTCACCAGCTTTCAAAGAAAGCCTTTGGGAGATGCCACCCCACATGCGCAGTCCCCTTCCCGCCCCAGGGTGCCATCTTGCTCAGTCAAGTGACATAACTGAAGATAGCAAAATAAAGAATGGTAAAAGAGCAACTCCAAGGGGAGGAGGGAGGGTTGTGAGGACTGATTCCTGCTGTCCCCAGAGAACACCTGTTACAGGTGAGTAAATACGCTTTCTCCAGGAACAAGCAGGAAGTCAGTCCTCACATATGGGACTCCCCAGCTACAGGCTATCGGGAGACCTATAGGAAAAAGTGGGACCCCCTCAAGGGGAGCCGCAAGCAGCAGCAATTCAGTCAGGAGTACAGACTACAGTAGTACCCCGTGTCTGATGAGACCAGTACTCCAGTAGCCTGAACACAGAAGGGTCGGAGGGTAGGAGTTGCCTAGACCCCGAAAAGATTACGGAGCACAGCCTGGCCAAAGGCGCTATCCTGGCAGAAGGCGCTATCCTGGCAGGATTCTCTTTCCAGGCAGAAATGGGCTGCGAAGGTATGGACTGAAGACTAGGTGGCGGCCTGGCAGATGTCTGCCATCGGAACAGAGCGCAGATTTGCCACCAAAGCCGCCATGGCCCAGACACGATGTGCTGTGACACAACCATCCAGCGGGAGCCTCGCCTGCTCATAGGTGAGGGCAATACAGTCCGCCACCCATGTGGACAGCTTATGCTTAGTCACTGCTATCCCCAGCCTGCTGGGGTCGTAGGATATGAACAGCTGGGAGGCCTTGCAGTGTTCCTGAGTGCGTTGGACATAGAAGGACAAGGTCCTCCTACAGTCCAGTGTATGGAGTACCGTTTCCGCCCGACTGGCATGAGGTCTCGGAAAGAAGGTAGGAAGTACCACCTCCTGATTGAGATGGAATGAGGATACTACCTTCGGAAGAAATTTGGGGTACGTGCGGAGCACCACCCTGTTCTTATAGAACCTGGTATAGGGGGCTTAGGCCACCAAGGCTTGGAGCTCGCTAACCCTGCAAGCAACATAAGCGCAACCAGGAAAACCACCTTCCACAAAAGGTAGCGAAGGTGGCAAGTAGCCAAGGGCTCGAATGGTGGACGAGTGAGCTGCCCCAACACCATACTGAGGTCCCATTCAGTCGCTGGAGGGCGAACTGGGGGCTTAGACAAGAGCAGGCCCCATAGTATACTAGAGGTTGAGCTGAAAGGGGCCTACCATCCACTGGGTGGTGGTAAGCCGCCAGGGCACTGAGGTGCACTCTAACGGAGTTAGACCTGAGTCCAGAGTGAGAAAGGTGGAGAAGGTACTGCAACACCATAGCCACCGGGCAGGAGTAAGGGTCAGCCCTTTGTTCAGCACACCAAGCTGAGAACCTACGCCATTTAAAGGCATATGCCCTCCTCATATAGGCCTTACAGGAGGCCAGCAGAACATTCTCCACTTCAATGGGAAGGTGGAGCTGGACCAGGGCTACCCTCTTAGCAGCCATGCTGTGAGTGAAAGAGACCCCAAGTTGGGGTGTAGGAGAGAGCCCCCCTCCTGAGATAGAAGCCCCAGGGCGGTCTCCAAGGGGATGGGAGCTGCCACCACCAACTGCAGGAGCAGCGGGAACCACAGTTGCCGGGGCCATCAGGGGCTATCAAGATGAGCTAGGCCTTCTTGCAGAGGGTCTTGAATAAGGTCTTGGCAATCAGTGGCATTGGAGGGAAGGCGTACATGAGGTCCCCCGACCATGGAACTAAAAACATGTCCACCACCACACTGGAGGGGTGAACCTACCGAGAGCAAAAACAGGGCAACTAGAAGTTGTCCGGACTGGCGAACAGGTCCAACACGGGATCCCCCAGAGGCGGGAAAGCCGGCTGGCTACCTTGGGGCCCAGTTACCACTCGTGCAGCTGGAGAACCCTGCTGAGCCTGTCGGCCAGGAGGTTGTCCTGCCTCGGCAGGTACACTGCTTTGAGGAAGATACCCTGCTGGGTCGCATAAGAGCAGAGGGCCAGCGCCTCCTCACAGACAGCATGGGACCCCCGTGTCCCCCTGCTTGTTCACATAGAACATGGCCACCTGATTTTCCGTCTGGACCAGGACTGGCCTGTGGCAGAGGCAATGGCCGAAGACTCTCAGGGCGAGATGAATGGCTTGAAGCTCCAGGAGATTGATTTGCTGGTTGCTTTCGTCCAGCGACCAGCAGCCCTGGGTGCAGAGTCCCTCGCAATGGGCTCCCCAGCCGAGTAGGGGGGCATCTGTGGTGAGGACCACGGAATGCCTGGGGCTTTGGAAAGGCATGTCCTTCTCCAGGTGGTGAGACGACTGCCACCAGACCAGGGAGTCCACTAACCGGCGGGTCACCGGAACTCTGTCTCGGAGGTGGCCGGTGGCCTGTGACCACTGGTTCTGGAAGCACCACTGTGCCATTCTCATGTGGAGATGGGCATCTGGAGTGACATGGATCATGGAGGCTATGTGCCTGAGGAGGTGCAAAAGATGGCGGGCAGACACCGAGGGATGGTGTTGTATGACCCGGACCAGAGACCTGAGGCGATCTGCCTGTTCCATGGGTAAGAAAGCCTTTGACTGGCAGGTGTCGAGCTTTGCTCCGATGAATTCCAGGCACAGTGTCGGAAGAAGGTGGGACTTGGTGTAGTTTATGATGAAGCCCAAGTACTGTAGGACCTGGATGGTGCGTGCAGTTGCCTGTTGCACCTCGGATGCCGTGTCCCCTTTTACGAGCCAGTTGTCCAGATAGGGAAACACGATGACTCCCTGAAACCTGAGAAAGGCGGTCATGACTGCCAGGAATTTCGTGAACACTCTTGGGGCAGAGGCGAGCCCGAACGGGAGCACCCTGTACTGAAAGTGCCTGCCTCCTACTATGAATCACAGGTATTATCTGTGGTGTGGGTGGATTAGGATGTGAATGTATGCATTCTTGAGGTCTAAGGAGCATAGCCAGTCTCCCTGCTGGAGGTAGGGCAGCAATGTTCCAAGGGAGAGCATCTTGAATTTCTCCCTCACCAGGAATGCGTTGAGGTTGTGCAGGTTGAGGATGGGCCTTAGGCCCGCTGTCCTCTTTGGGTTGAGGAAGTATCTGGAGTAGAACCCTTTGCCCAGGAGGTAGTGGGACACCGGTTCTACCGCATTGTCCTCGAGAAGACCTGCTAGATCCTTCTTAAGGTGGTACCGTTGAAGGGGAGACCTGGAGGGCTCTCCCGGAAAGTAAGGGGGAGATGGTTGGGCCAAGCAGAGGAGGTAACCCTCCTTGACCACCCTCAGTGCCCAGGCATTGGTGGTGATTGTTACCCACCTCAGGGCATAGAGGGTCAGTTGTCCCCCTGTAGGCTGGTGACCTGTTTGGGGGTAGAATGGCTATACTGGAGTAGTCAAAAACTCTCCCCTGGATGGGCCGGAGCCGGTACCTGGGGCTTCAGAGCCTTCTGCTTATTACTACTACTACTACTGAGCATTTGTATAGCGCTACCAGTTGTACGCAGTGCTGCAGACATGTTTATGCAGGCCATGCCCTTGTCCCTTGGTCTGTTGCCCTTGTTGGGGAGCCGGGAAGGCCTGAAAATGTGGGTAGTTGTGGTAAGCAGCTCCCTTCCTCGGGTAAAAGGGCTTTTTACCTGTGGCCTTCCTTCGGGGAGGGGCAGCGGTCTTCTTAGAGAGCCTGGTCCTAGTCATGGTCTCCAACTCTGCGGCCTTGTCGGTCATGGGCTTGCCAGAGAGCTTTTCACCCTGGCAGGGTACATCGACCAACTTGTCCTAGACCCATTGCTCGAGGTCAGACGACTGGAGCCAAACTTGGTGGCGCGCACCAATGCCTCCTGCGGCTACCCGGGCCGCCGACTCGAAACCGCTTGAGACAAATTTGGAGCAATCACAGATGGCCTTGGAGAGGCCCCTGAAGCGCTGCAAAGGTTCCTCGGAGAGACCAGCTGAGAAACCGGCGAGTTCATTCGCCAGGTTCCTCAGGTACATGCCCATGTACAGCTGGTAGGCCTGGACTCGGCAAATGAGCATTGAGCCCTGGTAGCACTTCCTGCCGAGGGCGTCCAAGGTATGGGTCTCCCTACCGGGGGTCACCAAGGAGTGCACCTTCTGGCTCTTCAGCTGATGCATTGCCGACTCCACCACCATAAAGTTGTGTGGCAGTTGCGACTTCTGGAAGCCAGGGCTCTGGTGGACTCGATACGTCAAGTTGAGCCGCTTGTTCACTATCGGCACCGACGCCGGCATTTCCCACATGCGGAACATGAGCAGTTCCAGAATGGGAGAAATGGGCACCGTGAGCGATTCCCGAGGGGGAGTCTCGTACAGGAAGATCTCAAGCTCATCAGCCTGAGGGTCCTCTGACTCCGTCGGGAACGCCAGGGCCACAGACATGTCTTTGACAAAGTCTAAGAATCCTATGTCCTCCGGTGGGGACCTTCTCCGAGGTTCTGAGTCCGAGGGGACGTCACGGTGTCGACGGGTGTCCGGGGACTCGTCATCCTCCGTCTCCCACTCTAAGTAGTCTGAGGAAGACTTGAGGGTAGGCAGTTCCGTGGGCCTCAAAAGCCCCGAGGCTGCCCGGTCTGCCTCCAGAAGGGACATCAGTGACGACCGTGGCCCTGATGAGCGGGACACCAAGCGTGACCTCGGCCGAGGATAGACTTGAGGCCGCAGGACCTCAAGGATTGGCTCGGCCTCCGGGGATGTCTTTGACGTCGAATACCCAGTGGTCAGGGCGGAGGAACCGGACGTGCCAGATTACAGCGCCCGCTGCTGATCCAAGAAGGCAGACAACTGCACGCCAAGGACGCCATCCTGGACTTGAGTCCAGAGGGCTACGGGCACCGAGGAACTTGGGCCTGATGCCTGCTCTGCCAAGGGGGAATCCTTGTTGAGGATAGCCCCTGAGGATCGAGGCCGGTCCACCATCAGATCCTTCCGGGGGACGTTCGCCAGCCGCTCCTTCTCCAGAGTCTCAGGCTGGCACCTGGGGCTGCAGGACTGGGCCCGGGAGGAACCCTATATGTCGGAGCCATCCAAGGACACCACCTTCAAGGGTTTCTTCTTCCTTCTGTGTTCCCTCGAGGGAGACCACTTCTCTGAGGACCCATGACGGTGCTCGGAGAACTCCTCCTGAGATGTTGGCACCTCAGACGAGGCCCTGACCTTTGGAGGCATCGGGGAGTCAGGAAAAAATCTATCATGTTGCTGCTGGCGGCTCTTTAAAGCCTTAGTAGACATCCGTTTCCATAAGCTGCAGGCTGCCAGGTCATGGTTCAGCCCAAGGCAACGGAGACAGCAGTCATGTGTGTCGGTTAAGGACATGAGTTTAGCACACTGATCACACTTTTTGAAACCACTGGTAGCCATCGAGGAAAAAAGAACCCCTGCGAGGTCAAAGACCCTTGGAGCTGCCAGTGGAAAAAAGGGGCGCAAAGTGCCAAAAAAGAACAAATACACAAAAGCGAACCAAACTCGATGCCAAAGCACCAATATCGGTAGGCAGGAAGAGTACCAGTGCAATACCAGAGACTAGTTAAGAACGCGAGAAGAAAAAAAATCAACTTTTTCCAGGGGAAAAACGGATGACATCTGAAGGGCTCTGCGGAAAAAAGGAGACTGAGCAAGATGGCACACTGGGGGCAGGAAGGGGACTGCGCATGCGTGGTGGCATCTCCCAAAGGCTTTCTTTGAAAGCTAGGGAGATGCTCCCACGAGGGCTCTGTCGGTGCTGACGTCACCCATATGTGAGGACTGACTTCCTGCTTGTTCCCGGAGAATAATAAAAACTGCCATGATGAGCAGTTCATTTGGCTACTGCTTTGTTCCTGAGTGCATAATTTTTTAAATGCTTATTTCAGCCCCACAGCTGGCTGAATAACATTAACAGACACATACCCAGACACTTAGGAGCGTGCATCAGATTGCGAAAAAGAAACTTCTGAGTTCAGTCTTTTAACTGCTTGCCTTGCAGTTTAAAACTAATTCATAGCAGCTGCTTCCTTCCTTTTTTTAAGATACATTTTGCAGTAAACAAGATCACTTTCTGCTAAGTGTTCATCCATCAGTCTATACACATTTTGGTGTAGGTGCCCCTGCAGCGGCTTAGCAAAGTGGCAAAGCACACAGTCCAGCATATAGAAGAAGAGTAGGAGAAGCAGCAGACTTTTTACTGCTACTACTGCTCCTCATAACAACTGGAGCAGAAAAGAGGGAAGAGCAGTCAGCCTCCAAATGCTGAACAAGTGGGGGAACCATGCGGATCATGGTTCATAGAATCTTTCCAACCCTTTTGTGTATGTGTCTCTGATTTGGAGGAGAGAGGAGGAGGGGTAGCTTGAATAATACAATAACATCTTCAAATCTAGGAAGATGTGTCAAAAAGGTTTCACAAAAATTAGCTTTTTTGGTGCCTCTGAAAGGATACAAAGTGGACACAAGGGGAAATGCCCTGACTGAAAACTTTCTTCCACTTAGTATACAAATTGGGTACATTTGTAGCAGTAGGATTCTCTAACTCAAATTTTCAAAGGGAAACTAGGTATGACATGGACCTTACCAGAGAAAGACACAGAAGCATATATGCACTCTCTTGCTCTTCAAACACACACTCTTCTGGTGTTCTGTTGCTGCCTGCTGCTCATATTCTCCCTCAGTGAGTATCCCCCCATTAGCTCTGCTCATCATCATGTCAAGTTTTTGCAGTTGCTGACAACTTCTTCAGCGTTGAGAAGCCCTCATTCCCTTCATCCCTTTCTTATTTCTACCCCAATCTTGGCACTTCCCCAGGACACTCACTGACTCTCTCCAAGGGCAGCCTACTGCCTCTTGCAGAGCTCATTCCTCCTCTCCTCCCCCCACCTCATGCAGAAGCTTCACTTGCCTATCCCCTCATTTCCTGTGGCTACAGTCTCCCCCATTGGTTAGATCCTACCCACAGTCTGTGCTGCTAGTGATACTGGAAGCTGGCAGGACAGGCTAATTCAGAGATAAGGAGGACTGGAGGAGGGCGGGGAAGGGAGAACAAGTTTGGAAAGTTGTAGACAGAGGTTATAAACTTTGAAAAATGTCCAGAAACATTAGCCATTCCTCTGCTTTCCAGACATTAATAGAAACATCTGTACAAGAGAGCCTGATAGTTGGTGATCCTCTCCTGATTCCTGACAACATCTGTCAGGGCCCCCCTTAATCATATGAGCCCTGGACATATTCTTAATTTGCCTATGACAACAGCTATTAGTTCACAGTAAACACAGCAACCATTACGAAAGCTGTGGGATGCAATCAGTAGGAGTGGGAGTAAAAACCACAACAAAGAAAATGAAAAACTAATAGGCAACCTGTCAGTGATAAGGGTGTGGTAGCACCTTATACAGAGTATCCATCTGGAATTATTTCCAGTCCTTAGGAGTGCAAGAGAGTAGAGAAAAGGGGAGAGCAGTTTGAAAGGAGCAATTCCTTAACTGCTATGTTTCATTGAATCAAAAAGTTTCTATGTTACAGAAGTTGGAACTGTTTTTCCCATAGAAATCTACTGGGCCATTTTTTGGGGGAGCTTATTTCTTCTAGAACTCACGCAATCCAATATGGCCCATTTTCAAACTCAATGTAATTTTTCATTATTTTTTTCTCCCTTGCCTGTGGGTCCCACTTCATTAAATTTTCAGTTATTTTGCCCCCAGATTGGGTTGGAAAGAATAAAAAAATTAAAAAGGCCCCCCCCTCCACTAACCCATCTAGATCTGTCTCCAATTTACCTGTACACCCAGGATTGTATTTCAAAATGTCATCAACTGACCTGAGGACAGTGCAGTTTAGACTTTGCACTGTTCCTGTCCCTCTTTGGGCCTCAAATTATGCAGTTGGAGGAGGACTGAGGGGGGGCTCTGGAGATGAAGCAGAGAGCCTGGCAAGGAGGGTTTTCTTTTCATACAGTTAACATTTATTTGGTGGGGGGGAGGGGAGAAAGAGATGATGTCTGCAGAGCCGGCCTGTCCATTGAGCAAGAATGTTGTTTGCATAGGGCCCCGCGCAAACAACATTCTTAATTAAAAGCCCAATTAAAAAAAAACAAACAACAAAACTAGCTGCTGCACCGGCGGGCTTAACAGAGCCACGAGAAAGAAACTCTCTCTTCGCGGCTCTGAAAGCGGGCGCGGAGGGGAGTGATGCAACGAGGGCTTTGCCGTGCAGGCGGGGGGGGGGGGGGGCGTGGGACACGTGATTCTGCCGCTACCGTGGCAACAGCCAGTTTTGTTTCCTTTTTAAAATTTTCCCTGGGTTGATGGGCGGGGGGAGGGGGTTAGGACTAGTAATGGGGGGGCTAAGATTGAAAATGGGGTGATGGGGGGGTTAGGACTGGTAATGGGCTATGGTGGGGTTAAGACTGGTGATGGGGGGGTTAGAACTGGAAGTGGGCTGATGGGTTAGGACTGGTAATGGGCTATGGAGGGGCTAGGACTGGAAATGGGCTGATGGGGAGGGTTAGGACTGGAGGTGGACTGATGAGCTTAGGACTGGTAATGGGCTATGGGGGGTGAGGACTGGAGGTAGGCTGATGGGGGGTTAGGACTGGTAATGGGCTGTGGGGGGGTAAGACTGAAAATGGGGTGATGGGGGGTTAGGACTGGAAGTGGGCTGATGGGGGGCTTAGGACTGGTAATAGGTTGTGGGGGGGGCTTAGGACTGGTAATGGGCTATGGGGGGGCTAGAACTGGTAATGGGCTGGGGGGGTTGCTAGGACTGGAAATGGGCTGAGTGGAAGGGGGGCTTGAACTGCAAATAGCTGATGGGGACGGGGGCTTGGAATGGAAATGGGCTGAGTGGAAGGGGGGCTTAAACTGCAAATAGCTGAAGGGGAGGGGGCTTGGAATGGAAATGGGCTGTGAGGGGAGGGAGCTAGGACTGGAAATGGGCTGAGTGGGGGGGGGGCTAGGACAGGAAATAGGGTGATGGGGGGTTAGGACTGGAAGTGGGCTGATGGGAGGGTTAGGACTGGTAATGGGCTATTTATTTATTTACATTCTCTTATATACCGCGCTATTCTGCATCAGTGCGGTTTACATTGAACAAACTGAAATTACATTGAACAGGGCATTATAACTTGGAGATAACTATTTTACAGGGAACATGGGCTATGCAGGGTTAAGTGGCTTGCCCAAGACCACAAGGAGCACCTGTGGGACTAGAAACCCCAGTCCTTCCGGCCCAAGGTTGCTGTCCTCTAGTGGGATTTGAACCCCCGACCTTCCGGCTTGAAGTACCTTGCCCCAACCACTAGGCCACTCCTCCACTCTGCTATGGGTGGGGGGGGGGGTAAGACTGGAAATGGGGTGATGGGGGTTAAGACTGGAAGTGGGCTGATGGGGTTAGGACTGGTGATGGGCTATGGGGGGGCTAGGACTGGTAATGGGCTGGTGGGGTTGCTAGGACTGGAAAAAGCTACCTGCTACTGATACTGATACTGCTCAAGGCAAGCACACAAGTTCATCTTAATTATTTTTTTTAAAGATGACTTTACTGAAATTGTGTGACTGCAGCCTATAAGATCTTTAATACTTACTAAGTCCTAGCTGTGCAATATCTTCAAGTTCACCCTCTGTCTTGGCCACCGAAATAGAATGAGGCAATTTCAGAGTGAAAGGCAGAACGTCCCTTGTATTGAAAAAAAGAGAGTTCTAAGTTAATTCTTTTTCTATTTATTTTTCTGCAGCATATCAAATTCCTAATGTGAGAAACAATGAACACCAAAACATTTGCAAAGTTACTTTATAGAATTCTAATGAAAAGCTGATATATTACAGTCACTTAAATGAAAATAAATGCGTTATACTTTGTTGGCTGAGAATTTTATTTTATTAAACCGGGTTGGGTCCAGACCAATGTTCCCTCTAATTTTCTGTAGGCTGTGTGCGCATAAAATATCAGCTGTGTGCAGCTTTTGAAGGAAGGTTAAATTTTTGTGCACCACATAACGACACTCGGAGTTATATACTTTAAAATTTGACTACACGTCAGAATACAGTATGTACACCACACTGATTTTAATCAAATTAAATGAAAATAGACAATTACTAAATGAAGTAGGAAATTTCTAGTAATTACAATCATAACTTTTAAATTTTAAGACGTCTGTGTTGTTTTCTATCAGAATCAGAGCTGTAATTTTTGTGCGCTCTGTTGTAAAGTATGTGCGCTCGCTCGGCGAGGTGTGTGCGTGTGCACACGCGCACAGCTTAGAGGGAACAGTGGTCCAGACTCTCCTTTCCACTTTCCTTGTATTGGATCTTCATCTAAGTTCTTTTTCAGGGTCTTGTTTTCATTTCTTTTCTTCTCATGTTTTCCCTTCCTCTCTACATTTGTCTCCAACATTTGATTATTCTCTTTCATCATTTTTCTCCATTTTCCTCTGCAGCTCCACTCACAGCTAGACCTTACCCTTCATTTTTTCCTTCTCCAGTTTTCAGTGGCTCTTTTTTTCACATCCCGCTTACCAGCAAGCTTTCCATCTTTCACACTCACCTCCTCCCCAGTCCTCATTCAACTTCCCGTCTTATTCCCTCACTAACCCCAGCTCCTTACCTGTCATTCCACACTCCCCGCCCCCCCCCAGCATACAACCCCTTTCTTCTCTCTCTTACTTGCTACCCACTTTCTCCATTCTCTCACCCCCTTCCCAAAACAGAGCACATTACACCTTTCCTCAAACAACTGCGATGGCTTCCCATTATAGAACATATAAAATTCAAAGCCATACTTACAACATTCAAAGTCCTCAATGACACCTCAGCACCACACCTACAAACCATGTTCCAGACACACCCAACAACAGAGGGCGAAGATCTACCTCAAGCAAAATTCTACAAACACCACCAATATTCACAAAAACCAACACTACCACATTGAGCCTTTTCTCTCTATACACCACAAATAAGGAACTCTGTCCCAGAAAAGCTAAGGACTACAACTGATATAGCCTCCTTCAGGAAAGTCCTTAAAACCACATCTTCAGAGATTGATACCCACAAATCTAGCCCACTCCTCCCCTCCCCCCACAACCTCCCCCTTCCCCCCCCCCCAGCCCTCCCCCCTTAACTTCTCCTAAACCTCAATACCTCCATACATTTATAAATGTACATAGTTATTCCCCAAATAAATATAGCAATGTTCATCCAAGTTAACTTCTTTGTTTAATGTAAATTGTTCTGTTACAATGTAAACCACTTTGACCATAGGATAAAGCAGTATAAAAAAACCACACCCTGTTAAATAAATAAATGCATTTGTTCCTTTCATATATTACTTTACACTGCTTTTCAGCCCCTTTTCTAGCTCCACCAGATCCTTCACCCCTTCTCCTGGCACACACTTTCCCCTTTTTACTCTCCTCCTCCTTCCTTTCATCTTTCCTACTTTCCTCCCTCCAAACATTATGATGTTCTTCTCACCTTCTACTTCTAGATACTATGACCCCTTCTTACTATTACCCTACCTCTTTCCTTCCACTCTGATCCTCTCACATAACCCCCACCCCCCACTTAGACTACTGAAGCCAATTCCTCATAGATCTCCCTTTGAACCATTCTCCCCCTTCAATCTATTCAAAATTCAGCTGCACATCTGATCTTCCACCAGTATCACTACACTCACATAACCTTCTCAAGTCATTTCATTGCCTTCCTATCTGTTTCTGCATCCAGTTCAAAATTTTCTTACTGATATGCAAGTGTATTCATTCTGTTGCTCTTCATTACCTCTCCCTATTATTGTTCCCTACAGTCCTACATTTAATTGTAAACTGCTCTGATGCAATTATAAAGGGTGGTATATCAAATCACTAATAAACAAACATCCCTAATTAGGAACTACACTCATTAAGCAAGATACTCTGATCTGTGCCCTTCTCCTGCATCACCAACTCCAGACATTCTTTCCTATTTGCTGTGCCGTACACCTGGAACAGATCACCTGAGTTGGAATACCATGCTTCAATCTCTGCTGCCATTCAAATCCAGGCTAAAAGCCCACCTTTTTGAGGCTGCTTTTAAATTCTAAACTCTTTCTGCTTCTATTTAATACCCATGTTGTTTTTAGTTATTTCCCATTATAAATGGGAGAATCTCTTATTAGTCCTGTTTATCTGATTTGAATGGATTGTGAGCTCTGTTGAGCAGGGACTGTCGCTTGAGTGTACTGTATGTATACAGTGATACATATAGTCTATAGTCTAATAGTGCTATAGAAATTACTAATAGTAGGAATTAGATATGAAAACATTCATTTTAGCCTCACTGAAACATTTATTTATTTACAATTTTTTTTAAATATGCCTTTAAAGTGGCTGTTAAAAATTTACAATAAAAATAAACTGCCTGGAGGTCACGTGATGTGCTGAGAGAGAGCAGATGTGGTGAGCTTTCTCTCAGGGGGAACCCCCTGTTTGACTGAGCTGAGCCCCCTAGAAGAGCTTCATACACATCTGGAGACAGAACCTTCCCCGCCAGGAGGAATCGGAACCTGAGCGGGATAAAATCCACACATAAGGACAGAGAGAAAATGGGGCTGACAGCAACTAAAATGGCAGAGCAGCCTCCTTCACCTTCCTCCCTGACATAAACAGCACTGGTCAATGAAGTGATGGCTGCGGTGGTAGGGGCTCTTGCCAGTAAACTTGACACTCACAGGCAAATTGGACTCTTTCAGCAAAGTCATTGACATATTCAGCGGCCGAATACAGGAGGCTGAATTAAGAATAGTCCAAATGGAAGAAGCTACACTAAAGCAGGAGTGGGAACTACCCAAATGCAAAAACAGCTTGCTGTGCATGAAAACAAGCTGGATGACATGGAGAATAGAAGTCAGCGAAACAATTTGCGATTTATCGGCATTCTGGATGTAATTAAAGATAAAGACCTGTGGGGCTATCTAGAAACTCTGCTTCCCTGGATCTTACCTTTGGCATGGAGGCAAGTCCACTGCGGATTGAGAGAGTGCATCGGGTGGGCCCATTCAGACCCTCTGACTGCCGGCCGCGTATAGTGCTGGTGCAGTTCCTGGATTACGTGCAGAAGGATGAACTACTGAGCACTGCTAAATGCCAAAGCACTATAACTCATGAAAATTTACCAGGATTATTCAACTGTGCTAAGTCAGAGATATGGAGCTTATGCCCCTATTTGTCATTGGCTGGTGGATGGAGCTCGCGTGGGAACACTCCCCTGAGTCAAATTGGAAAGCTTTTGGGAGCATTCTACTGCGCCTATGCGACTGGCTTCCCAACTCCCTCTCTTCAGTTGAGTTTGTAGCCGAGAGGAAGAAGAAAATAAAAGAACCCTACAACTCCTAGGGGAGGAGGGTGGGTTGTGAAGACTAAATTCCTGCTGTTCCTGGAGATCACCTGTTACAGGTGAGTAACTAATCTATCTCCAGGAACAAGCAGGAATGTAGTCTTCACATATGGGACTCCCTAGCTCCAAGATGCCATCTGAAGTGACCTCAGAACTGGTGGAGAGTCGCCTCGGAGTAGGCTCGAAGAGGTCATGGATCCTACATGGATTACTGGTATCATCAAAGTCTGGGACTGAGGGTAGGAGTTGCATCTAAGTCTGAAAGAGGTGCTGGAGTACAGCTTGCCCAAACATGGCATCCTGACGGAAGTCTTTGTCCAGCAATAATAGGCAGCGAAAGTATGGACAGAAAACCAAGTTGTTGCCTTGCAAATTTCGTCAATGGCTATCGAGCGTAGGTTTGCCATCAAGGTTGTCATGGCACGAATGTTGAGAGCAGTTTCATGCCACTCCAGGGAGAGTCCTGCTTTGTCATAGGCAAATGAGATGCAGTCTGCTATCCATCTGGAGAGTGTACGCTTAGATACAGATAGACCCAGGTGACTACGGTCAAATGAGATGAACAACTGCGAGGCTTTACAATGACCTTGAGTTCTTTGGAGTTAAAATGCCAATGCATGCTTGCAGTCAAACGTATGCAGAGTTGCTTCCACTTGAGATGCATGCAGTTTAGGAAAGAAGACTGGAAGGTAAGTCAGATGGTTTAAATGAAAGGGAGACACCACCTTTGGCATACAGTGTGTGTGACCAAGACAGGAACTTCAGGGAGGTCATGGCCAATGGTTCAAAGGGTGGCTTGAGAAGTTACACTAGAATGATGTTGAGGTCCCAAGCCACCAGAGGTGGCTTGATGGGCCGTTTGGACAGCAGGAGGCTTCTCATGAAATGCGCTACTAGTGGATGTGAGGAAATGGGCTGTCCATCCAGTAGATGGTGAGAGGCTTCAATGGCACTGAGGTGGACTCTCATCGAGTTGGTCTTTAGACCTGTTGAGGACAGGTGGAGGAGATACTGGAGGAGTGACTCCACTGGAGCAGAAAAGGGATTGCGATCTTTCTGGGAACACCAGATAGAGTATCTATGCCACTTACAAGCATATGAACATCTGGTGGAGGGCTTTCTGGAAGCCAATAGAATTTCTTTAATCTCTTGTGGAAGGTCAATGCCTGGAATGCTATGCTCTCAGCAGTCAAGTTGTGAGGCGGAGAGACCATGGATTGGGATGGAGTAGTGAGCCGTTGTCCTGGGAGAGGAGATCGGGTGCAGATCCCAACCACAGAGGCAGTCTGAGTCAGACATAGTAACAGTAGAAACCATGGTTGTCAGGGCCAGTGAGAGGCTACGAGAATCAGGGAGTTCTTGTTGGGCTGAAGCTTGAAAAGCATCTCGGGAATGAGGGGTATATGAGGGAAAGCATAAAGCAGACCCTGATCCCAGTGTAGGTGGAAGGCATCCATCTGTTCGTTGCTGGATGTTGGAGTCCTTGTGCAGAAACAAGGAAGCTTGGTATTCTGCAGAATAGCAAACAGATCTATGTTTGGAGTTTCCCAGGTCTGGAAGATGTAGGACATTGTGTCTGGATGGAGAGACCATTTGTGGAGAAAAAGGATGCGACTCAGCTTGTCTGCCAAGACACTGAGCTCCACCGGGAGATACACCACTCAGAGGTGTATTTGATGAGAAATGGCAAAGGACCACAGGTGAAGAGTCTCCTTGCAGAGGAGCCATGAGCCAGTTCCTCCCTGTTTGTTCATTTAGAACATGGTGACTTGATTGTCCACATCCTAAGACCTGTTGTGCCCTGAAGTGATGTTGAAACACCTGGAGGGCATTAGAGGTAGCATGAAGTTCCAGAAGATTGATTTGGAGGCGTGACTCATGCGTTGTCCACAGCCCCTGTGTAGATAGGTTGCCCAGGTGTGCTCCCCAACCCACTTTGGAGGCATCTGAAAAGATGACTCTATAAGCAGATTTTCTGGAGAACACCACCACTGAAGGGATGTGGTTAGAGGGGCAGTGACTTGGATCCTGTCCCGGAGACTGCCTGAGGCCTACGTCCATTGGGAGGCAAGAATCCATTGGGCTGTATGCAAATGAAATTGGGCATAGGGAATGACATATACCGTAGAGGTCATGTGCCCGAGGAGATGCAGCAATTTGCGGGTGGTCAGATGGTCCCATTGGAGCATCTGGGATGCTAGTTTGATTAGACTAGTACAGCAGAGCTATGGAAGAAATGCCCTGGACTGTTGGGTGTCCAGTAGGGCTCCTATGAACTCTAGCTTTTGAGTTGGAGCAAGCTGGGATTTTGGGAAGTTATGACAGATCCCAAGTGTTGTAGTACCGTCATGGTACGATGCAATGAAAGCTGTACCTCCTGGGAGGTGTCTGTTTTTATGAGCTAGTCATCTAAGTAAGGGAAGATGAATAGCCCCAGACTCATAGGTATGTGGCCAAGGGCGCCATGCACTTTGTGAAGACTCTTGGGGAAAAGGCGAGTCCTATGAAGAAAGGCTAAAAAGGTTAGGGCTCTTTAACCTGGAAAAGAGACAGCTGAGGGGAGATATGATAGAAGTCTATAAATTAATGAACGGAGTAGAATGGGTAAATGTAGATCGATTGTTTACGTTATCAGAATATAGAAAGACTAGGGGACATGCAATGAAGCTACAGGGTAAACTATTTAAGACTAATAAAAAAATATATTTTTTCACTCAACGTATAAACAAACTCTGGAATTTGTTACCGGAGGATGTAGTAAAGGCTGATAGTGTAGCTGGGTTTAAAAAAGGTTTGGACAAGTTCCTGGAAGAAAGGTCCATAAACCATTATTAAGAAGGAACCCAGGATATCAATGCTTGACCCAGTACAAGTATTGTGGAACCTGTGTCTTTTGGGGAAACTGCTAGGTACGTATGACCTAGATTGGCCACTGTTGGAAACAGGATACTGGGCTTGATGGACCTTGGTCTGACCCAGTATGGCATATCTTATGTTCTTATGAAGGGAAGTACTCTGTATTGCTAATGTGTTCCCTGAAAAGTGAAGTGTAGATATTTCCTGTGTCATGGATGGATGAGGAAATGTGTGTATGCTTCTTATAGATCTAGAGAACAGAGTCAGTCTTGACTCTGGAGGTAGGGAAGAAGAATCTCGCGAGAGATCATCTTGAACTTTTCACGGACTAGGAACTTGTTGAGGTTTCAAAAGTCCAGAATGGGCCTGAATCCTCCGGTTTTCTTTGGAATGAGGAAGTAAAGAGAGTAGAAAACCACTCCCTGCTGGGATGTCAGACAATATCTATGGCACCCTGAGACAGAAGAGAAGACACTTCGTCCTGGAGGACAGCAGTGAGTGGGGGTTGTATTTGAAATTCCCCTATGAAAGTAGAGGGGGGCAGAGACTATGTTTAGTGTCCACTGCTCTGAGGTGATGAGGTGCCATCTGTGGGTGTAGTGACACAGTCTGCCTGCTATGTGGAGAGGGTGGGGATTCTCCAGAGACAGGGTGGCAATGTTCTCTAAAAAAAGAGTTAAAAACTAGGCACAACTATGGCTGCGGAGCTGGTTGAGGTTCAGCCACCTGTGACAACTTCTGCTGCTTAGGAGGCTGTTGCCTCTTCTGTGGGTCTTGACCCTGGTACTGAGAAGGAGGAGGATAACAGGAGTAAAATTTATTTTTCTTATTGTAGAAAGACTTCCTTTCAGTTGCCTTTTTTCTAGCAGGATCAGCTGTTGTTCTAGACAGTCTCTTTAGAGTAGTTTTTCTGATTCTGAGAGGCCTTATCTTGCCAATCTTTGCCAAAAGGTTTTTCACATGTGCAGGATATGTTGCCCAGCTTATCTTGAATCCACTATTCGAGATCTGAGGCTTGAAGCAATGCAGTTCTATGGGCACCAATGCATATTGCTGAGGCCCTAGTTACGCAGTCGAAAGCATCAAAGGTGGCCCTGTTGACAAACTTTGATACATATTGGCTTTGCTCGACTAGGGTGAGATATTCTGACCTCTTGTAATCTGGGAGGAGAGGAGCAAAGACCTCAAGATCCCTGGACACCTCTTTTAGGAACACTCCCATGTAGAGGATATAGAAGTTGATCTTCGCAGAGAGCATGGATGCCTGGAAGCATCGACGTCCAAAGCATCAAGGGTCCTCGATTCTCTACTGGAGGTTTAGAGGAATGGGTCTTTGAGCTTTTGATTCGGTGCATCACCAATTCAACCACCATGGAATGGTGGGGGAGTTGCGGTTTTTGGAAGCTGGGACACTCTGGTACCCGATACATGGTATTCAAGGTGTCGAATGTGAGGGGAGACCATCAGTCTCCCACATATGGAGCATAAGATCATGAAGGATGCAGTGCACTGGCAGAGTGGCTGCCTCTGGGTTCTGTTGGATATTGGAGGATCTCCAATTCCTCTGCCCTTGGCTCCTTCTCTGATGTTACCGTGATGGGGAGATGCTCTGAGGTATCAGCCTTCGTGAGTCGTTTGGGTTGAGTACTTGTATCGGTGATGGTTTCAAGGAAGGCCATGTGTAGCAGCAATTTTGATGCCATCTGCATTAGCCCTGATGTTGTGCCAGCAACTGGTGTCCATGACGATACTGGTACAGGTTTCGACGGGTCTGTGCCTGGAGCCAAGGGCTTTATAGGTACCGAGGCTGTCAGGAGAGCTGCTAAGCTCCACTTGATGAAACCATGGCAACAGTAATTCTCTGGAGGTTGAGGCCTCGGGAGCATCCTGGAGCCCCTTTGTGGCTTTGGAGAACTGGGCCTCCATCCGGGGCTGTTTGGCAGGCCGATTCACTTCCGTGCAACACACAAGGGATCTTGATGCTTTGAGCGAGATATACCCCTGGCAGTCTTGTCCTGCTTTGATGTAGACTTGTGCTTAGACTTTGAGGATACCTGAGATCCATGAGAGGAGGACAAGGCCCTCAAAGTGGACGCCAACAATACCGCATCCAAGGCGAAGATTGTCCCAAATTTAGAAGCCAGGTTCTAAAGGCCTCGCTGTGTCATTTTTTGACAGAGGGGACAATCTTTTGGCTGGTTATCTGGGCTGAGGCATTTTAAACACCAGAAAGGTGTGTCAGTCGCTGAGATAATGGTTTCAAAAAATGTCCTAAGTTTGCCAGCACTATCTGGTTTCTCCATACCTTCAAAGGATGGGAAGGCTATGGTAGGCTTAAGGCATAAGAGGATGTTGAGATGCCTGAGGGTTTTTTTTTAAAGGAAAAACTAATAGTTAAAAGAAAAGAATAAGGGAATCAGCGATGTCTTTGATGGTGCCAGCATTGATGGAAAGGCATAGGCGCTATCCACAAAAACATTTTTCTGCGATGACAGAATTTGCTTCTTGCTGGCTCCGCAGAAAACAAAGAACTGAAGAGAGAGAGAGTTGGGAAGGCAGGAAGGCAGTCACACAGGTGCAGCGGAGTGCTCCCAAAAGCTTTCCAGTTGGACACTGGAGATCGTTCCCGCGCAGGCTCTGTCGGTACCGACACCACCAATATATGAAGACTACATTCCTGCTTGTTCCTGAAGATTATAAAGTTCATCATGCAATATCCAGTGCGGCTCCAAATCTTTTGTAATGGCAAAAGCAGGACCTTTCAATTCTCAGAGGAAGCATGCCAGTACCTGCAAATGCTGCAACCAGCAAAATCGACCACAGTGGAACTCTCATCCGTGGAAAAGATGCAGGAAGGCCCGCAAGGAGGGACTGTTGTCCATCGGGATGGCAGCGGGGACAGAGATTGAGGCCTTGTATGGACAAGACATTGCTCGCATCGACAAGTTAAGTTCGGAGAGCCTGATGGACATTATTACACTGCCTTGACAGCTGGAATGGTGTGGAGGGTTAATATCCACTAACTAGATGCGATAGTACAAGTCAGAGGACCAGTGTTGTGCATTTCTGGGCCCGAAGGGCAAAAAGGCGGAGAAGAGTCTGAAGGACCCATTGTTGTTTAGTGGGCTTATTCGAACTGTTTAGATATTGTCTTGTATTTTTTTTAATTTTTTTTATAATAGACATGGGTAAAGCATGGGGTAGGAAGAAAAAGGGAGTTGGTAATATATGTTCAGTAAGGGATATGGTCAGGAAGAGGGAAAGTGAGAAGGTAGAGTGAAGCTGAATGGGGGAACTATCAGTATGAATGTAGAATAGGGTATGCATGGAAGATGATGTGCTTGATCAGGGGGTATGTATGGAAGGTAAGGACTGCAAGTGGTATCATCAGATGGGTGTAGCAGTTATATGGAAAATCTCAGACTTGGGTTCATGCCTTGTGAAGGTGGGCAGTGGAATGTCAACTGGCTCTCTGGAGATACCCGAGGGGCATGCAGGGCTGGAAACCCAGAGCCTTTCGAGAGGATGGTAGTACTAAGATGCATGGCCTGCACCCCAATCGGGGGCGATGGCATAAGGCGTGATATCTTAGAATGCTAGGGATGAGTGCGTGGGGGAGGGAGATGAGTGTACTGGTGAGGTACAATTGTGATGAACGAGTGATAGAGATTAGGGGGGCAATAACAGGTAAGCACATGGGAATGAGTAAGTGAGTGGAGGTTGGGACAGGGGTACCTCTGACATATTAAGATGTGTCCTCGCAAGTGTTGGATAGTAGTATGGAAAGGGGGGAATGGGGAGGGTGCACCACACGGGGCGGGAGGGAGAGGGGACCAAGGTTTATCGCAGGGCATGAAACATAGAAACATGATGGCAGAAAAAGACCACATGGCCTATCTAGTCTGCCCTTCCATATCAACTACAATAATCCCCTATAGAAACAGAAATATGGGTTGAGGTTTGCAAAAATCACATATGATGGTTATGATCCTGCTGATCGGTGGGACCGGGGGGATGAAAGAAGGGGCAGGGGAAAGTATTTTGTAATTGAACTGTGATCTACTCTGCGCAGGTGCATCAGCCTATTTGATGCAATGGTGATGGGACTGGGATGTCTGCGGGTAGGGCACCCCAATGAAAAGTTATAAAGTGCTCCAAGAATTGGCACGGGAGCATAGTGCACGCATACTAGCTCAACTTAAAGTAGACAAAGCGATGGGACCGGATGGGATACACCCTAGAATACTGAGGGAACTTGGGGACATTCTAGCAACTCCACTGACTGACCTTTTCAATGCCTCGTTGGAGTCGGGAGTGGTGCCAAAGGACTGGAGAGAGGCTCATGTGGTGCCTTTACACAAAAGCGGAAGTAAGGATGTGGTTGAAAACTACAGCCAGTTAGTTTAACTTCAGTGGTGAGTAAATTAATGGAAACGCTGTTGAAAGAGAAAATAGTGAGGTTTCTGGAGTCCAGCGGATTACAGGATCCGAGGCAGCATGGATTCACCAGAGGCAGGTCTTGTCAGACAAATCTGATTGATTTCTTTGACTGGGTGACCAGGGAGTTGGACCGAGGGAGAGCTCTAGATGTGGTGTATTTAGATTTCAGTAAAGCCTTTGACACTGTTCCTCACAGGCGACTTATAAACAAACTGAGCACCCTAGGGATGGACCCTAAAGTTACTGCTTGGGTTAGAAATTGGTTGGGTGGGAGGCGACAAAGAGTACAAGTAAATGGAGCTCACTCTGAGGAGAAGGATGTTACCAGTGGTGTGCCCCAGGGATCTGTCCTTGGTCCGATTCTTTTTAACATCTTTGTTAGTGATATAGCGGAAGGGCTGTCGGGTAAGGTTTGCCTCTTTGCGGATGATACCAAAATCTGCAATAAAGTAGACACCCAGGAAGGTGTAGATAACATGAGGAGGGATTTAGCTAAGCTTGAAGAATGGTCTAGAATTTGGCAGCTGGGATTTAATGTTAAAAAATGTAAGGTCATGCATTTGGGCTGCAGCAATCCAAGGGAGCAATACAGCATAGGAGGTGAAGTACTTTTGTCCACTAAAGAAGAGCGGGACCTAGGCGTAGTTGTGTCCGATGATCTTAAAGTAGCTAAACAGGTAGAAAAGGCGACGGCAAAAGCTAGAAGGATGCTTGGGTGCATACGGAGAGGAATGGCTAGCAGAAAAAAGGAGGTGATAATGCCTCTGTATAAGTCTTTGGTGCGACCTCATTTGGAGTATGGTGTGCAATTCTGGAGACCGCACCTTCAAAAGGATGTGAACAGGATGGAGTCGGTGCAGAGGGTTGCTACTAAGATGATTAGTAGTCTTCATTATAAAGCATATGAGGACAGACTTAAGGATCTTAATATGTACATCTTAGAGGAAAGGCGGGATAGAGGTGATATGATTGAGATGTTTAAATACCTCCGTGGCATAAATGTTCAGGGAGAGAGCCTCTTTCAATTGAAAGCAAGTTCTGCGACGAGGGGACATGGGATGAGGGTGAAGGGAGATAGATTCAGGAGTGATATGCGGAAATATTTCTTTACGGAAAGAGTAGTGGATCCGTGGAATAGTCTCCCAGTGGAGGTGGTAGAGATGAGGACAGTAACTGAATTCAAAAAAGCATGGGACCAACACAGAGGATCTCTAAAGGTAAAAAGTGGACTGTTGTAGTTGTTGTTATGGAAGGACAGACTAGATGGGCCTTGTGGTCTTTTTCTGTCATCATGTTTCTATGTTTCTGTGATGATTTTCTTGCTGACCGAATATGGTGGATCCATAGCGACTTTTTCAGTCATTCGAATGAGATTATATACATCTATCGAGAGTCCACGGTACCAGTGCAAGAATCAACTACCTACTCCTGTCTGAAAGCCTTTTCCCTTGGGTGGAGGGAGTTCAGATAGGCCCAGGGGAAATATTGAATCATGTGTTGATATGGACAGATTTTGACTAATATAAACAGTGCAGGGGCTCACGGCTATGCGATTCCCCTTGGACCTCTATAAAGACAAACAGTTTCAAAACTATTTGAAAGTATGTTGGCATAATTATGACAGTCACAACTCACAAATCCAGAACTTTATTGAGAAACTGCAAAGGTGGTCTTGCGAGGCGATATCAACGCTTATTCAGTGCGAAGGAGACATCTACTTAATGCCTATGTACAGTGCCTTGAGCAGCAGGTGGTGTTGGTGCAGAGATGACATGCTCATCGCCCAACTGGAGAAACATGACTGCGACTCTTAAAAGTTACAGGCTGCGCTCAATGAGGTCTTGCATCAATGCGCAAAAAAGTCACTCATGTATTATAAATTCCAACTCTACCAACAAAGATAAGGCCAGGGCTCTCTTGGCACGGTGCCTTCAGGGTACACAACCCACTCAAACAGTTCTCCTATTGCATGAGGGAACAGGTAGAACATTTAAAGAGAATGCTGATATTGCCTGCCTGTTTCAGACATTTTACCATGAGCTATACACTGCAGAGTGGGTTTTCCCGGATCGACTGAAAGCGTACCTTCAAACATTGTCACTGCCCTGCATTATTGGGAGCGCCCATCATGGGCCAGGTGGTCTTTTAAGGCCTCTCTCGGGCACAGTGCTGAAAGGCTCTGGGCCCTGACAGAGTTTTGGCCAAATTCTCTAAACTGATACAAGAAATGGTAGTGGGTCCAATGACAGACGCGTACTGTAGCTGCATGCAAGCTGGGACCTTTAACTGGGATAATAACCAAGGGTACATTACCTTAATCCCTAAACCGGGTAAGGATCCAGCTCTGACTAGTTCCTATCGGCCTATATCCCTAATAAACTGATTTAAAACTCTATGCAAAAATCCTGGCAGATCGATTGGCAACCCACCTGCCAACTCTGATATAAGAGTTGCAAGTGAGTTTTGTGCGGCCCATAACCTTCGGAAAATGGTGGCTTCACTGGAGTGGGTGCATGAGAAGTATGCTACAGATAAGCTTTGATGCTGAAAAGGCGTTTGGCAGAGTAGGTTGGAAATACTTGTTTCAACTGCTACCGTGCGATGGACTGGGGGCCTCCTTTCTGTAGGGAATACGGACATTGTATTCTAATCCCACAGCCGCCATTTTAGTCAATGGGACTTTATCTATAACATTTGAACTGGGACAGAGCAAGCGGCAGGGATGCCCGCTCTCCCTGCTGTTATTTGTTCTCCCTTTTGACCCCTTTGGACAATGGAGGGATTCCTGGTGTAAAGATCAGACATTTAGAATTTAAAGTGGTGGCTATCACAGACGACATACTCATTCATATAACCAGACCCTGGGTGACATTGCCCAGACTCTTAAAGGAGTGTGCACGCTATGGGACGATGTCGGGTCTTCAATTAAATCTCGATAAATTGGAAGTGCTTAATGTTCTGGGTACAATGAGTCTCTTGGGGACCATCGTTTCCTTTGTGCTGGGTGGATGGAGACTTTCACTATTTAGGGAATTGGTTAGCGAGCAATCCCAGAAAACTTTATCAGCTGAACTGTACTTCAAAGAGCGCCTGCGATTAAAGATGCAGGAATGGACTCTGTTGCCCCTATCAATACTGGGCCAGGTGGCGGTCTTTCAAATGACCCTATTCCTCAAGTTGCTCTATGTTTTACAGACTCTCCCGATATGTTTGTTACGCAGAGACATCCATTGGATTGAACAGGAAATACGCCACTTCATATGGAGAGGTGGCTTGGCTTACATTTTTCTATCCAAAATATGAGGGCCCTGGTGACAATGGGGTGTTGGGATACTGGATATATTTCAGTATGCCCAAGCCTGCCACTTACGACATCTATGAGACTGGATAGGGCACCTGGAACTGTTCACACCCGGAGCCTTAGAGGAAGAATATGTGGCGCCCTACTCATTGATGTTAGTGTTGCATCTGGAAAGCCATAAATTACACCCACGGCTTCGTCAAAACTTATTGGTGGTCCCAGTGTGAGGAGTGTGGTGATATCTGTGTGCCCAGTGGCACACGCTGCCTGAGGTCTCGAGCTTTCTTTCAATCAGGGGCAACCCCAGTTTCTTCCAGGCATGGACACCCGTATTTTTCGAGAATGGGGAGACAAGGGGATAAACAGTATAGACCATGTGGTCAACGTAGAAGGTCAGATGAAGTTGTTCCCTGCATTGTGCCAGGGATTTGAATGGCGGAGGACCCAAAGTTTTGCATATTATAGGTTGTGACCCTATATGCAATCTCTCCCAACAGCAGATTTGACGGTGGCGTGGTCTGAGCAAATTCTCTTATTCTTTGACATGGGCGATAGAGAACAAATGTCTCAATTGTGTCAGAAGTTGGGTAAATGGCGGCTGCTGAGTAATTTTTATGATATCGAGCACAGATGGGCAGGAGAATTGGGTGTATCCATAGCAGAGGGTGCAGTGTGAACAGAGTTAATACGTATAACACTGGTGCACTCGGCGTGACTTCAACTTAGGGCAATATGTAGAACTCAATTTTCTCCCAGGCAGATCCTTCAGAGTGGCACGACAGATACCAGTGATTTCACGTGGTGTGGGGCCCCATGGCCAGTTTAGGCCATATGTGGTGGACATGTGAACGGATACAGAGATATTGGCGACAGATTCAGAGGTATATGAGAACGCTGATAGGTCAATTGGTGACGTGGACAAGAACGCTTGTGGTGCTGGATTACCTCCTCTCTACTAGTCCAAAAGGACGCTGGGAGAGGTTATTAGTGCATAAAGCCTGTATAGGGGGGAAACAGCCCTTAATCCGAAATTGGAGAGAGAATGTGAGGTGAGGAGTGGTCTAGTGGTTAGGACAAGGTACTTCAGGCCGGAGGGCCGGGGGTTCAAGTCCCACCTGGGGACAGCAATCTCAGGCCGGAGGGACTGGGATTTCTAGTCCTATAGGCACTCCTTGTGGTCTTGGGCAAGCCACTTAACCCTCCATTGCCCATGTTCCCTGTAAGTATGAATGTGTGTGTCTCTCATCCCCTCGTGTTAAATGTATCCCGCAATTGACCGCTTTGACCCGGTGAAAAGCGGGATATAAATACAGCTAAATAAATAAATAAATGTGGCCCCATCCTCATGGGAATGGCACAATAGTTTCCACCATTGATGCTTCTGGAGTGGCTTGCATCCAGAGTGCACTCTGAGAGACGGGGGAGCTTTTTGGAACTTTGGGGGAGATGCATACATACATTGACGTCCCTGGCCTAGAATGAGCTCCTGACATTTTAAGGGGACCAGCCTGGTGAGTATTGGGAAGGCGAGCCATGGGAAGCTGGCCTTCAGCAGCATGGAGGGGGAGAGATGCACCTGAAAGTGCACTTGAAATGGAGTTGGAATCTGTTTTGAGGGTGGGTGGGATGTGGGTGGGAGGGAGGAGGGTTTGGATTATTAAAATACTACTACCTTTATAACTGAACAGTGAGATGGACCTTGGGGGGTGTGGTGTCAGGGCACCCACCCACCCCGAGGCTGGTTTGTTTGTTGTCTCCTCAGGTGTAGGATGCAATTTGGAGGGGGGTGGGGGTGTAAAAAAGGGGGAGGTATAGGGGTGAAAAGCAAAATGGAATTTGTTGTACTGTATGCCACACTTCTTGTTTTATTCTTTGGGCCACATTATAAGGCAGCCCAGACTTGTATGTCTGGTTCAATAAATAGTTTGAATATAAAAAAAATAAACTGCCCAAATTAAGTTCTACCCCTAAGGACTTACCAAAATTCTCAACACAGACTACAGCCTCCCCCCCCATGCTCAACCAAAGCTTAAAACATAAAAAAAAAGACCAAACTAAAATCGACTCAGTGCTGACCAGTGGCAGATGTCCAGATAGTGGCAGTATTCAGTCACTATACAGATAGCCAAATGCATAAGATTAGACTTGCTTTTTGTGGCCTAACTTTCTGCAGTTTATTATCCAGTTTTCCAACTGAAAATCACTACTAACCAGATGACACCAGGATCTACCTTTGCCCCACCCACAGATCAGACAGTGCTGCAGCTATCAAAGGAAATAATTGGATTCAGTGGCACTATCTAGCTAGTGCTGCGGAATATCCCTCTCATCAGCACTTATCAAAAAAAAAAAAAAGAAATATGGTAATTCTAAAAAGGCCAGAGTTTCACAAGATTTTTCTCTCAGGCACAGAATGGGCGCAACTTTAAAAAGACAAAGCGCTAGTTACTAGTTTTAGAACTACTACCAGCTCAGACTAATCATGTGAGTTATGAAACATACCATAGTTGTGCAATCAAAATGGATGATGCCATCTGGAGGCCCTGAAATGGAGCAGCTTTCTCAGAATTAAAAACATTTTCACAGCATTGCAGGTGTCCCCAAAAGAAGACAAAAATAAGTCCCCCTCTGCTTTTTTTTATTTTTTAAATATTTCATCATGGCTTCTGGAAAGCCAGGCTCTTGAGACATGGATCTTTTTGATTCATGACATCTCACAGTGAAGAAAATCCTTACTATTGGGAATGGATGTCTTAAAAGGCCAGAAAAAAATCAAATGAGCAGATCAAGAGAATTGTTGGCTTCTTCTAGACCTTCAGGAAAAAGTAAGTCTTCTGCTCTCAGGTACACATGGAACCTTTAATAACTGGGTCCAGAAAATTTCCTGTGGCAGAGGAAAAAATTAAGCAGTGGCTTGGTGAGCCCAGTCCCAATTCCAAAACAGCACTGCTCAACAAAAGAAAAACAAAAATTGCCAGTGGTGCCAAAATTGAAGAGAAAAGGTGATCTCAAAAGGCAGTCTCAAAAATCCAAAGATCCAGAACATAAGATGATACACAGTTAAATAAACACCAAAGAATAGAGTCCATCTGATGGCACAGAACCCAAGTACCAAGACACTAGCGTAGAATGAGGGTGCCATGCTTCTGGCGTAGACAGTTGGCACCAAGATATCGGCACACTGCTTTGGCATCAGAGGGATAGCGCAAAAGTAGTATTTTTTTTTTTAGTAGTATTTAGCTTATACCTTTCCAGTAGTAGTTCAAAGCAAGTTACATTCAGGTGCACATAAGCATTTCCCTGTCCCCAGAGGACTTAAAATCAAATCTGTACCTGTAGCAGTGGAGAATTAAGTGACTTGCCCAAGGCCACAGGGCGTACACCAGTGGGATTTGAACCCTGGTCTTTCTGTCTCAGGCTGTTGCCCTAACCACTAGATTACTCCTCTATTCTTAAAAAACAGCTTTTGACTAACCTCAGTGCCAATATGATGATACAGGGGGGGGGGAGGGGGGATACTTCAAGAGGATGATCTCTCTCAATCACAGGCTGAGCATCAGAGTAACACCACCACTATATGGTATAGCGATTCAGACCTGCCTCAGCAGTTCAAAGCAGTTGGGACGGATTTTTCACCATAGCCTAGCCTCTTCATCCTCATCTAGAGATGCCTGACACTTTCCCATTTGTTAAGCTTCTAGCACTAAAATCTGTTGAATATTCAGCTCCAGCTAACTTGCATATTCAACAGATTTTAGAGCTAGAAGTTATGTTGGAGTGGGGGTCAGAAGCAGCAAGCCATGTGTGCCGAAGCACATGGCCTGCTACCAAACTGAGCTGTGCCCCCTCTCGACCCCGCTGTTACAATCAGCGGCAGCAGGGGGTGGTAGCGCAGCTCACCACATTGGGGGAGGGGGAGACATGGCCGTGACTTTTGCCTAGGGCAGCAGAAACCCTTGGGCTTGCCCTGATCAGACCCATCTTCTCTCGCTACAAAAAGTATTTATTCTTCCATATAAGAACATAACACATCCAAAGTTTGTTCACAAAATCTTTTTGGAATAAGCAGAGCCAAAGGAGACTTATTTTTTCAGTCTTCTAAAGTACATATTTTAGAAGCTCCAAAGGAAGCAACTGCAGTACCTATGAACTGCCGCCTTCTTGAATTACACAGGTACACTAAAAAAAATTTTTTTTTAACTGCCTCTAATGTTTCGATTGATTTTTACGTTTTTTGGTGCGCTGAATCCAAATCTGGTAACCAATTTGCTCCATCACGTACAGATTTTTTGCTACATTGGGTTAGCAGTTTGAGGTGAACGTTTCAGATTGAGTGCGATCGAGATAAATGTTTCTTGGATGAATTCTTTATATTAATTGTTTAGTAGTTATTCAAATAAGAATAAAGAAAATTGTAACAAGGCAGCACATAAGAATAATGTCAACAAAACACACTGTGATGGTAGCAAAATTGTCTGCACTTAAAACAGCCACATACATGTGCACAAACATTGAGCATATAAGAGCGAGGTTAGACACAAAGCAAAGCAAAGAAATGTGCAAAAAATGTTGTACAGGTATGTATGTAAGAATAGAAAACGCAAACCGCACCATTGCAATACATGAAGACAAACACCCGATGGTGTGAAAATAAAATTCTAATAAATGAGATCCGACACTGTGGTAATAACTAGCAAATTTTTATTTCAAAGTTTAGTAAAAACACAATATTTGTCAACACAGTTTAGATTTTAAAGTCATTCTTGGGTCAATCAATCTCCTGGTGGGCCCGTTTCTTCTTCCCCCGAATGCTTCTCTTGGTGCGCTGCTTGGCGTATTTTTCATCTGGGGTTTCCCGCAGCAGCAACCAGCAGAAATCAGCCATCATAGTGGTGTTCCATCTTCCTTGGTACCTTCTCTCTGCGTCCTTGATGTCCTGGTGAAACCTTTCACCTTGTTCTTCACTGTACGCCCCCAAGTTTTCGGGAAAGTAGTTCACATGGGAGTGCAAGAAATGGACTTTCAGGCTCATGTTACAGCCTTGTTCTTTGAAGGCATTGAGCATCCTGGCAACAATATCCTTATAGTTCTCATCCCGCCTGTTCCCCAAGAATTTGAGAACAACATCCTTGAAGGAATCCCAGGCTTCTTTTTCCTTCTCAGACATCGTTTCAGCGAATGCTCCATCTGAAATGAGTTTCCTTATATCAGGGCCAACAAACACTCCTTCCTTTAGCTTTGCTTCAGAAAGTCGGGGGAACTTTGAGCAAAGGTACCGAAAGCACTCACCATCTTTTGGAAGGGACTTGATGAATTGCTTAATGAGACCCAACTTAATGTGGAGAGGTGGTAATAGAATTTTATCACGAGGTACCAAGCTCTCATGAAGAACATTTTTCTCACCGGGTCTCAAATACTCCCGAATTGGCCAGTCTTTTTTCCCCCAGTGTAGGTCGCGGGCCCGGCTATCCCACAAGCAAAGGAAGCAGGGATATTTGGTGAAACCAGATTGCTGCCCTAATAGCATGGATAGAATTTTAAAGTCTCCACAAATCATCCACTTATGCTCATCATAACGAATCTTCTGAAGAATCAGGGCCAAATTCTCATATTTTTCTTGGAGAATAACAGAGTGAGCAATAGGAACTGAAGCAAATGTGTTGCCATTATGAAGAAGACCACCTTTTATGCTGTCTTTTGACGAATCAATGAACAGCCGCCATTCAGCAGGATCATACTTGAGTTTAAACTTTTCCATCACTCCGTATATATCGTTGCAAAATACCAAATCTTCCTCTTTGCTGAAATACTTCAAAAATTGTGTCTCGCGGTTGCGGTACCAATAAAAAGTTGTTCCTGGTGACAATAGATTTTTCTGTTTAAGCCGAGAACCTAGCAGTTGGGCAGCATCTTTTGGGAGTCCTAAATCCCGGACTAAATCATTCAATTCAGCTTGAGAGAAAAGTTCAGGTTTCGGATCTGGTTCAGTTTCAAACTCGGAAGTACTGGACTCATCGGGAAAAGCCATCTGATGAGTCTCATCATGATCAGAACCGTCCACACAAATATGATCCAAAGATTTTGGTGGTTCAGGCACAGGTACTTCGTTGCTATGAGGCATAGGCCTAATTGCTGAGGGAAGGTTGGGGTAACTTATTACGTTCTTATTTTTTAAGTTGTATCCCTTCACAATGCAAGAGCAAAAATAGCAGTCACTGCTGTGGTCTCTTTGTTCACGCCACATCATAGGTATTCCGAAACGAAATGCTTGTTTTTTACCTTTCATCCATAAGCGTAGATCTTCCTCACATGTCTTGCACACTTTGTGAGGAGCCCACGGTTTGTCTTGATCGCCTAACTTCAAACCGAAATAGGCGAAATATACTTTTTTAATAAATGCAGAAATGTTCCTCTGCCGCTTTTTCACGGTATATTCCCCACAAATAAAACAAAAACTGTCCGGAGAGTTGACGCAACCTCTGGCTCTGTGAGCCATCACAAATACACAGCACTGCAAACTACAACTGTAGTGAACCACTTCGGAATAAAGCTGGATTACGACTGAGCAAACAAAAGGTAATAATGAACTTGCAAGAAACTGAAATTTGACAGGAACGTTCATGTCACAACCACCGTGTTTGAGCGAGCGAACGAGGCGAGGCGAACAGGAAAGAACATGCGCCAGCGCGAGTACTGGATTTAGCCCCCCGCCTCCCAATTGTCCTGTTAATGTATAAAATGAATACAAAACACTCTAAAATATCATGAGGGAGTGTTTCTAGTTAGTTAACCATTACAACCTCTATTTTGGGCCAAGAAAATAAACTGCAGTCGGCTAAAAAGAAATTATGTGAACATTCCTTATATGGGTAAGAAATCTAATTTTGCAAGAAAATGTGACGTGATGGAACATTTTGGCTATTTTTCCTGGATTCAGCACCCCAAAATCTATAGGAATCAGTTGCAAAACTGGAGGCAGTTTTTTGGTAGTGTACCTGTGTTATTTATTTGGTTACATTTGTATACCGCTTCTTCAAGCAATCAGTAGCGGTTTTACATTAAACTTTTATTACAGCAATCCTTTACATTTAACAGTGTTCTAATTTGTTTACACATGCATAACACTGATTTGGAATTATACAGAGTGATAATTGGCTGGTTATATGCATATTTACATGCGTTTCATGGGTATTTACATATCCTAGTGTAATAAACATATTTACAAGCGTTTCATAGTTATTTACATAGTCTATTGTGTAGTTGCATTAGGACAAGTTGTAGTATTCCTGGAATAGATAGGTTTTTAGGTCTTTCTGGAATTTATTTAGGTCATTGTTAGCTCTTAGTTCCATTGGGAGGGAGCTGTGTATGTGAACACTCTGTTACTTGTGAGGGTTTTGGTGTTGCGTATGTCTTGTGGGACGTGTAGAGTGTTTAGGTTGTGGCAAAATCCAGTTTCTCTAAAAATGGTTTAACAGAAGACTGGATGTAAAGTACAGTCAGCACCAGGATACAACAAGGCTCAGCTGCCACATCAATTTGCAATTAGAAAAAGCTAAAAGATCAATATCACATCACAGCACACCATTTGGTAAAGATATGAAGGTTATGGTTTATTTTTGCTTAACATACCATCTCTCTGGTTTCCAGTGAGATGGTTCATAATCAAAAGACAATACATAAATTTAGAAAGGGAAAGAGGAACTATAATATTGATAGGAAAGAAGAGACAGTAAAGTAATTGGTAATTGCAGGTGACTCCCCCTCTCCAGCCCAACCATCTCACCACTTCCCTCACCCAGTCCCAAAAGCTAGTGTAAATAGATGAGATTTAGGCCCGCTTTAAAGGTCTTGAAGGAGGATTTGGTTCATAGGTTTGGTGGCAGTATAATCCCATAGAATAGGGAAAGCAAAGAAAAAGACTGGACGTCTTGTGTTCTCTAACCTTGCCCAAGAGACTGGAGGACTATTTAGGCGGTTTCCATGGAGAGACTGCAAAGTTCCAGCTGGGGCATGAAGGAAGATTGAGGAGGCTAAGTAGGAAGGTGTGTCAGTGTAAAGAACTTTATGGGTCAGTGAAGTATCTTATAATGGATCTGACAGAAAAGCGGGAAGCCAGTGATGTTAGAATATGAGAGGGGTGACGTGATCAAACCTCTTAACCTGACATAGAATCTGGGTAGCAGTGTTTTGAATGGATGGAAGACATTTCCGCTCTTATTAATATAGTCCAGAATAGATAGGGTTACAATAATCGAGACGTGAAATAATGCAACTAAGCGTGAGAGTGTGTTGAGCAGACTGATCAAGAAATGGCCAGAGAGCACGAAATTGACTCAGTGCAAGGAAGGATGACTTGACAACGGAGCTAACCTGCTTTGTGAATGAAAGATCGGTATCTAGGTAAACACCAAGATATTTGAAGTAAGAATTAAGTTGAATGACTTCCCCTATGTTTCATCCAAGTTCTCTGACCTGTTCTCTGTAAAACCAAACAGTTTGTTGTTCTGGTCTGTTGTTATATTGTGAACCGCGCTGATGCTAAATAGAGCGGTATATAAGAACCTGTAATAAATAATAATAATAATTAATAAATAAATAGGGTGACCATCTAAAATGGGAGAAAGTAGGAGCGGGTGGCTCTGCTGGTGAGCCAGGTAGCTGAAGTTCTTTTGAAGGTTCAGTTTCAACTGGCTGTCTCTGAATTAGGTGGTAACTTTATTTATTTATTTATTTATTTATTCATTTATTTATTTTTATTTATTTTCTGCTTTTCTATACCGCTTTATCTGGGAATCAAAGCGGTTTACATAAAACAAAATATTAAACTGTGTTATATAGAACAAAGAATAAAGATTATGTCTGTAAATTATAACAAAGAACAAGTAACATTGTGAACAGATATGGTTTGTTTGAGGTTTAGGCTTGACAAAAGAAAGGTAAAAATGTTACCACAGGATGGCTCAAAATGCTATTTCCGACAACTGTCCCTGCAGCCCTGAGTCTGGCCATTATCGGCGGCTGCTATGTGCAGGAGCAGAGCTGCAGGGGCCCAGCATGCCCATCAGTGTGTGCCACGGGAGTCTGCACCGCTCGATGTGGGAGGCGCCCCTGACTCGGGGTGGTATAAGTCAGGTGTGCAGGTGAGATCCGCGTGGCATACAGGGCCCTGCCCTGAATAGGGCCTGTATATCCCGGCAGGTAGCCACATCCTTGCTCCGCCCTCTCCCGCCCACATCCAATGCTCCCCAAACAAACTCTTTGTACATGTGGGGATTACTGGGCCTGGAATTACATTCCAGCCCTGAGCTTGGGTTGGATGTCTAACCCCGCTATTCATGTCCCGGAATGCTGGCCATAGCGTCCTATGACTAGTTTTTGAAGTGTTCTTTGAATAAGAATGTCTTGAGTTCCTTCTAGAAAGATGCTAGGTCATGTATTTCTATGATGTTGTTAGGGAGGGCATTCCAGAGATCAGGCACATACATGGAAAAGTTCGGTTGCATGGTGCTTGATTTGTTTGTGCTATTTCTTTTAGAAAGGTGAACAAGTTTTGCTTGCATTTGCATTTGTTTCTGGTGGTTGTTGGTATTTGGATGGTGATCTTTAGGTATCAAGATGATTGGTTATGTATTATCTTGAAGATGTTCATTATTAATTTATACTTAGCTGGCTAAGGGGAGCCAGTGTAAATTTTTTAGTATTGGGATAATGTAGTCACTCCTCATCGCTTCTCCTATGGTGCAGGCTGCAGTGTGTTGGGCCATCTGTAGTTGATGCAGTGTGTGCTTGGGAAGTCTTTGGTAGATGCTGTTACTGAAGTCCAGGTGAGGAAAGATGAGAGCCTGAAATACGGAGTGGAAGTCATGTGTTAGTAGAGGCTGAAGGTTGTGGAGGATTTTTATTTTGTAGTATATGGCTCTTGTGGTCTTGCTAATGTGATAGGTGAAGTCTAGTTGTTGGTCAATTGTTATGCCCAAGTATGTCATCTCGTGCTTGGTTTCTAGTTCTGTATTGTGGAATCTAATTGTTTTAGGGAGGGAGAAAGCTTTGTTTCTGGAGATATGGAGAACCTCTGCTTTTTTTGTAGTTAATTTGAGGTCCGTGTTCTGCTAGCCAGTGAACGTTCTCATTGAAGCAGGCTTACGTCTGGAGTAGAGATGTCATAAGATGTAAACATTATGATGTCGTCTGCATAGATTCAATAATGGATTTTGTGTTTGTGGAATATGACATATATGGGTCACCTGAATATGTTGAAGAGTAGTGATGGCAATATTGAGCCATGCGGAATACCTTTATGTTGTCTGTATGGAGCTGATTTGTGAGATCCTATTCGTACTTGTTGATGGTGATATGATAGGTATGACTGAAACCAGTTGTGTAGTTCCACCAACTCCGATGGCCCACAGTAAGAGCTTGCAAGTAAGAGCTTGTGTGGGATGGAGTTGAATACCATGGTCATATCGAGGAAGATTAGTATATATACTTGATTAAATTTTGCTATGCCTTTGATTAATGAATCTAGCAATGATGTGAGGAGTGTTTCTACTCCGTGGTGTGGCCTGAAGCCATGTTGGTGTTGATCCAGAGGGACATGTCTGTTGATATGGTCCTGAAAATGTTGGTGTACTATCCTTTCAATTATGTTTGAAATGAAGGTCAGGCTACATATGGGTCTGTAAGAAGCGGGGTCTTCTTTGTTTGCAGTGGGGGGTTTTAGAATAGGGTGGACTAAGGCCATTTTTAGCACTTCTGATAGATATCCCTGAGAGAGAGTTGTGCTAGTTTACAGATGGTTGGAGATAGTTCAGATCTGGCCATTTTGATCCAACTGACAGGGCATGGGTCCAGAGGTGAGGTGGTGATGTTAAGGCTACTGATTATGCGTTCTATGTTTTTTTTTTCTGTGATTGAATCAAAGGCTAGCCATTGTCTGATGGAGGAGGTATTGTTCTGTGGTCTCTGCAGAATGTTGTCCGAGGGATTAGTTCTATTTTGGGAAAAAGTCTGCAATATTTGTGGGTGGGGAATGTTGTTGGCTCTCTCTTGATTGGGGTCTTTGGTTAAAGAACAGATGATGTCAAATAGCTCTGTTTGGTGGTATGTCCCACTTGTCTTGACTAACCAAAGCTACACGTCCACTGGGCAAGGAGAAGACAGCAGTTCATAACACCTGAACCAAAGTTCATGTCCTCCTGAGCATGGACATACAAGCAGTAATGCTTGTCAAAAAGTGCCACCCGACAATGTCTGAAGGGGCTACCAAGTTACACCCTGCCCATAAGGATGCTTGCACCCAAGTAGATGGGGCATGCAAATCCTCCAGAACTGGCAAGTTTCGTTGCAGATACATCAAGGTAATTGCTTCCTTGATCCAGTGCCCCAAGGTAGACTTGTCTGCTGCTACACCCTTGGTGGGCCAGCAAACAGCACAAAAAGACGATTGGACTTCTGGAAGGAATTTGTAAACTCCAAGTCCTCACAATCCTTATAAATGTCTTCAGAGCCTTGCACTATTGAGGCATTCTAATAGGGGCTCTGCATTACAAGCAAAGGTAAGAGTGTGTGGCTTTTAATTACTAGCTTTCTGCCTGACAGCTCTTAAACCTTTTGGTATATTTTTAAAACAAAGTGGGTTTTTTTGTTGTTGCTTTAGTTCAAAAAGGGGAAAAATTTTCTTTAGTGGTGTAGGTCTAAAATCCTGCTTTTAATATCTTTCTCAGCTCCCACCCACCCCACGTGAGCAGTCTTGCTTTATAGGGCACCTTCCCAATTAGCTACACACAGGAAGTTGGAACAGCACATTTAGAACATACTTAAAAGAGGTTAACTGCTTTTTCTCTGAAAGGACAGCTGGGAAACCGGCTGGTACTTTAGTAGGTCTCTCTCTCTTTTGCTTCAACAGGTACCTAAGATCCACCAACTGAACAATGGCTGGGAAAAATCATGTCACCAAAGCTGTTGCCCCCATTACAGCTTCTGCCTCTATCCAGACATAGATCCCAATGCCAGTTGAAGGACCAGTTCCATGTGCAGGATGCCTGCATGCTGAAGCTCTCAGGAAACAAGTGGAGGAGCTCAGAGAAGAGGTGGTGAGGCTGAGAAGCATTCAAGACAATGAGAAGTGCATTGACGAGATGCTTCTTGAAACATCTAAGCTCTCCAGCAGAGGAGAAGATGGGGAGTCTACAGAATGACAAAGGTTGGACACGAGTCACCAGAGTCTGCAGAATCACGAATCCAACTCCTCCTGTCCCTGAACTAAAGAATCATTATGCAGCTCTGGAAGTGGAGAAGGTGAAAGCATCCCTGGAAAGAGAAGAACCAGAGCTCAAGCACCCCAAAGCTGCAAAATCGGTGACCATAAGGAAGTGAAGGGTAGTGGTGGTTGGTGACTTTCTTCTGAGGAGTACTGAGGCATCCATCTGCCAACCAGACTTGATATCCAGAGAGGTATGCTGTGTACCAGGTGCCAAAATCCGAGATGTTACAGAGAGTTTGCAGAGACTCATCAAGCCCACTGACTATTACTCGATGTTGCTCATCCATGTTGGCACAAATGATACTGCCAGGTATCCCTCTCAGCATATCAAAAGTGACTTCATGGCTCTGGGACAGAGGGTAAAGCAGATAGGGGTGCAGGTGGTGTTCTCTTCAATTCTCCCTGTTGAGGGTAAAGGCCAAGGCAGAGAAGCTTGCATCCTGGAGATAAATGCATGGCTGCGTGGATGGTGTCATCGAGAGCGTTTTGGTTTACTGGACCATGGGATGCTGTTCCAAGGGTTGCAGAGCAGACATGGCATCCATCTTTTCAAGAAGGTTTGACGTGTCTTCAGTAGCAGACTGGCTAACCTACTGAAGAGGGCTTTAAACTAGATTAATTGGGGATGGGTAAAGAAAGCTCTCAGGTAAGGGAAAGCCCCCAGGTAAGTGAAACATTAAATACCTTTATGGAAATGGGTAAAAGGGGCAACATATGGAAAGTGGTGTGTATAAATGCCCATAGCATGGAAAATAAGATCCCAGATGTAGAGGCTTTAATGGGAGTGGCTGACTTGGATTTAGTGACAGTAACAGAGATATGGTTCACGGACAACCATGACTGGGATGTAACTATACACAGCTATACTTTATTCTGAAAGGACAGGACAGGAAGAAGGGGAGGAATGACCGCCGTGACTTCTGCCTCCACCTTGGGTGGGCTGGACCATGCAACACACTTCTCTCAAGGACAGCTCACATCCCTTTATACCTTTTTCCTCCTAGGTAGGAAATCAGCAAGGACCCATTCCGACCAGAACATGTTCTTGATTATTTCTGGAAACAGGAAGACTGCTGTGAATATCTGCACCGCCTGTAGAAGCAGGGAACCTGCGGCCCCTGCTCTGTCACAAGAGTATCAGCCACATACCAGGTGGAGGAAACTTAAGCAATCAATGCCACCATATCTCCCTTTTGGGACAGGCAGAAAATGCCAGCTTACACATGAATCTCTGATGGAGGAAATACTTTTTTATTTTTTGCATCAGACTCCTCAACCGAGATGCCAGAACCAGCACTGAAGACCAAATTTCGGACAGACCCCAGTTGACCCACATATCCAGAAGGCAACCTCCGTCTGGGTCGCTTAGGAGACAGCACTCAAGCTGGGCTTCTACACTCTGCCCATCTCTCATGTGACTGAGCTTGAGGGAATCCAAAGGCTGCAGGGTCTGAGTTTGCATGCCAAGACCAGGCTTCCCGAAGAAAAAAAGGAATTCCAGGGAGGACAACATGGATTCTGGGAACTTGCCTCCCTGAAAATAATCCTCAACACAGGGGGCACAGCTGGAACCGAGCCTTCTGAAGAAGGGAAGAAGCCAGAAGCATGGTCACTGGAACTCAAGGACAGGCTATTATTCTTACCCATAGCGCCATCAGTTGGCTCCTACCTTGAGGTGGAAATGCTGAGCCAACCACATCCATACACTGGAAGAAGGGAGACAGGCCCACCAGTGAAAAATCAGAGGCTGCCATGCAGAATGAATCCAGTGAGGAGGCCCTTTGCTTGCTACAGACCAAACAATACTTCTTGGAAGAAGACAGAGGACAAACATTCATGTGCATTAAGACCACGTAGGCACAAAGCGCATATACATGAGCATGCGCTAACAGAGCGTATACATGAGCATGCGTTACAGGTACTTGGGAAGAAATGCACGTTGAAGCCGCTCAAGCAGAATGTGCACAGTGACTTCTGGGCACAAAGCATGCAAGGCAGAAAACATTAACAGTGTGTGCTGGAAAATGGTGGAAGCACAGATGCCAAGTCAACAGTCGCCTGCAGTCCACGACAACTTACGCCCCAAAACGGACAGGTGTGGGAGCCCCCAACAAGGACAATGATGAAGTCAAGCCTTAGTACTCACCTCCCTGGGAGCCTCAGGCAGGGCAAACTCTGTCAGGCTCAGTGCTACTCTCCAGATACTGTTTCTTTTTTTTTTCAGTCTTTTTATTGAAATTGAGAGCATTTACTCTTAATATGCCGGGGCTTTACATCCAGTATATACATCATACCTACTTCTCCCCCCTGCCTCCAGATACTCCGGTCACAGTCTCTTTATCAGTCCAAGTGCTTTGTCAATCTTGTTTTCTTCATTGCCAACTGCACCTTCATTATTGTGTCTCGTCTATTGACCTTTCACTCTCCTTTTGATCCACTGTATTCCCTCGGCATATGTTCCATTTCCAATTAAGGTTGTACAATATCATATTAACATTTCCAATATTTCCTCTATATCAACAACCCTTATCTATAACAGATGAAACAAACTCCCCAACAACCCTCCTCTTCAACTTGTGTGCTGTGTCCTTCCTCTCCTTTCCCTTCACTCCTTTCTGGTGAGGCTGAGTCCTGTGAAACCTTTCTGCGTTATTTTCCTCCTTCCCCTAGGCCTGTTTGAATGTATGTGGCCCATATTTTCTCCCATTTCCAGATCTTCACTTGAAGACTATATGTAATTTTATCAAATCTATACGCTTCTCCCACCTTTGTCCACCAGTCGTCCATTGAAGGCCCTTTGGGGTGTTTCCAGCACCAGGCTAAGGCGACCCTAGCTGCCAATACCATTTTCGCCTGCAGCCACCCCCGATATCCCCCCCCCCCACCCCATGTGCCTTTCCTGATCCGGATGCAGGAGAATTTGGATATGATACATTAGGATCTTTGTCTCTAGCAAGGCCCCTATTTCATGGGTCACCTTCCCCCAGTACTGCTACGCTACTGGGCAGTCCTATCACACATGGAAAAAATCCCAGTCACCACTGCAGTCTCTCCAGCATAGTGTACTCTTGCTTTCCCCCATCTTCCCTAGCTATTGAGGGGTTATATATGCCCTGTGTATCACCTGCAACTAGGTTTGTCTCCATGAAGTTCCCAGCTTTCAATTTGTGATCCCTTCATGGATTCTATGCCATGTGCTAATTTCCAGTTGCTTCCTACTCCATCCATGCCAGCCCTTTGCATGACAAGGGAGCTAATCAGTTTCCCACACATCCATGCTTTTGTAAATTCTGAACAATAAACCTCGAGTTTGCTTCCCCTTAAACAACACTATTTCCAGACTGGATGGAGTTCTTCGGAGGCTAGACTGAAGGTCTGCACATTGTAAATAGTGACGGAGTTGAAAGAATTGATAGAAGGGGACCCTGGCCCCAATCCTCTCCCACAATGACTCATAGGTGATAAACCCTCTGTCCCCAAACTTTCCCCAAAATTTCCCATCCCCTTCTTTTCCAGCAGGTCTCTTAATGGTCAAAATTCTAGGCTAGCAAAGAGGGAATAGTCTCAAAGCCAGGACCACTTCACTGCCTGAGCTGCAAGGAACCCATTTTTTATGCAGCGTTTCCCTTGGCGGATCAGGGGAACCAGGAAGGGGTGTGCTATCTTCCCCTTCCCTTCTCTCCTCCGTCACCCCCTTCTCTGTATTGCCCTGCCCCGCCAATCGCTCAAACACAGAGTGGGATGATCTGAGCCCTTTCCAGTTAGAGCCATTGATTCTCTGCTGGCTGGGGGTAAAAGACATGTAATCCTTTCAACACTGCCGCTTTATAATATCCAATGAGTTCTGGGAATTGAACTCCCCTCTGCTCTCGTAGTTGCACTAATCTTTTGATCCCAATTTTCACCTTTTTTCCTCCCCACATAAACCGCACTAGATGTTTCCAACTTTTTATCTTTTTTATTGGTATATTTTGGGCAATTGGCCAAAAAGGAACAGGAATTTTAGGATTATATTCATTTTCAAGGTTGCCAGTCGTCCCAGCCAGTTTAGATGAAGAGTTTTCCATCTCTCTAGGTTCTCCTCTATTCTTCTCATTAATGTGGCATAATTTAGTGTATATTCTTCGGGTCTTTCAAGAGAGATACTCCCAGGTATTGGATTTTCCCATCCACCCATCTTAATGGAAAGTTTGGGATCTGTTCTCTGGTGAGTCGCCCCCCCCCCCCTCCCAGATGTAATGCTTCCATTTTCCCTATATTAACTTTGAACCCCAAAGATACAAAAAGGTCTTCATTTTTTAAATTCCTGCAAAAACTTCTCTGGGTTTGACATAAAGACCAATGTGTCGTCAGCATACAGCAAAATTTTATGCTGATTTTGCCCATTTCCTACTGGGGCTATGGCCATAGTTTGTCAGATTCTAACTGCAAAGGCTTCTATCACTATTACAAACAACAGTGGGGAGAGTGGGCATCCTCGAAAGAGCTGGAATAAGTTTGTGGAATCGCCGTTCACCTCACTTGCACTGTCCGGGCCATGTACAAAGCCTTAATTCCACGTATGAAGCCCTTTCTGGGGTTAAATTTGACTACATGGCAAATAAAAACTCCCACTCTACCTGGTCAAAAGCCTTCTTGGCATCTAATGCCACGCACAGCGCTGGTTCTTGCCTGGTCTTTATCAGGTGTAACACTTCAATATCTTAGGTCTACTTTGTAGAGGATGCAATCACTTGCTAGAAATACAAACGTTCCTCCAAAATACCGTCTTGGACTAATTATCCCATAAGATGTATGAATCCTCCAATTGTTCAATTCATACCATAGAAATATGTTCTAATTAGAACCGGGTCTCAGACAATTGTTAGTACATATCATGGGATAGAATCCCTTTTGTACTTACTTCGCATCAATGACCACGGTTCAGTAGTTAGTTCCTATATGTTGACATTCTCATATGGTGGTAGCATTCTCATATGGTGGTAAATCTGATCTTTCAATTTCCAAATCCACAGTGATATAATAATGCGCAAGAATGCAACAAATAAATAGAACTTAACTTGCAGTTGATCTCATATCTGTTGGTCTTTATGCTTCTAGCTGAACTTTCCCCGACGCCACCAGTCGGCACCACATTTGCGTTTCACAAATGTTTCTTCAGGGGTCGAGTTTCATCAAAAGCTTATATAATAGCAACAAGAAATCTTTCAAGCGCTGGACTGCGTGTTCAACATCGAGCTCCTCGGCTCAAAAATGATGCGCGGCGTTTTTGAGCCGAGGAGCTCGATGTTGAACACGCAGTCCAGCGCTTGAAAGATTTCTTGTTGCTATTATATAAGCTTTTGATGAAACTCGACCCCTGAAGAAACATTTGTGAAACGCAAATGTGGTGCCGACTGGTGGCGTCGGGGAAAGTTCAGCTAGAAGCATAAAGACCAACAGATATGAGATCAACTGCAAGTTAAGTTCTATTTATTTGTTGCATTCTTGCACATTATTATATCACTGTGGATTTGGAAATTGAAAGATCAGATTTACCACCATATGAGAATGCTACCACCATATGAGAATGTCAACATATAGGAACTAACTACTGAACCGTGGTCATTGATGCGAAGTAAGTACAAAAGGGATTCTATCCCATGATATGTACTAACAATTGTCTGAGACCCGGTTCTAATTAGAACATTTCTATGGTATGAATTGAACAATTGGAGGATTCATACATCTTATGGGATAATTAGTCCAAGACGGTATTTTGGAGGAATGTTTGTATTTCTAGCAAGTGGTCTTTATCAGGGCCATTAGATCTATTGTTCTCCTAACATTGTCCACTATTGCCCTCCCTTTAATAAAGCCGATCTGGTCTGGATGTATTATTCTGGGCATGAGTGGAGGTCTGGATGTATTATTCTGGGCAGGAGTGGAGGAGTGGCCTAGTGGTTGGGGCAATGTACTTCAGGCCGGAGTCTGGGGGGTTCAAATCCCACTAGAGGACAGCAACCTTGGGCCGGAAGGACTGGGGTTTCTAGTCCCACAGGTGCTCCTTGTGGTCTTGGGCAAGCCACTTAACCCTCCATAGCCCATGTTCCCTGTAAAATAGTTATCTCCAAGTTATAATGCCCTGTTCAATGTAATTTCAGTTTGTTCAATGTAAACCGCACTGATGCAGAATAGCGCGGTATATAAGAGAATGTAAATAAATAATAAATAAAATGATCCCCTCTAGCCTATTTTCAAAGATTTCTGCAAAAAGTTTAGCATCGCAGTTTATCAATGCAATAGGGCGATAGATCCCACAATGGTCTAGTAATCGCCTTCCTTCGGCAACACTATGATATTCACTTGGGCCACGGTGGGTGACAGTGGCTCTCTACTTAAAGCCCCCATAAAGACTCTCACCAGTAGTGGGGAAACCTCTTCCTTCAAAAGGGGATAAAATTCCTCTGGATACCAATCAGCTCCAGCGGCTTTCCCCTTGGAGAGTGATTTAATTGCGCCTTTCCCCTCCTCCTTAGTTATCGGTCTGCCCAATTGTTCCCCCTCCTTATCCTCCAGTTGAGGGACATGCAGTGACTTCAAAAATTATTCTATTGTCACTTTGCTCTTCATCCCCTCTGAGGAGTAAAGGGATGCATAGAAGTTCTGAAACTCCCGGCATATCTCCTGAGACTTACAAACCCTTTGACCATTGCTCCCTTTTAATTCTGGAACCAATCTGGCCGCACTCTGTTGCCATAGCTGCCAGGCTAGCAGCTTCCCTGCCCTATTGCCTTGTTCTTGATAGTTGTGTTTGGTCAGTCTGAGAAGGTGAGTTACTTTCCTACCTCAAGCGCTTGGAGTTGTGCCCATGCTACCCCAAGTTTTCTTGCCACACCTTTTGCCCCAATTAATAAAAAATGCTCAATTGCAACAATATCTTCTATTTATTCCTTGTGGTTATATCAAACCAATGAATCTTATTTTTTAAATTCTTTAAATCATATTTTTATTTTCATTGAAGGTCTCAGACTTATTTGGCACACTTCCGGACTGATGACTTGTCCAAACTCAAGTGCCTATTTGCATCAGCGACCTTCTACGGACTTTTTTTAAGTGATTTAAGAAAATGAAAGGAGCACTCTTCTTATTTCTTAAGCCAATTACATGAATTTCTATCAAAATATAAACTCCTCTTTACAGATGTTATATTCAGGCTTCAAGAAAACACTTAACTTGTGTTTGAAACTTTGAAAGTTCTTCAGAATGTTCCCTTCTCATTCTCCTGACCCCTTTGTTAACGCCTCCCTCAGGCGCCTCCGTCGCGTTTCACTATCGTTTCATCAGGGGATCCACATTCACTATTTTCTAAAAAACGAAATTCAGTAATATAACCACTGTTATGCCTTATTTCCTCATGTATCTTAATACATACGAAGATCACTTACTTGAAAAATAGAGATGATGCTACAAACACTTTTTGCCCCGGCAGCAATATGCTCTTCTTGTAACTGCGCGATGAGGGCCCTCAAACTCTGATCTTCCTTCTCCCTTTCCCGCTTTTTCTGAGAGGCAACTTGTATCAGGGTCCCTCTTATAAATGCGTTCCTTACATTCCACAAGATACTATCTCGCACTTCCCCCATATTATATATTGGGTCCAGTCTTTTTTGAGTCTCTGTGTTACCTCCTCTTGCTGTATAAGTGATATGTTGACTCTCCCCCAACTAGTCTGCCACCCTGCTAAGATTCCCCTAGGGAGCCAGTTGATTTCTACCATTCCGTGGTCTGCTATCATTATCGGGTGAATCCCCGCCTTCCCAATGTGGCGTATTTGCTCCTTTTGGGTTAGTATATAGTCCAGCCTCGAATATATGTCTATGCTTAGGGAGTGGCTGCTCTCATTTTTAACTCGCCAGACATCTATCAAAGACCATTTCTTTATCATTTCCCTTAGTTCCTTTCCCTCCCTGTGGTATGCTTTGGACGAGAAATTACTCCGGTCTTTTTCCTCCAAAGCACAATTCATATCGCCCGCTATTCTCCAATCCCCTTTTGCTTCTTTAGTAAAGACCTCCATCCAGTCTGCCAAGAAGGATCCCTTCTCCCCATTTGGTGCATATAGGTTTACTACAGAGATCTCCGCTGTTTCCACCCTTCCTATGGTCCACACCACCCTTCAGTGTCCTCCCCTCCGAAGCATGCAGAACAAAGGGCACCCTTTTATGCATGAGAATTGCTACCCCTCATGTCTTTGAATTATAGGCCTAGATGAACACCTGCTGGTAACCCTCTGCTTCTGTTCATGTTCTTTTTGAGTTAAATGTGTCTCCTGAAGTAGCAGGATGTCTATGTGTGCCTATTGGCCATGTTTAGGACTCTCTTTTGCTTGATCAGTCCATGCAGGCCTCTTACATTAAGAGTGGCCACTGGGTAACCCCTTTTAGTGTTTTAGTTTTTTATTGATACATTTCTGATTGTATACTGCATGACCTTTACATCATATTGAAATTGCAATCCCTCCATTTCAGATCATACCTACTTTAACACTAGAAGCCCCAAAGTGCGTCAATTGACACAAATGCATCTTCAAAGTTGTATACCAGCGCCACTGCTAGAACCATGTCAGTCATGTTCCATGACTTTGTTAGCAAGGTCAAGTACCCAACACATACACAGCATACAACTGCCCACGAGCCCACCGGCGAGGAGGAGGGGGTTCTGATCATTGCAAAGAATAGCCTAAACTTCAAATCTCGAAGCGCCACAGATACCCAACAATGCAACACCATCACAATTGAGAACAAACACATGGCTCTATGCCTCACCTACAGAGCCCCCAATGCTCCACCCGATGAACTAGCCTCCACAATTGAAGCAGTCTGTGCAATCAGCTCAAAACACAAACCCACGCTACTACTAGGAGACTTCAACCTTAAATCGTCCAACACCAAAGACGCAGAAGCTTTCCTCCAAGCAATGAGCTCCCTACAATACACACAAATAATTAACACCCCAACAAACAGACTCGGATCCTCACCTGACCTCATCTTCACACCTAACCACCTAATCAGAGGACTCATCTCAACCCCCTCCATCACACCGGTACCGTGGTCAGACCACCACATGATCAAAATAAATACAACGACACAAGGACAACAACAAAATGGAAACCTGGACAACCCACCCACACAAAGAAGATTCAAAAGTTTTGACAGGGATCAATTCCTTCAGGACACTATACCACACTTGCACCCAGAAGCAGAGGATCTAGAAACTCAAATCACAACCTGGAACAACATCATCAATAACGCCGCCAAAGCCACTGAATATAGACAAAAGAAAACTCACTGTAACAAATTACATCACAAGCCATGGTACTCGAAAAGCATACGGGCTGAAAAGAGGCAACTCAGAAAATTAGAACGGCGATGGAGACACACCAAGTCAACTAATACACATGAACTATACCTAACAAAGCAAAAGCAATACAATGAGCTCATCAACCAAAGAGCGAATACCACACAAACATCATACTCAAATCCAACAACAAGCCGAGAGAGCTCTTCGAAATAGTGAAAATCCTCACCAAGGAACAGAGAACCGAAAACAAAATCCAAATAGACCCACAAGAGTTTGCAGACCACATCCAATAAAAATTTCACTCCTCATTACAGCCAAAACCCAACACGCCCACAAAGATAACCACACTCCCGAAAACATGGGGCACATTCAACACCCCATCCACAGAGCAGCTCTCGCACATCATCACCACACAATATACAATATACAAGCACAGTTCCAACAGACCCATGCCCAGTGAAATGGATCAAAGCCACCAAGTCAAACTTCATCCACACCATACACAACATAGTGCAAAGATCTCATGCCGAATCAATTAAAGCTCACTATGATAAGACCTATCCCGAAGAAATCCCCACTCGAGAAGAGCAATCCAGCAGCATACAGGCCGATCTCAAGCATACCCCTACTGGCAAAAATAATAGAGAAGGCAGTACAGCATCAGCTACAGGATCATATTGACAACCACGCACCGCTAGACATCAACCAACACGGTTTTCGCCCCAACCAAGGAGTTGAAACCCTCCTGCTATACCTCTTCAACAACATACTCCGTCTCATAGACAACTGCAAGGACGGAATACTAATGATCTTCATCGACATTTCAGCGGCATTTGACACAGTGGACCACAGAACTCTACTGGAAAGACTACAGAACATTGGACTTCATGGATCCACGCTGAAATGGTTCCAATCATACCTAACGGACAGATACAGGTCAAGATCGGCCCCAACACATCTCAACCCATAAAAGTCCTGCAAGGAGTACCACAAGGATCCGCCTTATCAGCACTATTATTTAACATCTACATTCAGCCAATATGCAACATCATGAGAGAACACAACATACGGTATACAATCTACGCCAATGACATCATGATATACACACCCATCACTATCGACAACCCGGACTACTCCAAAATAACAAACTGTCTCATACAAATGAACGACTGGTTCCAAAGCAACAACCTAACCATAAACTACAGCAAGACCGAGGCACTAATCATCACGCAAAACACAGACTTCGTCCCTCCACCCAACATCAAGATAAGAAACACAAACATACCCATAAAAACAGAAGTAAAATACCTCGGAGTAACTCTGGACAACGAACTGAATCTACAATCTCACATAAGCAAAACCACCAAGAATGCTTACCACAGGATGAGCCTAATCCAACGTCTGAAGCCCCTCCTCACCCCGGAACACTTCTGCACTGTCTGCCAAGCTCTAATAACCCCACTACTAGACTTCTGCAACCCAATCTATCTTGGCCTCCCAAAACAAACCCTCAGACCACTGCAACTGGCACAAAACACGGCAGAATGCATAATAGCAGGCACATCAAGACAGGACCACATCACACCAATCCTGAAAGACCTACACTGGCTTCCAATCACCTCACGCATCAAATATAAGACAATCATAAACATATTCAAAATCAAGCAACAATCATCGGCCCTCAGCTTACAGACACTCATACAACCTGACAACAGTATACGACCGAGGAGAAGGGGCACGTCCAACCGAGTCAACACACCAAAAGAGATCACCAAGGTCTGAAAGGACACCTCTGATCGAGCCCTTTCCCTGGCTGCACCAACAATTTGGAACAACCTACCAGACGAACTTCGACTGACTACAGACAGCAAAGACTTCCGGAAACTACTATAGACAGCACTATTCATTGAACACTATGGGGATGTCACATGACCTACCCACCAATCAGACCAAAACCGAAAACCAACCCCCCCCCCACCACTTGTATATAGGAAAGTATAATAGCACACATTGTAACCAGATCACCGAAAACAACCCCCTCCCCCCCACATAGTCATCAGAATGTATAATAGCGTACAATGTAAATAGCTCAACACGAATCTAATACACCCTAACTCACACACACTCACTCTAGACCACTGCATGACCACCCCAAAACACTATTGTGATTGTTTGCTGTGAAAACCACCTTGATTCAAGGAAAAGGTGGTATAGAAATCCTATTAAATAAATAAAGATGTTCAAATATGTGCATCGAAAATTAATGACAGATGCACCACCTAGCGGGAAAATGAATTTATACCTAGAAGCCCCAAAGTACGTCAATTGACACACTCAATTGTCTTGGATGCGTCAATTGACGTACTTTGGGGCTTCTAGGTATAAATTCATGTTCCCACTAGGTGGCACATCTCAAGCACTGTTTACAGTTTTACTCCAACATTACAAACAATAAACACACGATGACATCATGTAATGACGTCACATACTGCACGTATTTAACAAATAAGTAACTTCACATTAATTCACATCTGCATTTCATGCTAAACGCAGTTGTCGTGATAATGTGTCAATTGACGCACTTTGGAGTTTCTAGGTAAAATTCCTTTTGGGGCTTCTAGTGTTAACTTTCCTATTCGTCAGTGCTGTTTCCTATGTTTGGTATAAACAACCACAAAAACTGGTAACGTACATTGTTATAGCATACTGTTCTTGTGCATTTTTCGGCATGTATATATATATATCACATATGGCAGGACACAGTTTCACCGTGGAAGGACAATTTTATTAAAATAACTGAGAGATGAACCAGACACGTTTTTCAGCTGGGGGCCTTTTTCAGGGGAACAACTTATAAAGAACAAATAAATAAATAAATAATAAAACATTAAATAATAGAAAATGACAAATTATTTAAAAAAAATACTATATAAAAACTCTACATCCAGAAGAACTAAAAAACATATATCACTCTTAAAAACCAAAAGTACTAAAAAACAAATACAATATCTTAAAGGGGTAAATACCAAGGTAAAAACAAAAATAAAAAAACAGGTTGAGATACATATATTCAATCAAAAACCCTGATACAATAATAAAATGGTGTATAATTATATGAAGCCAAGAGACAAACTCACCAGCTGTTACTTTGTAACCCTATAAAACCTGGAAGAGTATATAAACAGATCAGGTCAAAGGTAATAGAAACACAAGTCAAAACCCCAATGTAGCAGAAAACAACGGAGGTACCCTAGGAACCAAGAGCGGAGCAGAAATCGAAACAGAGAGGGAAAATTGATGCAAAGCACAGCCATGCAAAACTCAGTATGGAAAATCTCCACAGTGCAATAGGAGTTAAAGGGGCAACAACACCCCCTTGTGAGGAGAATAAGCCTTATCGGCAAATGAAAAAAAAAAAAACACTGGGGAAAAGAAGAAACCAATAGAACTTCTCACTGGAATGTCACTTCAGAGCAATGCAAGAGATGCTAGGCTAGGCAAGGCGTCAAACGAGACCGAGGCACAGTGACGTTAAACTTATAGTATGGAGCCATGTAGCTGTGCTGTTCATCATATAAATCCAATTATTGTACTAATTTTTAACAACCATGCCGGCATTATCTGATGCAATCAATTTGACGCTGACTGGCCCCAGAACAAATATGATAAGTGCTTGAAAAAACCTTTTTGTCTAGTTACAGAAGGGGAGTGGGGTGTGAATTAGTGAGGTAAATGTATGATCAAAGCAGAAGCGCAAGGAGATGGCAAATGTGAAACACACTGTCCCTGCTGGCCAATGTAATCCTCATTATAAGCATAACCTATTTAATGTCAATGTGTTGGAGACATGAACTGTGTGATTCATGGTACAGGGTCTAATAAAAAGTATAAGTAGCTAAATATCACATAGCCAGAGATATGTTTATATGTTGGCTACCTCCTGTAGGTTAGCTGTGCAGTGCTGCGTGCGTGGCGCTATATAAATGCTGAATAGTAGTAGTAGGTGCAGCAACATCCTGTTTAAAAACATTGTACCACAGAATTATACTTTTAAAATGGACACAATGAGAAGTAAATCAAAGGACCGACAAATAAACAAATATAAGTGCAACATTGACCAAATAAATTATTAAATACAGATGTAAGGGTCCGCAGGCTTTCCCTTTATCATGTTGGAAGTAACTTGAAGTGGGGTCCCAGGGCCCTCTGAAAAGGGTTAATATGGAGAATGGCTTGGAACATTGCTGACAGTCTGAAGTCCAGCAGTCTGGAGAGAAAGATGTTATAAAAGGAGAAATTAGGTCTTACCTGCTAATTGTCTTTCCTTGAGTTGTCTCCGGGCCAGTCCAGGGAACGATAGGGTTGTCAATCTCCTCCAGCAGCTGAGGACTGTAAATCAAAGTTTTGCCAACAGCTTAAGCCACTCCCCTTGCTGTTCTGCTCCAGTCTCCTATTGCCAAAGCAGCTTAGAAGATAACTGTGAAACTAGAAAATAACAAAACCACTGAGAACTATGTACATTTCCCAGGACAAAAAGCGCACAAATGCCCTAGGAAACCGATGCAAAACTGCAATTTGTTTTTTTTTTTTTAAAAACCCTCTCGCGGCCAACTTGAGGGAGCCCCAATATCCACGCTCACCAGAAGCCCTGCTCTTAAAAACCATGTAGAATGCTGGAACATGTAGCATGCTTTATCCACAAACCGGTTGGCTGAGCATAGGGAAAAAGAAAACCTGGGTGGGCCCTGGACTGGCCCAGAGACAACTCAAGGAAAGACAATTAGCAGGTAAGACCTAATTTCTCCTTCCTTCTCGTTTCTCCGGGCCAGTCCAGGGAACGATAGGGCAGTACCAAAGCAGTACCTAAAGTTGGGAGGGACCGGCAAGCCCTGCGACAATAGCAGCCGCCCCAACTCTCGCATCCTCCCTGGCCTGAACATCTAACCGGTAGTGTCTTGTAAAAGTATGCAAGGAAGACCAGGTGGCGGCTCTACAAATATCCACCGGAGGAACTGCGGCATATTCAGCCCAGGACGCTGCCTGACTCCGTGTAGAATGTGCTTTGAGACTCTCGGGCGGAGACCTACCCCTGGCCTCATACGCCGCTACTATGGCCTGCTTGACCCATCTGGAAATGGTCGCTTTCGTCACCGCCATTCCTTTACGTGGCCCCCCGAACAGAACAAACAATTGATCTGATTTACGAAAAACCCTAGTAGCCTTGAGGTATTTCTTCAACACTCTGCCGAGATCCAAGCTTTTGAGTGCGCCATCCATCGGAGAGCCCGTGAGGTCAGAAAACACTGGTAAGGACACCGACTGATTTACATGAAAAGCAGAAACTACTTTAGGAAGAAAAGAGGGAACTGGACGCAGAATCACCTTTTCCGCCAAAAACTGCAGGTAAGGCTCTCTACACGACAGAGCTTGCAAATCGGATATTCTTCGCGCAGAACATAGAGCGACCAGAAACGCCGTTTTCCAGGATAATTCTTTCAACCCCCCCGGACAACGGCGATGTAAACGGGGGCTGTGTTAAAGCCTCTAGAACGATGTTCAAATCCCAAGCCGGTACTACCTGGCGCAAGGGAGGCTTGAGAATTCCAGCCGCCCGGAAAAAACGTCGGATATCACCGTACGCAGTCAATCGACGACCGCGCACTAAACCTCTAAAGCAGGCTAAGGCCGCTAAATGCACCTTGAGCGTGTTCAGCGCCAATCCCTTATCTAGTCCGTTCTGCAGAAGCGATAAGATATGGGAGACTGCCGCCGAAAAGGGATGAATGCTACGATTAGAACACCAAGACTCGAAGACGCACCAGATGCGAACATAGGCCAACGAAGTAGACCTTCTCGAACTCAGCATGGTGGCTATCACTGAAGCCGAGTACCCTTTGCGGCTCAGCCTTTCCCTTTCAAGAGCCAAGCCGTAAGCAAGAAGCGATCCACCTGAGGCATTAAGATCGGACCTTGATTCAGCAGGTTGCAACGAACTGGTAGGCGCCACGGCGAATCCACCAGGAGCCGAACCAGATCCACATACTACGGCCTCCTGGGCCAATCTGGCGCAATGAGAATTACTCTCCCCTTGTGGTTTGCAATGCGTTGGATTACACGACCTATCATAGGCCACGGAGGAAACACATACAGCAGAAGATCCTCCGGACAGATCTACACGAGAGAATCGAGACCCTCCGACATGTGTTCCCTGCGTCTGCTGTAAAATCGAGACGGCTTGGCATTGGAAAGAGAAGCCATGAGATCCATCGCCGGCTGCCCCCAACGCTGGGTAAGGGCATGAGACACCGCTGCATTCAGCTCCCACTCTCCCGGATCGAGAAGATGGCGACTGAGAAAATCCGCTTGTACATTGTCTTTTCCTGCCACATGAGCCGCCGAAAAGGCAAGGAGATGACTTTCTGCCCAACTCATTAGCTGTTGACTCTCTTCCAGCAAGACGGCGCTGCCTGTCCCACCCTGCCGATTGATATAGGAGACCGTTGCTGCATTGTCGGAGAACACACGGACCGCTCTGCCCTCGATCGAGGACTGGAAGCGCTCTAGCGCCAAGCGTACCGCTCTGAGTTCCAACCGATTGATCGACCATGAGCCTTCCGTCAGGGACCATAGCCGCTGCGCCACTTGAGCCTGACAATGAGTTCCCCAGCCTGATAAGCTGGCGTCCGTGGTGAGCACCACCCACCGTGGCTCTTCCAACAGAACCCCTGCTCGCAGATGATTGGCGTCTAACCACCACTGCAGGCTGAGCCGCACTAGCTCTGGACAAACCAACTTTTGAGATAGAGGCTGAAGCTGAGGAGACCACCTGGACAACAAGGCTTGTTGCAGAGGCCGCATATGCGCCCTGGCCCAAGGAACCAGCTCTAGAGTCGCTGCCATGGACCTCAAGAGCTGCAGGTATCGCCATGCCGACGGAGCAGCCTGTGTCAAGAAGGCTCTCACCTGACGCAAGATCTTCAACACCCTGTTCTCGGGTAGACACACCGACCCCACGTCGGTGTCGAACAATGCTCCTAGGTAAGAAAGCTGATGACCCGGGTGCAGCCGACTCTTCGCCCGGTTGACTACCCAACCGAGCTGCTCGAGGACCTGCACTACTCGCACAGTTGCTGCTACCGCCTCCAGACAAGACCCTGCTCTGATCAACCAATCGTCCAGATAAGGGTGCACGCGAATACCTTCCTTGCGCAATGCCGCCGCTACTACTACCATCACCTTCGTGAACGTCCGAGGAGCCGTTGCTAAGCCGAATGGCAATGCCCGAAACTGAAAATGGCCTTTGGGCACCGCAAATCTCAGAAAATGCTGATGATCTGGGCGGATCGGAATGTGCAGATAAGCTTCTGTGAGATCTATGGACGAGAGGAATTCCCCTTGCCGCACTGCCCAAATCACAGACCGGAGCGTTTCCATCTGAAAATGCATTACCTTTAATGAGCGGTTTACATGCTTGAGATCGAGAATAGGACGAAAAGAACCTTCTTTCTTGGGAACTACAAAATAAATCGAGTATCGACCTAGTCCGCACTGGTCTTGGGGCACCGGTACCACCGCCTGCAGTTGTAACAACCTTTGCAGTGTATCGTTTATAGCCTGCCTTTTCTGTCCTGTTCCCCCGGGAGACACCATGAAGGCCTCTCGTAACGGGTGAGCAAACTCCAACGCATACCCCTCTCGAATGATTTCTAGCACCCATTGGTCTGACGTAATTGCGGCCCAGGCAGAGAGAAACCCTTGCAAGCGACCCCCCACAGGTCCCTCCACCTGGACCAGCGGACCTTCATGGAGGTTTCTTCGCTGCTCCCTGTTGAGCATTGAAATAACCTCTGCCGAAGCCCCTAGCCCCTCGAAAGGACTGATTGCGAGGGCCGAAACGAGACTTCGGATAGGGAGCAAAACGCGCCCCCCTGAATCTGCGAGAATCTCGACCTGGACCCTTAGACCCCATGCCCGCTCTAGGTGCCTTAGGACGGTCCTCTGGCAAACGACCCCCCTTGGAGTCCCCGAGATCCTTCACGATCTTCTCCAAGGCTTCCCCAAAAAGCAGCTTGCCTTTGTAGGGGAGCTTGCTGAGCCTGGACTTTAAAGAGGCGTCAGCTGCCCAGTTCCTTAGCCAAAGGAAACGCCTGGCCGCAATCACAGAAGCCATGGACTTTGCAGAGATCCTAACCAAATCATAGAAAGCGTCCGCAAGGTAAGCTGCGGCCGACTCCAACTTAGCTCCATCAGCGGATGAACCTTCCGGTGACTCCGCCGCCGACTCCCCCTGGAGCCAACGGATCGAAGCTCTGGACACATATGCTCCACAAATGGATGTCTGTAACGCTAGAGCACTTGAATCAAAGGCCTGCTTCAGGAGCACCTCAAGCTTACGATCCTGCAGGTCCTTAAGCGCCGCTCCCCCTTCTACGGGTATCGTAGTTTTCTTAGTCACCGCCGAGACTAAGGCATTCACCTTAGGCATTTTCAATAAGGCTCTCTCCTCCAGGGGAATGGGGTATAGGCGACCCAGAGCGCGAGCCCCCCTAAGCGTAGCCTCCGGGAACTCCCACTCAGACTCCACCATCTGCTTTATTATTCGGTGAACTGGAAAACAGCGCTGCTCTGTTTTAAATCCTTGTAACAAGGGATCCTCCAATGGCTCCTGTGGCAGCGAGGGCACAACAATATTCAGAGCGGCCAAGGACTGCGCAATAAGAGCCCAGCTCCTCCTTACGGAACACCCTAAAGACATTAGGGTCCTCCCCCGGAGTCAGTTCACCCTCTTCAAGTTCTATGGGCCAAGAATCCATACCTGCTTCTGAAATGATTTCCCCATCCTCCACTCCTGGAGGTATGGAGAGCTGCGGCTCTGCGCTATCGAGTCCAGCTCCTACTGAGGCCACCCTCTGGGAAGGGCCCTCCTCTGGATCCAGTGCAGCCACTGCAGGCTTTAAATTGTCCCCCGTAGCAGCAGCTAGTGAGGGACTAAGTAACTGTGAAGCCTTCAGCAAATAGGCCTTATGTAAGGCCAAAATGAAATCGGGCAAAAACAGCGCAGACAGCTCTCCCTGAACTTCAGGCAAGGCTGGTGCAGTGTTCACCGGTGCAGGAGCAGCCTTATGCGCTTTGGATTTTCTTTTGACAGGCTTTAACTGAACCGCGGGAGAAACGGTCGGCTCCACCAAAATGGCCGCCGTTCCCGCCTTTTCTGAGGTAAGCTGTGGCTTGTCCCCCTCTTTATGCCCCGACTTGCCTTCCATAGCGCGCAGCAAAACCGTCCAAACAACGGAGAGCGAAACCGCTAGCCGGCAAGGAAAACCGTCGCTGACCAGAATCACGAACCGCCGACCAGCCATCCACCCCTGCACACGCTGCCGCTAAGCCTATGCCGTACAAGGACACTCCGTCACACAAAAGAACCCCGGACACACAATCCGCTTTACTCCGAAACGCCGTACCTGAGAGTAGTGCTCCTGGATGTGCCTCTGCTGCCCTGCAGCTAGCGGGAGACGGAGAACACGATTCCCTGCAAGGACGGGTGGATCCTGGGGCTCCCAGGCCAAACCCCCTTCGTGCTACAGAGACCGGCTCATGCGAGGCAGGCTCTGCCTCTTACACTGCTTCAACCCGCAGCTCTGGCTCTCCTGGCTGAAACCAGATCAGTGCAGCTGTGTCAGGGAAATATAGCAAAGTCTCAGCTCAGCTAGAGCTAATCTGCCAATAAAGTATGCTTATTCACCAAACTACCCCGTCGATTAGTAGGGAGAGGCACAGACCAACATCCAGTTCAGCTGCTGAGGACTGTAAGACTGGAGCAGAACAGCAAGGGGAGTGGCTTAAGCTGTTGGCAAAACTTTGATTTACAGTCCTCAGCTGCTGGAGGGGATTGACAACCCTATCGTTCCCTGGACTGGCCCGGAGAAACGAGAAGGAAACCAAGGTTTTACTTTGAGATGACATTGTTTGTGAGAACGAGAAAGAATGCTTTTGTTTTTAGAATGCTGGAGCAGAAATGTCTCTGCTCTGACCTAGAACATCTAGATAAATGAAAGATGGCAACATGTTCGCTCCGGCCCCTCAAGATCAGATCCATTCCTGCAAGCGAAGGGTGTACCACAAGGGTCCTCACTTTCAGCACTTCTTTTTAATGTTTACATGCAACCCATCTGCGCTATCATTAGATCCTTCCACATCAACTGTCTAATATACGCTGATGACGTTCTGATGTACACAACAATATCAACTGAGCACCCAGATCTCTCCCGCCTGTCCTCATTCTTCGACGCGGTTACAGACTGGCTACACACTCAGAAGCTAAAAATAAACTTCAAGAAAACGGAAGTCCTATTCGTCTGCAGAGACCAAGCATTCACTCCACCATCATCCATAAAAGTGCGTGATGCCGAACTCTTCACCAAACCTACGATACGATACCTTGGTATCATCCTTGACCAACAACTCAATATGAAGGAGCAGATATCTAATATGGTAAAGGCAGTATACCATAAAATCCGAACACTGCGCCACATTAGACAACTGCTAGACCCGACTGACTTCAGAACAGTATTTCAAGCTCTAGTAATGCCTCATTTCGACCACATTAACTCCATACTGCACGGACTTCCGAAGAGCACCCTACATCCTTTACAGTTGGCAATGAACGCTGCAGCAAGAACTCTACATGGAGCCTCTAGAATGGAACACATTACCCCCATACTAAAACACCTACACTGGCTCCCTGTCCACTACAGGATTTCATTTAAGATTCTAACAATGACTTTCAAGGCCATCCATAACTGCACGTCCACCTCCCTCTCTGACTTAGTCCAGATAACTCCCCCCAATAGGATGAGGAGGTCAGCTGCTACTAACACTCTCATCCTTCCCAAAGCTATCATTAAATGCTCCAAGACTACGAGCAACCGTGCCTTTGCCTTCTACGCACCCTCCTGCTGGAATGCTCTCCCACCTGACATCCGCGCCATCAACAACCTTCTTCAATTTAGAAAAGCGTTGAAACGTCACCTATTTACCCAGTACTTCTCCATCTCAAATGACAGCTCTCAGCCACCTTCAATCATGTCCAACTCTCTCCACACGAGCCCCATGCCCACAACACCTCTACCTTCCGAACCCACCTTTATTTAATTTACAGAATGTCATTGTCGTATCAACTTTACTTACTAACGAGAATTGTACAAGCCTGCATACTAAATTGTAAATAGCTGTTTACTTGTTAACCTGTTATCCATGTTTATTTACCCTGTTTATTGTAAGTGCATTGAAATGCCCTCTTTGCACAAATAAGTTTCCTGTAAACCGCGCTGATAATAAATAGTGCGGTATAGAAAAGCAATAAATAAATAAAATAAATAAAAATAAACAAAGCTTGATGTAGAGTTGAATTTGTACAATGTAAGAGTTTTTCCCTAATAAAAGGAGGTGCGATGGCCCAGCTGAGAGGGGGGAATCATGGGAACCCGCAGAAGTGTGCACAGCTATGAATTCCTTACTTAAGCTTAAATTGTACCATTTTATATAACTCTCTGTGTCTGTGTGCTTTCTTTATTTGCAGTTGAATTTAGAGAACTGAATTCCAAGGATAGAGGTTGAGTTTGCTATCTGCTCAGAAGTAGGCTATAGGCTAAGAGATCCATTCAGTTGGTGCCGTCCACGGATCTTTCAGGTTCTGTTGCTGGTGAGGGGCGAAGCAGGCTGTGTACATCTTTTTTAACATATCTGAGAAAAAAAGGAACATATCTGACAAATCTATCATTTGTTCCAACTCAAATTGGGAACATTCTATACCATCCAGTGGTGCTCAAAAAAAGACAATCTGTCCATGGCAACACTATCAATGGAAGCGGCTAGATTAGTTGTCAAAAAAAACCATAAGAGAGCCAAAAACAATGTTAATTGGAGGAAAATTGATACTCACAGTTTGCTCCTACCAATACATACATAAATAAATAGTGAAGAATAATAAATATAAATAGTAATAAATAATTAAAAAGGTGATGAACCAAAATGAAGGGTTAAGGAGGAAAGGAAAGGGATAAACAAAGGGAAAAAAGGGGGGGGAAGAAAGGGGGGAGGGAGAAAGAAGGAAAGGGAAAAGGTGAGGGAGGAAGGGGGAAGGGGGGAGAGGGAGGGGAAAGAAAGGGAAGGAAAGGAAGGAGGGGGAGTGGGGAAGGGAGGAGGGAGGCAGGAGTATCCTTATCTTGTTCCTCTACCCAAGAGAAACTCTTGAGAGTATTCCCCATTCACACGTATTCTAGGTCTAGGGTCTCCATATAGAGCATGTATCTACTTTAATAGATTATCCCCAAAGCCTAGCTTAATCAGCACCGCATACATGAATTGCCATTGTACACAATCAAACGCTTTTTCAGTGACCATTGCCATTAGAAGGGATTCTGTTTGATTTCTTCGATTGACTCATATCAGATTTAAGAGCTTGTGGATGTTGTCACTCGCATGGTGTCTCGGTATAAAACCTGTCTGGTTCTCTCCTACCAGCTTTGTCAGGAATCTTTGTATTCTATTTACTAATACTTTTGCTAAAATTTTTGCCTCTAGATTAATCAGTGAGATGGGACGGTATGATGCATACAAGCCAGCATCTTTACCCAGCTTCAGTAGCACAGTGATTCCCGCTGTTTTAAGAGAGGCTGGTAATTCTGCTCCCTGCAGTACTCCATTAAAGAGTTCTGTTAATTCTGGAGCTAATTCCGCTGCTAACTTTTTATATAGAGTGGCGTTCATTCCATCCAGTCCCAGCGCCTTACCCTCCTTGAGCCCTTCTATTACTGCTAGGATTTTAACTTCTTCTTTCTCTCTATCTACCCAGTCTCTTTCTTCCTTTTCTAATGTTGGAAATTCAATCTTTTCTAAGTACTCTTGCAATAATCCCTCCCTCCCTTCATATTTTGATTGGTAAAACTTCTGATAAAACTAATGGAACTCCTGGAGTATTTCGCTCATTCCTGTGGCCCGCTGTCCCTCTTAATTCCTAATCCACAAAGTTGTTATGCTTGCCTCTCTCACAGTTTTAGAGCTAGGTATCTGCCCAGTTTATTGCTTGTTACAAACATGGTATATTTTAACTTTTTTCAATGATGTACCAACTACTCTGTTTTGAGGGCTTCAAGTTCTCCACGCAAAGTAGTTATTTTCTTTTGTAATTTCTTACCTCCCTTCCTTCCATATTGTATCATGAGTTGATGGATATGATCTCTTAGTTCTAGTTTATTTATTTATTTATTTTATTTATTTATTTAACATTTCTTATATACCGCCTTTCATGATATCAAGGCGGTTTACATTGAACAAACTGAAATTACATTGAACAGGGCATTATAACTTGGAGATAACTATTTTACAGGGAGCATGGGCAATGGAGGGTTAAGTGGCTTGTCCAAGACCACAAGGAGCACCTGTGGGACTAGAAACCCCAGTCCTTCCGGCCCAAGGTTGCTGTCCTCTAGTGGGATTTGAACCCCTGACCTTCCGGCCTGAGGTATCTTGCCCCAACCACTAGGCCACTCCTCCTCTAGTTCCCGTTTTACTTTTTGTTTCTTCTTCCTAGATCCCATGGAAAGAAAGTGACTCTCAGGGTTGCTTTAAGTCCATCCCATACTATTGATGGTGCCACAGATTCCTGTTTATTAAACTGCAAATATTATTTTATAACCTCCCTGGTAGCCTTCACATTCTCCTCTTCTAATAGCAGTGAGTCATTCAAGTGCCAAAATTCTAAGCCTCCATCCTGCCCTGAGATTGTGAGGGATAGTAATCACTGGTGCATGATCCGACCACGTGATTGGGCTTATCGAAATGTCTTGCACATTACTACTACTAAGCATTTATAAAGCGCTACCAGGCGCACGCAGCGCTGTACAATGAAAACATACAAGAGACAGTCCCTGCTCAAAAGAGCTTACAATCTAAAAAAAGACAAAGCAAGAAAAGGAGAAGAATAAGAACAGCAAAATCAAGAGCCAAAGGCAGAGGCGAAAAGATGAGCTTTTAACTGAAGTTTGAAGAGGGACAAAGAAGATGCCTGGCATAAAGACAAAGGAAGTTTATTCCAAGTGTAAGGTGCAGCAAGGTGAAACGAGCGGAATCTGGAGTTGGCAATAGAGGAGAAAGGCATAGCAAGAAGCAACTGGGTAGAAGAACGGAGTTCACGAGGGGGGAAGTAGGGAGAAATGAGAGAAGAAAGGTACTGAGGAGCCACCGAGTGAATGCATTTATAGGTCAGAAGGAGAAGCTTAAAGTGAATACGGAAACGGATAGGTAGCCAGTGAAGAGATCTGAGGAGAGGAGTGATGTGGGCAAAACGAGACTGATGGAACATCAAACGGGCAGCGGAGTGCTGAACAGACTGAAGGGGGAAGAGATGAGACTGAGGGAGACCAGCAAGAAGCAGGTTGCAATAATCAATATGGGAGGTGATTAGGGAATGGATGAGGGTTTTAGTAGTGAGCTCAGAGAGAAAGGGGCAGATTTTGCCAATGTTGAAGAGAAAGAAGCGACAGGTCTTAGCGATGAGTTGGATATGAGAGGAGAAAGAGAGCAAAGAGTCAAAAATAACACCCAGATTGCGAGCAGATGAAACAGGTTGGAGAACAGAGCCATCAACAGAGACTGAAAAAGAAGAAGGAGAAAGGGAAATTTAGGAGAAAAAACGAGAAGTTCAGTCTTGGCCATGTTCAATTTCAGGCGACGATGGAACATCCAAGCAGCAATGGCAGAGAGACAGCAAGAGATCTGGGACTGCAAAGCAGGAGAAAGATCAGGAGTAGAGAGATAGATCTGGAAGTCATCAGCATAGAGATGGTACTGAAAACCATGAGAGGAAATAAGCACACCAAGGGATTGGGTATAGAGAGAAAAAAGAAGGGGACCCAAGACAGAGCCTTGGGGGACACCAACAGAGAGCGGGATAACAGAGGAGGAACAACCACCAGAACATACACTAAAGGAGCGATGGGAAAGATATGAGGAGAAGCCGGAAAGAACAGTCCCTAAAGCCAAGAAAGGACAAAGTGTCAAGGAGAAGATCATGGTCAACAGTATCAAAAGCAGCAGAAAGGTCAAGGAGGATAAGGACAGAGTAAAGGCCTTTAGATTTAGCCAGGAACAAGTCACTGGAGACTTTGACAAGAGCAGTTTCAGTAGAGTGCAAGGGACAAAAACCAGATTGTAAGGGATCGAGAAGAGCATGGGAAGAGAGGAAGTCAAGGCAATGGCGGTAAACCGCACGTTCGAGCAGTTTAGAAATAAAAGGAAGGAGAGAAATGGGGCGATAATTAGGACAAGAGGGATCAAGTGAGGGTTTCTTAAGGAGAGGCGTGACCACAGCATGTTTAAAGTCAGCCGGGACAGTAGCAGTGGAGAGCGAGAGGTTGAGAATATGAGACATGGAGGGGACAACGGTAGAGGAGATAGGATCAGAGGAGCAAGTGGTGAGCTTGGAGGAGGAGAGAAGAAGAGCAGTCTCATCAGTAGAAATCATAGAAGAGGAAGAGAGGGTAGGATGAGAAGGGGGGGGGGGGGAGATTGAGAACAGGAAGGGGAAATTGGGGATTTAGAGGGAAATTAGAGAGTGATTTTATGGATTTTATCATGGAAGTAATCAGCCAGGGTTTGGGCAGAAAGGGAAGGAGAGATCAGAGGCGGAGGCACTTTGAGGAGAGAATTGAGAGAAATGAAGAGACGGCAAGGATCAGAGGCATGAGAATTAGTCAGGCGAACAAAGTAATTTTGTTTGGCAAGAGCTAAAGCAGATTTGAAAGAGAAGAGCATGAATTTGAAATGAAGGCAATCTTCAGGGGAGCGTGATTTGATCCAGGCATTCTCAGCAGAGCGGTTACAGGAGTGAAGAAAGGGAATAGTGGGAGAGAGCCAGGGCTGAGGTAAGGAATGCCTCACACGACGAGGGATGAGAGGAGTGAGAACATCCACAGTTGAGAAGAGGGCAGCATTATAGGACATCACTGCCATATCAACAGACTTGGAGGACAAAACAGAAGAGAGAGAAGGAGAAATGGTAGAGGAGAGAACCAGGGGATCAATGGCAAGAAGGTTCCTAAATGGGGTGGAGGAGACAGGACGAGGCAGGGGCGGTGGGAGGAGAAGATTAAAGGAGAGAAGGTGATGATCACATAAAGGAAAAACAGTATTACTGAAGTTAGAGGGAGAGGAGCAAGAAAAGAAAACCAGATCCAGACAATGGCCACGAAGGTGAGCGGGGGCAAAGGAACAAAGTTGAAGGGCAAATGAGGAGGTAAGAGAGAGAAGCTTTAGAGTAAGAGGATCAGAGGGGTTTATCAACATGGATATTAAAATCACCATGAATAAGAGTAGGGGAGGTAGGGATAAGAAAGAGGGAAAGCCAAGAGTCAAAGTCGGAGAGATAAGAAGAAATAGCCTTGTCAGGAGGACGATAGACAACAGTAACCTGGAGAGGAAGAGGGGCAAAGAGGCGAATAGAGTGGACCTCAAAAGAGAGGAAGGAATGAGACTGAGGCAGAGGAAAAGGTTGGAAATGACAGGAGGGGGAAGAAGAAGGCCAACCCCACCACCACGTCCTGTGGGACGAGGAGTATGGAAGAACTGGAGGCCACCAAAGCAGAGAGCAGCAACAGAGGCAGTATCGTCTGGGAGGAGCCAGGTCTCGGTTAAGGCAAGAAGATGAAAAGCGTTGGAGAGGAAAAGATCATGTGTAAAAGAGAGTTTATTAGAGAAAGAATATGTGTTCCAAAGGGCACAAGAGAAAGGGGGATATGAATAAGATTGGACAAGCTGCGTGAGGAACTCAGTACAGAATGAGACAAACGTCTAGGAGGGGAAGGAATAGGGGTGAAATCACCAGAAGAGGGAGGTGGAGGAGAGGGAGAAGGAGAAGCTAGAGGGATATGGATGAGATTAGCCAGGTTGCTCATCACAAAGGAAGGCAAAAGTCAAGGGAGCAGCAATAGGGAAGGAGGAAGACAAACCTAAAGTGGAGCCAATGTAAGGACAAGAAAGGAGAAGCAATGGGGGTAGGAGAAGAGAGTAGATTAATAAAAGGTAAGAGGAATCAAAGGATACAATAAGTACAACAGGCAGTAAAATACTAAACAATCAAGAGGCAAAAGGAGCAGACAGTCAATGATGCAGCGGAGGATCCCAGGAGAGGATGACAGTAGCAGAGGGAGAAGGCCAAGGTGCATAAAGCCACAGATCCAGAGCAGAAAAACCGCCTTGCGGGCCCCCACCTAAGGGCCCCACCAGAGGGCCCTTGGGCGTGGCCCTTAGGCGCGGATGCGCCTGATGGCAACAGCTGTTTAATGGCACGAGAGGCTCTTCCCCCAGCCCCGATTGGAGCAGGGAAGCTTAGCTTGGGATTGGGCAAGGGAGCTGCTTAAATCAAAAGAAATCAGCTGGGCAGATGATGTCAGGCAGTTCAGTCCTCCAGCAGCAGCTGCTTAACGGCACCAGAGGCTCCTTCCCCAGCCCCGATTGAAGCAGGGAAGCTTAGCTTAGCACATGCTCAATCATACCCAGAACATATCTATTCAACTATATGTATCATGTGGGTGGGAGTAGAAGGTGTATTCCTGAATATTTCCGTTTAACCCCCACCAAGCATCTTGTGTCCCAAGTTTCTTCACTATTTTTCTTAGTCCTATTCGAGTTCCTCTACTGCCTTCCTATCCCGTGGTGTCCAATTTTGGATTTATTACTGCATTAAAGTCCCCTCCAAGAGGCCCACCCACCCACTCTTGGACCATAATACACATTGTTTCATAAAATTCACGCTGCTTAATATTTGGGGCATAGATACAGCTAAGCATGACCTCCCATCCATTAATTTTCCCTTTCCATAGGATGACTCTCCCTTCCAGGTCACGAAAATATTCCATTTCTTTAAGTACCAAGTCTTTTAAAAATAGAAGACCCACACCTCCTCTCTTACGTTGCTTTCTATTTGGGGCTATATAGATTTGGTCATACTTTACCCATTTCAGCCATTTTTCCTGAAATTGTGTGAGATGAGTTTCCTGAACCATCAGCTTGCATTCTCTCCTCTTCTCTAAGCAGTGATTTGTGTTTATGCCACTTGTACAGGCCTTTTACATTTACGGTAAGGACATTAAGGATCTGTCTTCCTCCCCTTTTAGGACTCATTATCTCTAGGTCTCCAGTTTTTAGCGCTTCTGACAGGATTTTCCCTTACCCTCCCCTCCCCCTTCCCTCCCCTCCCTTTTAACACGCCCTCTGCGCATTCTCTCAGTTAGATGTAATGCTCCCTCCCACTCGTCACACCGCCCCTCAATTGCCTAGAACCCCTTCTGTTGTCCCCACCCACTACTGCACCCCCCCAACTTATTCTGTATCCCTCCATCCTGCTCCCTTCCCTGAACATCACCAGGTCATTCGCCCCCTTTCCCCCGTGCCTTTAAAAACATTCCTAACAAAACTTCTTTATTCATCAATTCTTCCCCTGCACTTCGCCTTTTCCCCCCTTCAGTTCCTTAACCATAAATATATGGTCTGCTTGGCCCCCATGTACATCCAGAGTTATACCTGTGGGGACCATGGCCTCTGATCACCCTGTTCATATATCTGTGTTTGGGATAGTTCTTATCAGCGATCTTCAGTATCTGGTTGTCACCTTCTTACGCTGCTCTTTTCTGTCCTTCTTTTGCCATTTAAGACATGCTTGTGCTTGACCTTTGCATTTCCTACTGAGAAGTACAATGGGGATTCTCTGCCATTCAGCCTCCTTCATAGCTGTTGACAGTTCCTGTATATTGGTGGCCCTCCGAGTTATTCCATTTGCCGTGAACGCCAGTCCGGCGGTATACAGCCACTTATATCTGTATCTTGCTTCTCGTAGCCTGCTGGTGAAGATCCACCATTCTTTGCACCATTGCAGAGTAGCTTGGGCAAACACCGCTACTTGCTGGTCGTCCCATGCAAAGCACCCTGATCATCTCATTTTTTGGGCAATTTTCTTTTTAACCGTGTATTCATGGAAGCAAAGCACAATGTCTCTTGGTTTCTCCAGATTTACAGGGTCCGGTGCTTGATGGACTTGCTCTGTCTTAATATTATCCAAAGTATTAACCCCTGTTGAGTCCTCCTGCATTAAGATAGCTGTACATATTTCTTGGGCCTCTTTTACACAGTCTTTGTATTTGTCAGTTTCAGGCACCCCCTTAATTCGTAGATTGTTTCATCTGGAGCGATTCTCCAGTTCTTCTATTTTGAGCTGGAGCTGTTCATTATTTGTTTCCATGCTGGAGAATGATGTTTCCATCATCTCTATTTTTTATTGCACCTCCTCAACCTGTGTCTCCGTGTTTCCACACGACTGCCCAGCTCCTGCATATCTGAGCGTATTTCTGTTAGTATTTCCTCCACATTGGTTTTAATCCCTGCCATTTCAGTTTTTAGTTCGTTGAACCAAGACCTTAACTCTGATCTGGTAATCTGTATTACCGTGCTTTTCCCAGCTAGTAAACTGCTCATCATTGTACTTGCAGCCTCCTCCTCTATCAACTATGTACTGTCTTCCGCCACCATCTTCCCCTTATCTTTCACATTGGCTTTGGGGGCCGCTGTATGTGAACTCCTTAAGGTCGGCCATTTTGCGCCTGGTTGAGGTAATTTTTATATTGTCAGGTTCCAGGCATGTTCCCGTCCACTTATGTGCCCTTACCATCACCGGGCTTATCTATTAACCCCTCTTTTAGTGCAATGAATGGGGGGCCCTTCACTCTCCTGTCTGCATAGTTGGAGTGACGTCACTTCCTCTCTGAGTAACCCCTTTTATTCTGTCTCACCCCCATCTTGTATTTGGTTTCCTCGCATTGTCTACCTATTTCCTCCCCACCTGGCTTTCTTTTCCTTCCAAACCTTGTGGACACAGCACATCACAACTAACAGCCCCTACTGTCCCTCCCAACTATGTACATTTCTTCCATCCTTCATATCTTGCCTCTGGCTCCCCCCATTTTGTTGTTTTGAGCCCATAGCCAGCCGCATTTCCCCCTCTCCCCCACCTCCTCTCCTGTCCTCCCATTTTTTCCCAGTGCTCTCCTTTTATATTGTTCCATGTAATATTCACATACATATTACCCTCCCAATTCTCTGATTCCTCACCATCTTCTCCTGTGGCCCAGATCACTCCCCTTCTCATCCCCCATCCAGACATAGCATTCAGTCCTCCTGTGTCCCTGGTTCCTCCATCCAAAGACCTTACATTTGTCCCTTTTGCATTCCATCCAGTCCTGCTCCACTAGTGTAAAGTTATCAGTTAACTCACTTTAAGCGGATACAGTACGTGAAAAATAAAAGGAAATTTAGTTCTGTTGGGCCGTGTATTCAGCCTTCATCTTCTGCTCCTTCTGTCATCCATGTCGGTGGGATCTCCGCTATTTAAGCACTTTGTTGCAGGGTCTGTCCAGTTCTTGTTGATGTCTTCTCCTGCGCCACTTTCTTTTGTGCCCCAGTATCCATCGGTGTTTCTGCTCAGCTGCCTTATCTTGTGCAGTGCTGTTCTTTATTTTTGAGCCATTTATGGAGGCAAAGACTGAGCCTGTGCTGTTGGTTGCAACTTTTCTCTCTGCCATCGGGAGCCATGTTGCAACTGCTTCTGGCGATTGAAAGGGTTTGCGGGTTCCATTTACTATAAGGATCAGTTTTGCCAGGTATCAGAGCCGCTCTAATGCCTTTTGAGGCCAGTTCTCTGCATTTGAGAAGTGCTCTGTGGCGACAGAATGTTTCTACGGCCAGTTCCGTGAATACCATGACCCGCCAGTCGTAGTAGATTACATGTCCTGTTTTTCGTGCTGCTCTATAAGTTCTTTGTCCTGGAACCGGAGCATTTTGACTATAAAAGTTCTTGGTCTCTCAGCAGCATCTAGTCTAGGCCTCAGCTCTCTGTGTGCTCTATTTCAAAGTCCTACAGGTTAGGGTTATCCGGGAAGCAGGCCTTTAATAAAGTGTGTATGAATTTCTTGGATCTTGTCCCTGGCACGCCGAAAATTCATAAGTTGGACCTATGATCTCGGTTTTCTTGATCTTCTATCTTGTCTGCCATCCAGCTCATTCGTTTTTTCAAAGAGGCTACTTCTTCTCCCAGAGCTGCTTGGGCATCCTCTGTTTTGACAATCCTACCTTCTGCCTCCTCCAGGCCCAGGCCCACAAACTTGTCCTCTTATTTTTTCAATACGGTTTACATGATTTCTTTTTTTGATGAGCGGATCTCCTTCAAGACTGTGCCCAGGGTTGTATCCTGTTCTACATCAGTTTCTTCGGGCTCACTTGCCAATGAGGAGCATGGTGAAGGTGCTCTTATTGCTGTTCCCGTGGGCTTCTCCCCCAATTTTACCTTCGCTTTGTATATCTCTCAAAGCGTTTTGGTTGCTTTGGTTTTTATTGTTTCCAGCATTTTTCTCTTCTTCCCTCATTCCAATTTCATAGTTTATCAAGGTAGTTCAGCGATTTATGAGAAGGGGGTTGAGGAGCTCTCTTTACTCGCATCTACTCTGCTTGCTAGCCAGAATGAAAGCCTGTTTTATTCCTTTTTATGTTTTCTTAAAAGGCGTGCTGCCACATTTTATTTATTTATTTAACAGTATTTCTAAACCGCCTTATCTTAATAATCAAGGTGGTATCACAGCAAGCAATCAGGTAAAGTGGGTGTGTTATACATGCAGTGAGGGTGAAACTTAGTTGTGTGAGGGCTGTGTTGGGTGCTTGATTTGCTTGAGCTATGTACAAAGTGGGCTATTTACAGTGGTGCTAAAAACACGTTTTATATACATACAGTGTTAGGAGGTTTGGTGTGCTGTTATACATTCTCTTAGGTTATGTGATGTGTCCATAGTGCTCTATGAACAGCATGGTTTTCAGCTGTTTTCTGAAGTCTTTGAGGTCTGGAGTTGCCCTTAGATCGTCCGGTAGATTGTTCCATATTGTTGGAGCAGCCATGGAGAGAGCTCTGTCTGTTGTGTCCTTGCGTGTGTGCTTGTATTCATTTGGGGTACTGACTCGGTTGCGTGTTTGACTTCTTCTAGGACGTGCGCTGGTTTCTGGTTGTATGAGCGTGTGGAGGCTGTTGGCTGATGTGTGCTGTTTTATCTTAAATAGGTTTATGATAGTCTTGTATCTGATGCGTGCACTGATTGGGAGCCAGTGTAAGTCCTTTAATGTAGGTGTGATGTGCTCCTGCCTTGCGGCTCCGGATATGATTCGAGCTGCAGTGTTTTGTGCCAGTTGGAGTGGTTTGAGGGCTTGTTTCGGTAGTCCAAGGTATATCGGATTGCAGAAGTCCAGTATTGGGGTTATCAGTGCTTGACAGACGGTACGGAAGTGTTCTGGGGCGAGGAGTGGTTTCAGTCTCCTGATGATTCGCATCTTGTAGTAGGCTTTTTGGATTGTTTTGTCTATGTGTGGTTTGAGGTTGAGTTTACTGTCCAGAGTAACCCCAAGGTATCTTACCTCACATACCTCTGAGGTGTCTTCACAGAGAGCAGGGGGGGGGGGCAGGGGAGGGGGAAAGGTTCATTGAGGTTGTGTGAGGCAGCTGAATTCTTTCCAGATCCTTCCAGTATTCTAGCTGCTCAACAGGCCCTTATCATAAGAACATGGAGCTGAACCAATATTCCTTCCTCCTTTGGCTACCAAAAAGACCTTAGTCTAGTGGAGCCTCCCATGTCGCACTCAAGCGAGAGTGTCACCCTCAAAGTGGTCATTCACTAGTGAAATCAATCTTTTTCCTGTCGGCTGTTCAGAATTTCTTCAGAGTTGAGAAAATCCAACCACTATTTGCTGGAGACAGAAGAATACTGAGGTGCCCTCTAGTGGCTTAGGCTGTTAGAGGCGTGGGAATGATGTCATTGAAACCTGGGCATTTCATTGGTTATCTGTCTCCACCAATCTGCTGGTAGGGGAACACAACCACTTGTCTGGACTGCTCTAGCAGGATGATATGGAAGTATGTATTATAAACTACAATAAAGATAACCAAACAAACAAAACAAAAAAAAGAGTAGGACAGTGGGGCAAACCTGCTGTGTATGACTACCGATAAAGACTCGGTAAGCGCACTGGGAGAGATATGATGTAGAAACTCAGTCCAGAAACCCCTCCAGGAGGCTCACCTTCCAAAGAACAGTGGAAAGAAAAGGTCATTTCAATCTATCAGCCTTGTTAGCATTCAATGCCAATACAGTCCCAGAAAGAAGACCCTGCTCTGCTAACTGAAGAGTATCAAACTGTTGAGTATCGTCAGAGGAAAGTTTTCTATGAATGAACCAAGTCTGGTCAGGGTGGACCAGCACAGTCAACAAATTTTCCAGCTGCAGTTGAAGTACCTTTGCCAGAATCTTCATGTCAACATTAAGTAGAAAGACGGGACAGCAAGAGTCTGCATCTATCTTGTCCCTAGTCTTTTAATGAAGCAAAAATAATATGAGACTCAAGAAGCTTCCCCAGAGATGCAGGAGAAGTCCCAGGCTAAGAAAACAGATTGCAAAGCAGCAGAGATACAGTAGCTCCTTCCAAAACTTATTATAAAATGCAATGGAGTAGCCACCTGGATTCACATTCCATCCACTTTGCAGTCCACTAATAGCGTGCTGAAGTTCTGCCAGGTTACTCTCATGCTGCAAAGACTTCCATTGCTCCTCAGAAAGAATGGGAAGAACAAATTTGCCCAAGAAGTCCTCTATATCTGGAGGTGAAGGGTCACCCGCAGGAATATAAAGCTTTCTAAAGTGATGGAGCAGGACAGTCCCAGTACTCTGCCCACATTATCTCTAAGCCTACCAATCAAGGCAGTTACTTTCCTGCAATGTACTATTCATGTCAACAAAGCCCCCATTTTGTTCCCATATTTATAGTATTTCAATTTAGTAAACTGCAAGGATCTCTCAATCCTCCCCACTTCTAGCTCACATAGCCTGCTCTCACCAGACAAAACTACTTGTAAACCTAGGAGAGCAAGAGGACTTATGTTGCTTTTTCAGATGACTGATTTGTGTTTCAAGTAATGAAGTAACCACCTCACTATATTTCTAGTCTGTGCTCACATAGCTGATAATCCTACCCTAGACAATGGCCTTCAAAAACCTTCCACCTTGGGAGGAGTGATTCAAGATGGCGGCGGCAAGACTTGTGTAGGTGTAATGCGTTTCCCGCTATGGGTAAAAGGAAAGCTAAGGGTGGCAAAAAGCCCTCTGTAGCTCCTGCGGCTGTACCTCTGGTTTCCTCTGGTCCTTTGGATCCTTTCCTGGTTTGCACACCACACACAGCCAGCAGTACGCCGGCGACATTATACCCAGCTGTCTGCCCCTCGGAGCTGGATAGCTCATCGAGCAGTTTCAGGTTTGTTCAACTGTCGCTGGAGCAGCAGCGTGAAGCAAAGATCCTGTTGTTGGAGTCTTCAAGCTCGTAGGATGTGGCTCCAACGATGGTTGCGCCAATGGATCCTCAAAGGCGGTCTTCTGAGCTTTTGCCAGGGGGAGGTGATTCTCTTCCGGGTCTTTTCTCCAGCCCTCAGAAGCACACGTCTAAAGCCGTGGACTTGGTTCCCGGTGGGATGTCTTCTTCGATGGAGCCTTCGGGAGTTGTGACTCCGACTATGGATGTACCATCTGGCTCTTCAGTCTTTCTGTTACCACGACCTGTTGTTTTCACTTTGGAATCGATTTGGTCGGCGATACAGCAGATGGGTCAATCCTTAGCATCTCAGGTACAATCTATTTCGGCTCAAGTTCCGTCTGCTGCTGCATCAGGGAAACATTGGACTGGAGACCTCTTGGATGTGCAGGGGTCTGTTTCCTTATTGGAAGCAAGAGCTGAACGTATTGAGAACTCTGAAGCTGCCTTGGTTAAAGACGCTATGGGAATGAAATTACGTTTGGAACATTTGGAGAACTTTTCCAGATACCAGAATTTGAGGCTTGTTAATTTTCCTAAGTCTGTGTTGTTACTCCTAAAGAAATGTTTAAAAGATATTTGGTGGAAGTGTTTGGGGCACCTATCGAGTCACACCCCCCTGTATCTAAGATATATTATTTACCAACTGGTCGGAGATCTTCAGGGGAGGGTGTTATTCCTGGGGTTCAACAGGCCGATTCTCTGGACGTTTCCGCTTTGTTGGAAACTTCGGTTGAAGAAGCCTGTAGCCCTTCTACGCTTTTGGTAACTTTTTCATTATCCCATGACAGGGATTGGTTTTTGAAGATGTTTTTCCGCAAACATTTAATTAAATTTAGAGGATTTCTGGTTCGGGTTTATCCCGACCTATGTAAAGAAACACAGACGGAGACGTGAGTTTCTTTTGCTACGTCTAGGGATACAGCAGTTGGGTGGTCAGTTTTTCCTAAAGTTCCCATGCAAATGTTCTGTTAAGTTACAGGCAATTTCCTATGTTTTTTATGACCCATCCCAACTATCGGCGTTTTTGAGCTCCCGGAGGCCTCCTGCAGTAGAGACAGTTAATGCTGCATTAATAGATTAATACTGATTGGCTTCTTGCTTTCGGCTCTACTTTTTTTTTTCCTTCAGATATGGTGTATAGTTTTTCCTTTCACTCTCCTCTAATTGAGAGCTAGTGGGTTGCAGTCATTGATGTGTTAATTCCTATGTGCTTTGCCTTTCTATTTTGCATTACTGACTGCTGCTCTTTTCTATCAGTATATTTATATATGCTTGATTTTTTGTAAAATTTATAAATACAAAATTAAAAAAAAAACACCTTCCACCTTAAAGTAGAGTCAAAAATTTGAGGCCTAAATTCATGAAATTCAGCAATAACCTGGTGTAAAAAAGCCAGAAAATCATGCTGCTCGAGCAGAAAAGTATTCCTTCTTGGCAGCTGACCCAGCTGCACAAGGCCAGTGGAAAGATGGCCAGACAAGTGGCTCTCATTCTCCAAAATGGAAAAAGAAGGAGAGAGGAGCACAAGACATAGTCCAACCTATTATAAGAATTATTCCTGGGTGAGAAAAATGTATAGTCCCTGCAACCAAGGTGAAGAACATGCCAAATATCCTCCATACTCAGATGCTCCACCAGAGCATGGAGAACCTTAGATTCCAGCCCCTGATCCACTCTCTTTTCCCTAGGCGGGCCCACGCCTAAGGGCCAAGTCAAAGGGCCCTTTGGCATGGCCCTATAAAATAAACCCAAGGAAAGTGCTTGTATCCTGACTGTTCATTGGAGCCTCAATTTGAGGCCAGACTCACTGTCTGAATGGACTTATCGTAGCCTCTATTGCGAGCCCAGCCTCACCAATAGAAAGCGTAGTTACTCACCTGTAACAGGTGTTCTCCAGGAGCAGCAGGAATCAGTCCTCACTTATGGGTGACGTCGGCGCCGACGGAGCCCTCGCGGAGCAATTTTCCCCAGCTTTCAAAGAAAGCCTTTGGGAATTGCAGCGCGCATGCGCGGTAGTCTTCCCGCCCGAAGGTGCCATCTTAGCCAGTCAGATGACATAGCTAAAAAAGACAGCATAAAAATTTGCAAAAAGAACATAAGCAGACGATTGCAACTCCAAGGGGAGGAGGGAGGGTAGTGAGGACTGATTCCTGCTGCTCCTGGAGAACACCTGTTACAGGTGAGTAACTACGCTTTCTCCAGGACCAAGCAGGAAGTCAGTCCTCACTTATGGGACTCCCAAGCTCAAGGCTACCGGAGACCCTAAGCACAAAAATGAGCTCCCTCTAGCTCAGCAGCACAGAAGGAAAGAATCTTCGCTGAATTATCACCCACCGGTAGCCCACATCCGGGATGGAGGGTAGGAGTTGCTCAGACCTCAAAGAGATTACGGAGGACTGCCTGTCCGAAAGCACTGTCCCTACGGGACTCCCTCTCGAGACAGTAATGGACCGCAAAAGTCTGGCTCGAAGACCAAGTAGCGGCCCGGCAGATGTCTGCCAGCGGAACAGAGCGGAGGTAAGCCACTGACGTGGCCTTTGCCCGAACGCAATGAGCCGTGACTCGACTTTCTAAGGCGAGTCCGGCTGCCCCATAAGCCCAAGAGATACAGTCCGCAACCCAGATGGACAGAGTACGCTTGGAGACCGGGAGCCCCAATTTATTGGGGTCAAAGGACACAAAAAGCTGCGCAGCTTTACGGTGCTCCCGCGTACGGTCAAGGTAGAAGTTCAACGCCCTTCTACAGTCCAGGGTATGGAGGACCGTCTCAGCTTGGCTGGAGTGTGGTCTGGGAAAGAAGGTTGGAAGTACCACCTCCTGATTCAAGTGAAAAGGGGAGACCACTTTAGGCAGAAACTTTGGGTGAGTCCGTAGGACTACCCTATTCTTGTAGAACCGAGTGTAGGGGGGATCAGACACGAGGGCCTGTAATTCACTTACGCGCCTGGCGGAAGTGAGGGCGATCAAGAACAGCGTTTTCCAAGACAGAAAACGGAGAGAGCAGGTAGCCATAGGTTCAAAAGGCGGACAGGTGATCCGCTGTAAAACCACATTCAGGTCCCAGTCAGGCGCTGGCGGGCGCAGAGGTGGTTTAAGTAGTAGGAGACCTCGGAGAAACCTCGCTACGAGAGGGTCGTTGGAGAGAGGTCTGCCGTCCACCGGCACATGATGTGCGGAAAGAGCACTGAGGTGAACTTTGACGGAGTTGGACTTAAGTCCCAGATTAGAGAGGTGTAGCAAGTACTGTAAGATCACCGACACCGGGCAGGAGAAGGGATCCTGAGACTGTTGGGTACACCAGACTGCAAAGCGACGCCATTTAAGGGCGTAGCATTTGCGGGTAGAAGGCCGTCGCGAAGCCAAGACGACCTCCTCCACCTCTGCCGGCAAGAGGAGAGGAGCAAGGACTACCCTCTCAGCAGCCAGGCCATGAGGTTGAGAGACCTGAGGTTGGGGTGCAGTAGGGACCCCTGATCCTGGGTGAGGAGATCCGGTTGCACCCCCAGAGGGATTGGATCCTCCACCGCCAGTTGCAGCAAGAGCGGAAACCACGGCTGCCTGGGCCAGCGAGGGGCCACCAGGATCATGAAAGCTTTGTCTCGGAGAACCTTGAAAAGGGTCCGAGAGACTAACGGGATGGGAGGGAAAGCGTACAGAAGGCTCCCCGACCATGAGATCAGAAAGGCGTCCGCCGCCACCCGAAGGGGGTGAGGCTGACGAGAGCAGAAGCGAGGAAGCTGCCGGTTGTGAGGACTGGCAAAGAGATCCACTGTGGGGAGGCCCCACCTGAGGAAGAGCTTCTGAACAATCAAGGGGTCCAGACGCCACTCGTGCGGCTGGAGGACCCTGCTGAGTTTGTCCGCCAGGCAATTTTCTTGGCCCGGGAGATAAACTGCCTTGAGGAGAATGCCGTGACTGACGGCCCAAGAGCAGAGCTTCTGTGCCTCCCGGCAGAGGAGGAAGGAGCCCGTGCCCCCCTGCTTGTTCACGTAGAACATGGCAACTTGATTGTCCGTCTGGACAAGGACGGACTGTTGGGAGGTCAGGTGGGAGAAGGCCTTGAGAGCTAGGCGGATCGCCCTGAGCTCCAGGAAGTTGATCTGCTGAGCAGACTCCCACTTGGTCCAGAGGCCCTGAGTACGTGCCTCTTGGCAATGGGCTCCCCAGCCCAGGAGGGATGCATCGGTGGTCAGCACCCGGGTCGGCTGAGGTGACTGGAAAGGCATTCCCAATACCAGGTGCGGCTGCCGGAGCCACCACCGGATAGACGAGACCAGCGGCTCGGAGACGCGCACCAGGTCTGCTAGGCCGCCCGTGGCCTGTCGCCACTGCTGGCGGAGACACCACTGAGCAGGCCGCATATTCAGGCGGGCATTGGGGGTCACATGGACGGTGGAAGCCATATGGCCGAGCAGTCTCAGGAAGCGCCTGGCGGAGACCAGGGGCTGGCTGCGAAAGCGGTCGGCTAGGTCCATGAGCCGCTGAGCCCTGTCGAGCGGTAGGTACGCTCGCGCCTGAGGGGTGTGCAGCCTTGCGCCGATGAACTCGAGATCCTGTGAGGGGAGCAAAGTGGACTTTGCGAAGTTGATGACAAAGCCCAAGTGCTGCAGCAGAGTCACCGTGCGGCACGTGGCGGTGGTGACCTCCTGAGCGGACGCTGCTCTGATGAGCCAGTCGTCGAGGTACGGAAAAACATAGAGGCCGTGAAGCCGGAGATGGGCCGCCACGACCGCGAGACATTTTGTGAAGACTCGCGGTGCGGAGGACAGGCCGAAGGGCAGTACTCTGTACTGGTAATGATTCCCTGCCACCACAAACCTTAGGTATTGGCGGTGGCTTGGGTGGATGAGGATGTGCGTGTAAGCATCCTTTAGATCCAAGGAGCATAGCCAATCTCCCTGCTGGAGGTAGGGCAGAAGGATTCCAAGGGTAAGCATTTTGAACTTCTCCCGCACAAGGAACTTGTTGAGGTTGCGCAAGTCCAGGATGGGTCGGAGGCCTCCTGTTCTCTTTGGTATCAGAAAATACCTTGAATAGAAGCCCTGACCTCTCAGGTGGTGTGGCACCGGTTCCACCGCCTGATCCTGCAGAAGACCTGCTAACTCCTGAAGGAGCAACTCCCTGTGCAGAGGGGGGCGCGGAGGCTCTCCCGGAAAATAGGAGGGAGGGACCTGATGGAAGTGGAGAAGGTAGCCCTCTCGCACGACCTGAAGCACCCAGGCATCTGCGGTGATGCTGGACCACCTGTCGGCGAAGTGAACCAGCCGGCCTCCGGTGCTGGGGGGAACCAGCGGGGGGGGAGAGGCTATGCTGAGCGAGTCAAAAACCCCCACCCTGCTGAGCAGGGGCTGGTGGCGCAGGCTTGGGGGCTTGCTGCCTACGGGACCCGTTACCCCGTCCCTTGGCCTGCTGGCCCTGTTGGGGAGCTGCAGGGGCCTGATAATGGGGGTATTGTTTGTAGGCAGCCGCCTTCCTCGGGTAAAAGGTCTTTTTTCCCGAGCCCTTCTTTTTCTGGGAAGGGGCGGAGGTCTTCCTAGAAAGCCTGGTCCTGGTGAGAGTCTCAGTCTCAATTTGTGCAGCCTTTTCCGCCATGGGCTTGCCAAAGAGGTTTTCGCCTCGGCAGGGGACATCGACCAACTTGTCCTGTACCCAGGGCTCAAGGTCGGACGACTGAAGCCAAGCCTGTCGGCGGGCACCGATGCCGGCTGCGGCTACTCGAGCCGAGGCTTCAAAGCCATCATAGGCTGCCCGGGACATGAACTTTGAGCATTCCCGAATACCTGTGGACAAGGCTAGGAACCTCCGCAAGGGTTCCTCGGACAAACCAGCGGAGAAGCCGGCTAGCTCTTTAGCCAGATCCCTGAGATACATGCCCATGTAGAGCTGGTAAGTCTGGACACGACAGGCGAGCATAGAGCCCTGGAAGCACTTTTTGCCAAGGCCATCCAGGTTACGGGCCTCCCTTCCAGGAGGCACCGAGGAGTGCATCTTCTGGCTCTTAAGACGATGCATGGCCGATTCCACTACCATGGAATGGTGTGGCAACTGCGCCTTTTGAAAGCCAGGGCTCTTGCGGACTCGATAGATAGAATCGACCCGCTTGCTCAGGACCGGCGAGGAGGCCGGACTCTCCCACATGCGGAAGAGTAGTCGTTCCAGCATAGGAGGAACCGGCACAGTAAAGTGCTCCCTCGCGGGAGAGTCATACTGGAGGGCGTCGAGCTCTTCGGCTCGAGGCTCCTCCTCGGGGTCCGCAGGGAAGGCCAAAGCCTTGGCCATATCCCTAACGAAATCCGAGAACCGGGCATCCTCCGGGGGGGACTGCTTCCGAGGCTCGGACTCCGGAGAGTCCGATGGGACACACCGAGTCCGGAAAGAATCAGGTGACTCTTCCTCCTCCGACTCCCAGACCGACTCCGACGAGGACTCGGTGGGGTCGGCTCGGGCAGGGTGCGGCGCCAGCCGCCCCGACGCCGAGGGAGTCGGCGTCGGCGACCTCGGTCCCGAACGGGAGGCCGAGGGCGACCTCGACCGAGGATCGACTCGAGTTCTCATCGACTCGAGGATCGGCTCGGTCTCCGGGGTCGACTTGGACGTCGACGTCCCGGCGGTCGGGGCAGCGACGCCAGCGAAGCCAGCGAGCAGTGCCCGCTGCTGGTCCATGAAGGCAGACAATCTGCTCTCCAAGGCCGTCAACCTGAGTCCGAGCTCAGGCGACCCAGCAGCCCCCGACTCGGGCCCCGACGGCGTCGGGCCCGACGTCGGCTGCGGAGGCGAGTCCAGAAGGACAACAGGACTTACCCGGGCAGGCATCTCCGACTCCAGGCGAGGTCGCTTCGGGAGGTGATCCTTCTCCAAGGACCCGGGGCGGCTGTCGGGGCTATGCGACCTGGCCCTCGCGGAGCCAGGAGCGTCCACCGACGCCGCCCTCGCGGGTTTTTCCTTCCGTCGATGGTCCCCGGAGGGAGAACCCCGGTCGGAGGAGCTCCGTCGACGGTCCGAACTGGAGCCTTTCGACAGTGAGGCCTCCGACGAGGTCCGGGTACGGCTGGGGTCAGCGAAGATTCTTTCGCGCTGATGCCGCCGACTTCTCAACGCCTTCGAGGACAGTTTGCTGCAGGGCCCACAGATCAGTTCCTCGTGATCTGGGCCCAGGCAGCGGAGGCAAAGGTCGTGTGAGTCGGTGAGTGACATATTTCGGTCACACCGACCACACCGCTTAAAGCCACTGGCAGCCATCGGGGGAAAAAGGGCCCCTGCGAGGTCAAAGGACCGGGCTGCCAGGGAAAAAACGAAAACGAAAACTGACTAAGTCAGAAAAACCGAAAAACCGTTAGAGGACTCGAGACCGGCGTCGCGAGTCCGGGCGGGAAAACGACCGGCGTCGAACCGAAAGAAAAAAGGATAAATACAGAGGAAAATCAACTTTTTCGCGGGGACAAGACGGGGACGTCTGTAGGGCTCCGCGGAAAAAAGAAGACTGGCTAAGATGGCACCTTCGGGCGGGAAGACTACCGCGCATGCGCGCTGCAATTCCCAAAGGCTTTCTTTGAAAGCTGGGGAAAATTGCTCCGCGAGGGCTCCGTCGGCGCCGACGTCACCCATAAGTGAGGACTGACTTCCTGCTTGGTCCTGGAGAACAGACACCTACTTGAGGTAAGCAATCATACGCCAGCCTTACCCATACTACTCCCTGACTCATCACTAAATACAGCCTGCCACATGGCTCTTGCAAATCTAAATACCCCAAACAATTCACTTTCCAAAGATGTGTGCTTAACATTCACGGCACCCTATGCCTACTAAGTGCATAGCATTACTATTACCCCTTATATACGAAATGTTATGTCTCACAGCATGTTCAGGTCACATTCCAATTATTTGGGGATATGGCTGTCATGGAATAAAAAACCCATTCTACAAAATAAGAAACAGAGGTCAAAGCTCCCTTGTGCATATTCCATTATACTGAAGCATGATACTAATGCTGCAAATAAGCCTCCCCACCTAAAGGGCATAGTAATCAATGCATGCTCAGCCAGAACTAAGATCTGAATCCTCACCAACTACCTAGTGGAGCATGACCTAGACATTATGGGAGTCATTCTGAAACACAAATAAGCCGTGTGGATGTGCACGAGAGATGGATATCGGGTAAACAGGTCCAAATCCATATCCCGGAAAGTGATCCCCATATACATACATGCTGTGAAGGTGGGGATCTCAGAATGAACACATTAGGGGCGGAACAGGGGCGTGGCATGCCGCGGTGAATTATAAAGTGTATACAGGTCATACCTGTGTATGTCCAGCATGTGCACTGCAGATGTCTACAGTAGACCAGCAGAAATGTGATATAAGAGCAGGACTTTGAAAAAAAATGAGCTCAGCACATATAGCCACTGTGACTGGAATAGGAGCAACCACTATGGCTGTAACCAGGAAAACCCATCTAGAAGGGAGCAGCTGCCAAGCCTATGGCAACCTGTGGCATATAAAGGATGCAAACGTGAGCAGCCTTGCAGAATGAGGCATAAGGAGATGTGGAGACAAGTAGGTGTGATGCAAAACCATTTATTCATGGCAGAAGCAGAGGAACAGCACCCCCCTCCAAAGGCATATCACATCACAAATGCCACACATCACACCCATATGCAAATAGAGACCACAAGTGTGCCCACATTCCCATGCTTCCCACATATCCAACTGCACATCACTTGCAGCCATCCCCACACCCCCACACCTACAGAACAGCAATCCCACCCCTTCCCAAGCACACACACTAGGCCCCCCCATGTGACAGCTACTTTGCCCCCCCAACCCTTGCCCTTCCCCTGGCCCTCCCACTCCCAGAGGGCACCTGCCCATGTGCTGTGCGATAGTTCGCACAGGTATGGATGGGGTGTGTCATTGGACCCCAAACTGCTGCTGTCTCCACTCTCCTCCACCAGACCGTCATGGAAGGGTGGGATGATCAACGGAGACCCCATGCCCCGATGAACAGGGCCCAAAATACTGAATGGTGCTGTGGTGGCTGAGTCTGCTGCTGAAACAGCCCTCGCACTGATTTGTGTGCAGACTCTGCTGGAGGAAGGCAGACTCTGGTGCAGGAGGACTTGTGATGGAAGAGGCACCAGCAGCAGCAGCACACCAACCGCTGGTGAGAGCTGAACCTGGGGCCACTGGCTGGGAAGTTTCATGGCACAGCATAGGGATAGGGATGGGGATGGGGATGGGGCAGTCCCAGGCGATCAGTGCTTGCATTGAAGCAGCACACAGATGCATCCAGGTGCTCAGTAGCAGCCAACTGGTGCGCTTGCGGGGCCACACTACAGCGTAACAGTTCTAGCTTTGCACATCTCCATTCAACATTTGACTAGTTTAGGGCCAGCAGTCGCTCAGCACATAGTAGCAGCTGCTCCGAAATGTGCTAGTGGCAGCAATGACGACTTTGAGCTGCACCCTGCCTCTCAGGGGGCTCAGGTGAGAGTGCCAGCTGGTCCACATCACTACCTGGACCCACATCCCCCTGCACCCATCACACACGCAGATGAATGTCTGTGTAGCAGAGAACATAAAAAGCACAGTTACTTACCTGTAACAGGTGATCTCTGGGAACAGCAGGAATTAGTCTTCACATATGGGTACGTCGGTACCGACGGAGCCTGCACGGGAATGCTGCCCAGCTTCCAATCAGAAAGCTTTTGGCAGCATCCCTCGCGCCTGCGCGCTGACTTCCCGCCTTCTCCAGAGCCTCTCTTCAGTTGAGTTTCAAAGCTGAGACAAAGGCGAGGAGAGAAAGGAAGAAGATAAAGAGATGCAACTCCCAGGGGAGGTGGGAGGGTTGTGAAGACTAATTCCTGCTGTTCCCAGAGATCACCTGTTACAGGTAAGTAACTGTGCTATCTCCAGGAACAAGCAGGAATGAGTCTTCACATATGGGGACTCCATAGCTAGGGATGCCAGGGGGAGATCCCATAAAAATGCAGAGGCCTTGGCCAGGGATGCATTTTGTCTCCAGGAATTCCCGGCATCCTTCGTGGGATGGAGGGCAGGAGTTGACAATAAAGGAGCTGTGAAGAAAGAAACAGCATAGCCAAGGACTATAGGGGAGAAGTCCTTGGTATATATGATAAGTAACATTAAGCACATTTAATGTACACTTAAAATATGCAGCTTACCTACTGAATCGTAGGAAGTCGAGAGCATGATGGAGTCTACTGGATAAGCAGTGGCGGAATCTTCAAAGTGACCTCACAGCAGTGAGGATGAAGGTCCAGACCTGGAGGTAGCAGACGATCCAGGTGTCAACTGGGTAGGATTAGACGTCAGGTCTTCAATGGAAAGCTTTATGGGAAAAAGCTGAAAACTCCTTTAGGCATAAAGTCATTAACAATGAAGGCTAAAGGAAGAAGACTGACGGAGGTAGAGAACTAGCCCAGTCCTGGCAGGAAGAAGGGGAGTGGAAAAAAACCCTATTCCCAAGGAGAACAGTTGTCTACTCAAGATAAAGATGTACACTATTTTTCCTAGCTGGCGAGAGATAGGAAAAAATAGTGAAGCTTGATGCTTCAAGGACTTAAAGAAAAAATGGAAGATGTTAGCACCACAGTAGTTATTGGTGCCTAACAGTTCCTGCATCATAATATGGTATGCAAGTAGGGCGATAGACTGTCTAAACCCTCTAGAAGGTAAAACATTTAGTATAGACAGTAAGAGTTATAGTGTGTAAGACATATCAACCCTTGAGAAGCCCTCCAACAGACACATATATATACAGATATATATATATATGTGGATGGAATATATATATATATATATATGTATAGATATATACATATGTCCATATGTGTATATTAGGATATGGGTGGAGAAATGTATCAAAATATATATACATTGGTGGGGCATGGAATTGCACCACCAGGGTAATGAGATAGGTATGTAGACATATATGGAGATGCTACATACAAGATAGAGATTGAAGATACATATCTACCACCCAGCCCCATAGTTGTATATGGGGAATATAAAAGAAAAGATTCTCTGCTCCACAAGAGGGTGAACCCACTTGGGATATGTGTAAAGAATCTATTTCCGTGGATTGAGAGAATCCAGTAAGATAATATGATGTTTGCGTGAGAACAGATGATGATATCAGTCTGTAAAGAACAAGGCGGGAGTTGCAAAGAACACTGACATGGCAGATGTTCAGCAACGCAAGAAGATATCAGAGGGACCTGCTGGAGGGACCCAGAGGGAGCATGCGTAAACATCAGCCTTGGATCTTCACGCAGAAGAACTTATATATCATACCAACAGCCCAGACCAGAGGGTTTGGAGAACCCTCATAGGCATGGGAAGGAATTAAGCTTTTCCCTACTGATAGCTTCAGAGATAAGGTTAATGCTCTAAAATAAGGCCCTCATAGTAGAAAGCTTCTCTGAGAGTGCAGAGAGCATTGTGCAGGAGAAAGAGGAGATAAACTGACTGAAGTCAGTGGTATTGCCATATCCTAAGAGAGGAGATGGAGGAAGATTGTGAAAAAGCCAAAAAGTAGGAGGATCCAAGTTAGCTGAGGAGCAGCCTGGAATCACTACTGAGGCTAGATAAACCTTGGAACAAGGGACTGGAACTAAAAAGTACCAGTAACACAATCATTGTAACTCCTGCAGGCACAGCTGGTGATAGAAACCAGCAGAGAGATTGTACTGTGCCCATTTAAGAATAAGAGACAAGGAAGGAGAGGAGGCATCTCCTGTCTCTTTTTGAGGATTAAGCGTGCTAAGAAGCTTCTCAGTATGGTACCTCTCAACCAGGAAGAAGTCCTGTAGAGAGGGTAGGCAAGTAAGTGGAGGGTGACGTACCCTCAGGGTAAGTGCAACTTGAAGGAAAAAAAATGTTCAAAGTGGGACAGAACTATCAGGGGATAGTAGTAACTGCTCCTCTAGAGAGTAAAGGAGGAGAAGTGCGTAGTCCCTGAACAAGAATGTTCCGACATCTTAGTACACTGAGAAAGAAAAGCACAGTGAAGCAACTTCTAATAGGTAGAAGTGAACTGCAGACTATAATTCTCAGCCCCTATGGTTGTTGGGAATGCTGAGAGTGGCCAGAGCTGGAGGACTTCAGACTAGGCTGAGGTGTCCCTTGCTTAGGTACCTCTGAATGATGGGCAGGAGAGGAATGAAACTTTCTTTTCTTAGGGAAAGAAGGTTTGGTAGGACATTTCCTACCCCTCGAAGAATGGGATGGCTTAGAATGGTCTGTAGTGGAAGGAGAGTCAGTGGAGCATTGAGCAACCTGACGTAAAGCCTTCTTACCAAAAAGACCGTCTCCTGTACAAGGAGAATGAGCCAGTATAGTTTGTGCCCGGCTATTCAAGTCTGAAGCTTCGAGCCAGGCTCTGCGACATGCTACAATGGCAATAGCAGAGGATCTGCTAACAGACTCAAAAGAGTCTAGAAGCACGAGACAGAAACCAGGATATATTCCGGCTATGATTGATGAGCAAGGAATAATCAGTAGCCTTCGGCTCTGGCAAAAAAGGGGTCAAGAGAGACAATTTCTCTGTGACCTCCTGGAGTGTTAGACTCATGTGGAAAATATATGAAAGAATTCTGGAGGCCAGCATAGATGTTTGGAAGGCTTGACGACCAAAAGCATCGAGTGTTCTTGAAGAACGACCTGGCGGATAAGAAGAATGCATCTTCTTGCTCTTAGCCTTCCTCAGTGCTGATTGTACTACCAGGGAACGATGAGGAAGTTGCGGCTTCTGAAATCCTGGAGAGGGAGGCACTCGGTACCGAACCTCAGTAGCTGTGGAAGCTAGAGGAAGCGGTAAGGGTGATTTCCAAACCCTCAGAAGGAGATCCTGCAGAGCAGGATGTAAAGGAAGCATGATATTTTCCAGTTGTGCCGGTGGGCTATGAGTATCAGCACAACCAGGGATAGAGATATTAAGAAAGGTTGCCATGTCTCGGAGAAAAGTCTGAAAAGACTGATCCCCTATGGGAACCATCCCTGGTAAGGCCAAAGAAAGAGGCTGAGCACCAGAGGACGTACCATGGTGTGAAGCAAACGACGTAGTAGATGGACCGGGATACTGGCGTGTTAACTCAGAGGCAGTAGGTACTGCATCAGCAATGCCAGGTATCGGTTCCAACGGAGGCATCGACATCGATTGTGATACAGGACCAGCGGTCAAAGTTGTCATCGGGGACTGCTGCAGTGGTACCGAGATCATGAGTTTAGAGTTATAGCTAGGATCTGCGGAACTGCTTATCTGGAAGCGAGCGGAGTCGGTTCCAGGACGCGTCGGTACCCAGTCCTCGAGACTAGAATTCGATTCAAGACTCGGCATCGATGGAAGCGAGTCTATCGATGCATGCCTCGAGGGTACCGACGTCAGTGGCAGTATCGGCGATGCCGATACCAATAAAGCAGTCTGGGTTACATCGATCGGTCCCGAAGGTACCGAGGATACCCGATGATACCCACCTGCGAGAAACAGGTTACTGCATCCCGATGTCGTAGCCAGGGCATCGGAACCGCTCGACGGCGGTACCGTCTCCGAGCATGGCTGGGATATAGAAATGTCCATGCGTAGCGTATCGATCGGCCCCAAAGGTACCGAGGACGCTTGAGGACGATCCCTGGTGGCGAGTGGAACACTCGACACCGGTGCCGATGCCGGGGTATCGGTACCGCTCGAAGCGGATACCACCACCGGACACGGTGGGGATCGAGGGAAGTCAATCTGAAGCGTATTGATCGGCCCCGAAGGTACCGAGGACGCCAGATGACGATCCCTGGTGAAGAGTGGAACACTCGACACCGGTGCCGATGCCGGGGGATCGGTACCGCTCGAAGCGGATACCACCCCCGAGCATGGCTCAGGTATGTTCTGTGAGGGGTGAGCCCCAGGAACAACCTGAAACCCCTTTAACGCTTTGGAGCCCATAGACTCCCGCAGGGGTAATGCCAATGGATTCTTGAGGGTAAGGCCGGAGCCGTCACCATGCTGGGCATGGGACATACCACTCAAGCATTGACTAGTCTTAACAGACTGTTTGTGGGTTACCTGATCCTGTGAAATGGAGAAACCGGGTACCCTCACTGCCGAGGAAAAAACGGCATCGAGGGAAACTTTAAAAACTGAAGGTTTCCTCACAAAAATACCTCCTGACATGTCAGGGGAAAAAGAGTCAGGACCCACACAGTTGAGACACCAGTTATTGGAGTCTAAAAAGGAAACAAGTGTTTCCACATCGAATGCACTTCTTAGGAAAAGAAGGCTCCCTGAGGCTTGGTAGGCCTAACAAGTTAAGGCAGAAAAAACTGAAGAAAAAGTTTCTCAGAATTTAGGCAAAAATCCACCGGCGGTACCGGTGGCGGCGGGAAATACAGCCGCGACCACAAGAAAACAAAAAACTAAAGAAATTAAGTAAAAAGAAAAGTTTTTGCGGTGACAGGAAGGACGTCCTGCCGGCTCCGCGGAAAAACGAAAACTGAAGAGAGGCTCTGGAGAAGGCGGGAAGTCAGCGCGCAGGCGCGAGGGATGCTGCCAAAAGCTTTCTGATTGGAAGCTGGGCAGCATTCCCGTGCAGGCTCCGTCGGTACCGACGTACCCATATGTGAAGACTCATTCCTGCTTGTTCCTGGAGATCATCAGATACCACTGAAATAGGAAAACAGTGTTAGAGGGGGGCTGGTGTCCCAGTGTGTCATACAGCAATGTGAAACAGGGAACCACCACAACGCAGCATGCCAGACCCGTAACCACAAAGCCCCACAAATAGCCAACAGAGCCTCACATGGCTGAGCAACATACCCTCAGAATGCCCCAATTCCACACTCTCAGATATCAGTGCATGCCTTCTATGACGTGCGCCATTACAGATGCCCACCCCGATACCACCTGTTGTGCCTGCAGAAGTGTGGCAGGTGCAGATCCCATAAAACACACAAAACTGCAACAGCCAGTCAACATAAGGAATACAGCAAATCACAGCAGCAGCAACGAACACCTTACACAAGAAAAAGCTGTCTACCGATAACCAGATTAATATGAATAAAATACAGTCTCTAAAATGCTTGTATGCAAATACTAGAAGTCTAAAAAATAAGAAGGGAGAGTTAGAATACATAGCACTAAATGAGAAGTTAGATATGATTGGTATCTCAGAGACATGGTGGACGGAAGACAACCAGTGGGACACTGATATCTGGGTACAAATTATATCGTAATGATAGAGCTGATCAAATTGGTGGAGGGGTTGTGCTCTATGTCAGAGAGGGCATTGAGTCACAAAGGATTAAAGTTTTGCAGGAAACAAAATTTTCTATAGAATCTCTATGGATTGAAATTCCATGTAAAAAGGGGAAGACGATGGCAGTGGGGTTCTACTATCAACCGCCTGGCCAGAATGAACAAATGGATGATGAAATGCTCAAAGAAATCAGGGAAGCTAACAAAAGTTACAGAATGATAATAATAATAGGTCATTTCAATTACCCCGGTATTGACTGGGTCAGTGTCACAGCAGGACATGCTAGGGAGATTAAGCTTCTAGATGAAATAACTGACTGCTTCTTGGAGCATCTGGTTCATGAACCGACCAGAAGGGAAGCCATTTTGGACTTAGTCCTTAGTGGATCACCAGATCTGGTGCAAGAGATAAGGGTGTTGGGGCCACTTGGTAATAGTGATCATAGCATGATTGCGTTTGATTTAATTAATGGAGGAGGGATGGTAAGGAAATCCACAGTACTACCTTTTAACTTTCAAAAGAGAGACTATGATAAAATGAAAATAGTTAAGAAAAATCTAAAAGGAGCAGTTGCAAAGGTCAAAGACTTACATCAAGCTTGGGTGTTGTTGAAAAATACTATCTTGGAAGCCCAGACCAGCTGTATTCCACGCTTTAAGAAAAGTGGAAGGAAGTCCAAAAACCTGCCAGCATGGTTTAAAGGTGAGGTCAGAGAGCTGTTACCAAAAAAGCATCTTTCAGGAAATAGAATAAAGTGCCAAATGACGAAAACTGGAAACAGCACAAGCACTCGCAAGTTAAATACAAGGCATTGATAAGGCAGGCAGAGAGAGAATTTGAGAAGAAACTTGCTGTGGAAGCAAAAACGCGTAATAAAGACTTTTTCAAGTACATTCATAGCAAAAAACCTGTGAGAGAGTCAGTTGGACCATTAGATGATAGAGGGGTAAAAGGGGCAGTAAGAGGGGACAAGGCTATAGCGGAGAGGCTGAATGAATTCTTTGCTTCGGTCTTTACTGAGGAAGATGTAGGGATGTTACCCATGACTGAAGTGGTATTTAAAGGTGATACTGCAGAGGAATTGAAAGAAATATCGATACACCAGGAAGATGTGTTACAACTATTTGATAAACTGAAGAGTAGCAAATCACCTGGACTGGATGATATATATCCAAGGGTGATGAAAGAACTGATATATGAAATTGCAGACCTGCAAATTAGTAATCTGTGAACTATCATTAAAATTATCTGTAATACCTGAAGATTGGAGGATCGCCAATGTCACGCAAAGTTTTAAAAAGGGTTCCAAGGGTGATCCGGGAAACTATAGACTGGTGAGCCTGACGTCAGTACCGGTAAAAATGGAACAAACAATCATAAAGAACAAAATTACTCAGCATGCAGACAGTCATGGCCTAATGGGAGATAGCCAACATGGCTTTAGAAAAGGAAGATCTTGTCTTACTAATCTGTTATATTTTTTTGAAGGTGTGAATAAACAGATGGACAAAGGTGAGTCTGTTGACATAGTGTATCTGGACTTTCAGAAAGCCTTTCACAAGGTCCCTCATTAGAAACCTTTGGCAAAACTAAAGAGTCATGGGATAGGGGGCAGTGTACTATTGTGGATCAGGAACTGGTTAAAAGATAGAAAGCAGAGGGCAGGGCTAAATGGCCAGTTTTCACAGTGGTGAAAGGTGAATAGTGGTGTACCCCAGGGATCTGTGCTGGGTCCGCTGCTTTTTGACATATTCATAAACGACCTGGAAAAGGGAATAACGAGTGAGGTTATCAAATTTGCAGATGACACAAAACTTTTAAAGTTGTTAAAACCCAAGAGGATTGTGGAAAATTGCAAGAGGATCTTGATAAATTGAAAGACTGGGCATCCAAATGGCAGATGAAATTTAATGTGGACAAGTGCAAAGTTATGCACCTAGGGATGAACAACCCAAACCATGGTTACACGATGCAAGGTTCCACATTAGGAACCACCACCCAGGAAAAAGATTTAGGCGTCATTGTGGATAACATGTTAAAACCCTCGGCCCAGTGTGCAGCGGCGGCCAAGAGAACAAATAGAATGCTAGGTATCATAAGGAAAGGAATGGAAAATAAAACAAAAGATATTATAATGCCTCTATATCGTTCCATGGTGAGACTGCACCTTGAATATTGTGTGCAATTCTGGTCGCCTTATCTTAAAAAGGATATAGCGTTATTAGAAAAGGTTCAGAGAAGAGCCACCAAAATGGTAAAGGGGATGGAAGGATACTCCTATGAAGAAAGGCTAAAAAGGTTAGGGCTCTTTAACCTGGAAAAGAGACGGCTGATGGGAGATATGATAGAAGTCTATAAATTAATGAATGGAGTGGAACGGGTAAACGTAGATCGATTGTTTACGTTATCAGAATATAGAAAGACTAGGGGGACATGCAATGAAGCTACAGGGTAAACTATTTAAGACTAATTAAAGTAAATATTTTTTCACTCAACGTGTAATCAAACTCTGGAATTTGTTACTGGAGAATGTAGTAAAGGCTGTTAGTGTAGCTGGGTTTAAAAAAGCTTTAGACAAGTTCCTGGAGGAAAGGTCAATAAACCATTATTAAGAAGGGACCCATGATATCAATGCTTGACCCAATACAAGCATTGTGGAATCTGTGTCTTTTGGGGAAACTGCTAGGTATGTATGAACTGGATTGGCCACTGTTGGAAATAGGATACTGTGCTTGATGGACCTTGGTCTGACCCAGTATGGCATATCTTATGTTCTTATATACTGATACCTAAAAGGTACGACCACTGCATGGGGACAAATCACAAACAGTCACAGAAAAACCCTTACATATAATTAAACTATACTCAAATAGTAATAATGAAAAGATTTCATGGCTTAATTGGGACTAAATCCTTTATAATAAAAATCTGCTCCAATAAAAACCCTTAAGAGATGCAGACAAAAATATTCCAATAAATGGTTCCAATATAAAAATTAAACATTGAAAACGAGGAGAAAAGGTCCCGGTCTAAATGATCACCCTCAAAATGGCTAGAAATTAATCTTGCCCAAAGGGGAAAGTGCCATTCATGCCTATCAAAGGCCATAAAACTCCCTGGATCAGATACAAAGTATTACAATATATTATGAACCGCTGAAGTAACCAATTGTAGAGTCTAATTCTTTAAGTTGTAATCTTTGCTGTCCACAAAATAATAAAATTTTATATAACCCATGAAAAACTCTGTTCAGTCATTTAAGATTACATTTAATCGGCATTCAACCAATCAAATTCGCTGAAGGCTAAGGTCTACGGTGTCATAGGTTCTTCTCTTTGGTTCAGGAGCGAGTTTTAAGGGGCCTGGTGACGTCAGATGCCAAAGCTAGAAGGCAATCAATCTTGACACGATGAACAGCAGCCCCTGATGAAACCGCTGGCGAAACAGAAATCTTCGTAGGATGTGAGACGTGAGGTTCTTGAGAAATGCAGTCTGGCTTTCTCAGCTAAGCAGAATATTAAATGAATTATAGAAAAAGAATTCATATTGTGGAGAGCAAAGATTGAAACATAAGAAATGAAAATCTAAAAATAGTTACCTCAAAGGATGATAATAACGTGTAATACATTGTAATTGATTCGAGAAGTGTTTCGGCCTCTGATGGTCATGGATGGCACATTCCCCTGTGGGCAAGAATCATCTCTAGCCAAACTGAGGGAGATCACTTAGACTGAGGCCTTCTCTCCTCTTTTGTGCTACTTATTTTTTATCTGTGAAGCATTTGTTGGTAAATTTTTGTCTGCATCTGTAACAATTTTTATTGGTGCAGATATTTATTATAGAAGAATTAGTCCCAATTAAGCCATGGATTATTTTCATTATTAATATGTGAGTAAAGTTTAGTGATATTGAAGGGTTTTTCTGTGAATGATTGTGAAAAGTGATGATGCAGGAATCAAGCCCCTGACCTGTGGGTTATGAGACAGTTGCTCCAACCTCCAACCCCCCACTCCCTGAAAAGGGCTATCCCAGACCAGACTGTGTATGCTGTCCATTTATAATGCAAAGCCGCAGTTGCTGGGGACCAGAACAGTCCCCTTGTTACTGAATAGTGACGTCAGGGCATGTTGTATTAGCATCACTGTATGGCAACTAGCATTGTACCCATAGATATGGCTGGGTGTAGCAGCATGGACCACCCATGTAGAAACATGAGGAGACAATAAACTGTAGGACACATGCCGCACACTGTTTGTCTGAGAACCATGTGTATGTACAGCGAGGCCAAAGTCAAGCTGCTGAATAATAGCAAAACCAACCCCCAGTGTCAGCTAGCAGGAGCATGATGTTCAAACCTAGCTCATCTGGGCCCAGGGCACACCCACCACCTCACAACAGCATTACTAGGAGGCACATAGCAGCTAAACAGATAGATCAGTGGGTAGCACAACACATATGAATCCGAAACATCACAGTTTTGGAGAAAAGAAGTGGGTCCACAACACAACACGTAGACAAACAGCATAGCACAGGTCTGTCACACAGGTACAATTGACAGGCTGTCTGGGAAAACAGAACATGGGTGGCACATCTCCAGCAATGTGACTCACCACACATCTCTGAGACAAGTGTATTCCTTCCCATATCTATGCAGGTCCTATCTATGAAGGACTTGTTGATGATCCCCATTGTCTATCCCTGCATGCCAGCAGAACAGCGGTATAATTGGGCACACAGGAAACCAGGGGCATCGTAGAGTGGACCTTTGGACAACTGAAGAGCTGCTTATGATGCCTGGATCACTCAGGCGGTGAGCTACTGTACAAGCCAGTGAAGGTGTGCCAGATATTCCTTGCCTGCTGTATGCTCCACTACTATGCACTATGGCGCAGGCAGCCCATGCTAAATGGGACGGACATACCCCTGGAGGACAATGATGATGAAACTGTTGCCCCACAGGTGCCCTATGGACAGGCCTACAGGAGAGGATTTGTGTTTCACCAGAACCTGGTGCAAACACACGTTGCATGAGGGACAAGGAGCCACCTGTTGAGGGCAGGTGGAGGGAGGAGGTGGTACAGGAAGGGAGGGATATGGGCTGGAGGGGAGGGTGGATAGGAGGGGGCAGGGGGAGTAGGTTGGGATGGGAGTGGCATGGGGGTGGGGGTGATGTGGGGGGAGCTTGGCAGGCCCCACTCAGGTGTGTGTCATGCGCATCATGGACAATTAAACCTGGATGTATCTGACCAGCACAAACAGCACCTATCAACGGTAGCATGGCTGCCCTCTCAAGGCACAGCATCACAGTCCCAAATGTCAGTTGCACAACTGAGAGAGTCCATAGATGTGCACTCCATGTCGCTGCCCAGTATGGATCATGCATACCTTTCCTAAGCAGAACAGATACAGGTATAGGAGACAAGGATACAAACATGAAGGGGCCTGGTGCAGGTGTTCTTTCCAGTTCACATGTCTGTTCCAGACAAGTATTGTTGACTGCAATGTTGCCATCTCTTGGCCCTGCAGCATGTCTGTCCTTGTTCCCAGTGGCGACAGTGTACAGCTTATGCCCCTGCACCATGGCAGGCATGACAGTCCAGGACACTTTGTCCACTTCCATGTTCCTGTCTGTCCCTCACTTGCTGCATGCCCCTACCTAGGCTACTCCATGTCTCACAGTTGGCTGGGCTACAGCCTGTTGCTTCCAGGCTCTGCAGTTACATATGCATTACAGTCACTGGGTCAGAGATGACATTGATACAGATATGTGCATCCATGAAACACAGTACGCAGATCATCACTATTTAGCCCTCAGGTTGGGAATGGTGCTTAATTACACATTGCACCAGTGGTAGCAACACCAGTCCATTACATGGCATGGCTTTGCCACCAGGTGCACAGATAGACAGTTGGAGAGGGGCCTCCCAACTATATATGGTGTCAAGGGGATTGCTAACTGTGTGGTGGTTTCAGTGTTCACTGCTCTGCCCACATGATATTCAGGGGGTGGCGCCCTGCTTCCTATTTCCCTATTCAGAGCCCTGTTTTGGGTGTCCATACATTTTGTGCTGTTGTCTCACTATGTATACACTTTCTGGGTCCATAGGAAACACTGGGCAGTGGCTTTTGCATCCCGTCACTCACATTTGGGTTTTTCAGTGGTGCTGCATTCCTTACTGTCTGCCCTTTTGTTGTTCCTCCACATTCATTCATCCTGCACATAGCTGGCCCCTCTCTTTCGTGCCCTCTCTGTGTGCCTCCCTTTGTGATTGCCTGTTTTCATCTATGTCTACCAGCTTTACCGCTATGTCTGTACTTAATGAGCTAGGGTGTTCCTGATCCTTTCCCAGCCCCTGTGTGCTGCAGCATGGGCTGGCCTTCTATGTCCTGTGGGAAGCAGCACCTCCTCCTCCTACAGAACAGGTCTACAGAGCAGGCGAGTCTCCTGCTGAGTTTGGCTGCCTCGTTGCCATTGTTTTTCCTCCGTGGTCTGGATTTCCCTGCAGTGGGAGGGGGGAACTACTCCATCCTGTTATCTATTTCACGTGGGTACATTTTCGGGAGTTACACATGGATGGCGGACTCACCAGACTCAGGTGTGGTTGTAGATGGGCAGTTCACATACACTGCAGGGGCAGTTTCGATAGACAGCAGGGGGACACATTTTTGGTGTTGACATGTACAGGGCTTGCACGCCCAACGGGATCCATTGTATGTGTAGGTGCGGATACATCTTCGGGGCAATTCCATAAGCACGTGTGTGTACATACACACACCTATGGAATTGCCACTGGGAGATGCCCGTTTCCGACGTGCACATCACCGGAGCTAGCCATCCTTTCCTGAATTGGTCTCCACATGCGTTAACTAAATCCTGGTTCACCGAAACAGACATCTTAATAAATCAGCTCAAATTACCAAATTATGACATATTTAACTGCCCAAGATCTGGGCGTAGAGGCAGTGGTGTATTCATTCAAAGTAACCTACAATTCAATCAAATATCAGCAACCAGTATGGATGGCCTAGACATAATTATGGTAATTCATTATATCAAGGACTACCTAAACAGGCAATTTATCCACTCCAGCTAGTGCAAAATACTACAGCCTGTATTATTACTGGTACAGCAAAAAATGAGCATATCACACCTATATTACAAAAAATGCATTGGCTACCAATAATTGTTCGGTTAAGGTTTGTGACATGGTGGGTCCCTCCAGCCCTTTAGAAAGAGCCAAAAAGGAAGAACTAGAAGCAGTGCTGGGTGGTAAACAAAAGCACATGGCTTCTAGTCGCCACGGAAACCAGACACAAGGGGGAGAAACACGCCCTTGCTGCCAGTTAGCTCAAGAGTCACGAGCTGAATTAGAGCACCTGCTAGGAGGAGGAGTCAGGCACTGCCCTAGAAGTCAGACACATAAAGAAGCCTCAGTAGAGAGGAAGGGGGGTCATTGGGAGCTCCACAAAAAGCTCCATCACAAGCTCAGCTGGGAGTTCAGCTACAAGGCCAGCCAAGGGTTCCGGTAAGAGGCCAGCCAAGTGAGCAGTTAGCAGATCAGCTAACAGACCAAGAGGAGGACCAGGGAGGAGTCCGAGTTCCAGGCCAAGGCAGAGCTACAGGCAGAGTCCCAGTCCAGAACCGGGGGAGAGAAACCGTGGCACGCCTAACGGAACGCTCAGTAAGGCAGAGAAAAAGCCCAGAACCACAGCCAAGTTTAAGAGCAGAGAGAGAGCCATTTATAAAGCTTTATTCCAGAGAAGAAGATAGCAGAAGCAGGCCCGACTGTCTGCAGTATTGTAAGAATAACCAGGAGAAGAGAAAGCCAGGAAGGAAATTCCAACACTTTTCACAAACCAGGTTTTGAATCCACAGCTGTTTCAAAAGTTCAAAGAAAACAGTTTGCAAGCAGGCAAAGAGGTAAGCCCAAAGACTGGGTTTTAAATAGGGCTGTTGACAACCAGTGTGATATTAGTTATCCAGAAGGTTGGGACTGTGTTTATAATACCTGTACTGATAATGACCATTTGCAGCAATACCTGATTCAGGAATATGACATAAAGCCCATGACAGAGAGGAGGGGCGTGGCCCCAGAAACAATGTTACAAACATTCTTACCTAACTCCCATGAGGAGCTAATGGAAACGAAGCCAGGGCTAGGAAATGTATCCGAGGAATTGATGGATTGTACGATTACATAGTCAGATGAAATATATTCCCTGCGCTGAATTTAAGCATTGCAGAAAACTGCAGACGTTTAAGATAAAAAGCACAGAGCTGTGAGGAACAGAACTGTTTTACTCTAATTGCTGGAAAGCAAATGTTTGTTGCTGAAATTAAGCTATTTCTGTTGGAGACTTTTATTTTGTCCTTTGCCAGAAGTATATGGTTTTGTTACCTCTGTTTTCCATGCTGAAATCCGCCCGGAAGGGAAATAAATCCTGTTTGCTGAAAACCACTGAGTTCACACTACTCTTCATTGGACAGTGAAAAACTACATTTCCCAGGGGGCTTTGCCTCATGAAAAAGTCAAGTAGCTGTTCAGGAAGGATAACAGGTCGCTTAAACCCTACATGCTTTTGCTGGGGGCACTATAGGCGCAGTTACAAGTTACAGGTTTCAAACTATTACAAATAATTTCAAGATCATTAACCAATGCACAGAAGATGTTCTCCATCCCTTGTTAATTAAAGACACAAACAACCATCACAGGAGATCAAGCAGTAACAATAAATTACGTACACCAATTGGATTTCAAAAAACAAAACAATTTACCTCTGCCAGAGCTTTATCATTATCAGCACCAGCCCTTTGGAACTCACTCCCGGATGATTTACGGGCCACAAAAGATTTAAAAGACTTCCGAAAATCACTTAAAACCTTCCTATTCATGGAATATTATGATCAACCAGACAGTGAACTTCATTAACAACACATGACTGTAATCATAAAGTATTGTTATAATAAGTAATTTTATAGTATCCCTTTGTAAGATGTATTACCTCTTATCCAATGTTATGTCACTCCTTATTTTTGTAATTTATTTTGTGTAACCCACCACTTTGATTGTAGGAAAAAGTGGTATACAAATCTAAATAAATAAATAATCACAATACTAAACAAACGTCCTTATTTCTAAACCTACAGATCACCCACTGCAAGCAGTGAACAGCTAACTGCTCTCCTTGAAGTGGTGTGCTCAAACATGATACGAAATAACAATCTAACCATCATGGATGACCTAAACTTATCCTCGGCACCACGAAAACAATCTAAAGCTTTTCTAGAAGCAATGGAATACTTAAATTATACACAAATGGTCAACAATCCAACTCATAAGAAAAACATGTTCTAGAACTTAATTTTGTCCCAATTCTACTCCTCAACAGAAACGTCATACCTATTGTAACGAATTCCATAGTCAGATCACTATACAATCACCTTTCACCTCCCATACAAACCATCCCCAAACTCAAACATCTTCACTAACCCACACTACCGCTGATTCAAACATTTTGACAAATAATCCTTTCAAGATAATGTTATCCCCAGCCTGAACATAGAACTCAATCTAGAACTCATCATCAATAACTAGCACAAAACCATAGGTGAGAATGCTAAAACATCACCCTCCAAACCTGCAAAACATCACCATCATATGACCTGGTACAACCTTGAACTCAAAAAACTAAAACACAAACTTACAAGACTTGAACGCAAACAGAGACACACTGGATGAACAAGACAAAAATAGATATTTGCTCAACCTACAGGATTATTGTAACAAGATGGAGTGGAGGAGTGGCCTAGTGGTTGGGGCAAGGTACTTCAGGCCAGAAGGTTGGGGGTTCAAATCCCACTAGAGGATAGCAACCTTGGGCCGGAAGGACTGGGGGGTTCTAGTCCCACAGGTGCTCCTTGTGGTCTTGGGCAAGCCACTTAACCCTCCGTAGCCCATGTTCCCTGTAAAATAGTTATCTCCAAGTTATAATGCCCTGTTCAATGTAATTTCAGTTTGTTCAATGTAAACCGCACTGATGCAGAATAGCGCGGTATATAAGAGAATGTAAATAAATAAATAATAAATAAATAAGATCAACAAAACTAAAAAGGAGTATCACACAAAGCTTATAATGAATTTACTAAACAAACCTAGGGAACTATACTACATCGTAAAATCATTAGTGAAGGAGAATAATCAAGCTACTCAATGCACCACCCGAGGACCACAGGAACTTGCCAGCTTCTTAAACAAAAACGTCTTAATTCCGTCCTCTAACATACTGACACCTAACTACCAGACCCCACCCAGCACTTCTCTTCAGTCCTTCAGCCAAGTCACCTCAGAAAACCTAGAGAACATCATTCTTAGTTTAAACACAACAACATCTCCACTTGACCCTTGCCTGGTAAGTTGGGTTAAAAATCACTCTAGCAGAGATAGCTCCAATCTTAATCAAGATAATACACCGCTCATTTACACAAGGCTACTGTACATGCCAAACAGTTTTAAAACTGCATCTATCTGCCCAATACTAAAAATCCCCAGTTTAGAACCAAGCGAACCAAATTCATACAGATACATCTCAAGTCTACCTTAATTAGCAAAACTAATTGAAAAAACAGAACATCAACTGCAAGATCATATCAATACCCACGTGCCCCTCAACACACAACAGCATGAATTCCGACCAAGACATGGAGTGGAAACACTGTTAATCTCACTTGCTGATAGACTCACAAAAGGCACTGAAACCCCTAAGCAGGGCTTTATTCTGATAGTTCTGGACACAGCTGTTGGGTTCAACACAATATGCCATGACATTCTTCTACTGCAACTACAAAACGTAGGAATCCAAAGCCCAGCATTAAACTGGTTTCACTCATACTTAACTGGATGTCGTCAGTTCGTGAAAATAGGGCCCCATAAATTTAATTCATACACGCAAAAACAAGGAGTTCTCCAAGGCTCTGCATTATCATCATTGCTTTTCAATATCTATATTCAGCCTGTCTGCAACATAATATGAGCCCATAGTGTTTTCTATCACTTATATGCCGACGACATTATGATTTACACATAGAAACATAGAAAAATGACGACAGAAAAAGACGACATGGCCTATCTCAGCGATGGCGAACCTATGGCACGCGAAGGCCTTGCAGCTGGCACGCGGGAAGGTCGCACATTAAAAAAAAAAAAAAAGCTGCCCGCTGCCGCCGCGGCGGCATGGAGTGTCCCGCGGGGCTCCCTCTGCCCGGCGGGACTCTCCCGGCGCTGCTCAGCCCCTCTCTGCCGGCTTGCAGAGACGCGAAGGGAGAGTCTCCCTCGCGTCTCTGTTAAGCCCGCAGGAGCTGATGGGAAATTTCCCATCTGCCCCTGCGGGCTTAAGAGAGACGCGAGGGAGACTCTCTCCCTTCGCGTCTCTGCAAGCCGGCAGAGAGGGGCTGAGCAGCGCCGGGAGAGTCCCGCCGGGCAGAGGGAGCCCCGCGGGACACTCCATGCCGCCGCGGCGGCAGCGGGCAGCTTTTTTTTTTTTTATTGCCATGAGCCGAGGGAGGGGGGTTAAGACTGGCAATGGGCTAGGGAGGGAGAGAGGGGGGTTAAGACTGGCAATGGGCTAGGGAGGGAGAGGGGGGTTAAGACTGGCAATGGGCTAGGGAGGGAGGGGGGTTGAGACTGGCAATGGGCTAGGGAGGGAGGGAGGGAGGGGGTTGAGACTGGCAATGGGCTAGGGAGGGAGGGGGGTTGAGACTGGCAATGGGCTAGGGAGGGAGGGAGGGAGGTTAAGACTGGCAATGGGCTAGGGAGGGAGGGAGGTTAAGACTGGCAATGGGCTAGGGAGGGGGGAGGGGGGTTGAGACTGGCAATGGGCTAGGGAGGGAGGGAGGGAGGGGGGTTGAGACTGGCAATGGGCTAGGGAGGGGGGTTAAGACTGGCAGTGGGCTGGGGAGGGGGGTTAAGACGCAGTGGGCTATGGGGGGGAGTTAAGACTAGCAATGGGCTGTGGGCTGATGAGGGCTGGCAATGGGCTATGAGCTGATGAGGGCTGTCTGGAAATGGGGTGATGGGGGGGTTAGGACTGGTAATGGGCTATGGGGGGGGGGTTAAGACTGGTAGTGGGCTGATGGGGGGGGTTAGGACTGGTAATGGGCTATGGGGGGGTTAAGACTGGTAGTGGGCTGATGGGGGTGTAGGACTGATAATGGGTTATGGGGGGGGCTAGGACAGGAAATGGGCTGATGGGGAGGGGTTAGGTCTTGAGGTGGGCTGATGTGGTTAGGACTGGTAATGGGCTGTGGGCTGATGGGGGGGTTTAGGACTGGCAATGGGCTATGGGGGGCTGACTGGAAATGGGCTGATGGGGGGTTAGGACTGGTAAAGGGTTATAGGGGGGGCTTAAACTGAAAATGGGGTGATGGGGGTTAGGACTGGAAGTTGATTGACGGGGGGCTAGGACTGGTAATGGGTTGGGGTGTTGCTAGGACTGGAAATGGGCTGAGTGGAAGGGGAGGCTTGAACTGCAAATAGCTGATGGGGAGGGGGCTTGGAATGGAAATGGGCTGTGAGGGAAGGGAGCTAGGACTGAAAATGGGCTGATGGAAAAGCTAGGATAGGACTGGAAATGGGCTGTTGGGGGGAGCTAAGATTGGAAATGGGCTGTGGTGGGGGCTTGAATTGAAATGGACTCATGGTGGGGCTAGAACTGGAAGTAGGCGCATGGGGGGGCTTGGACTGGAATTGGGCTGAGTGGAGGGGAGCTAGGATTTGACATGGGCTGATGGGGGGGGTAGGAAATGAGTAGAAATGGGCTGATGGGGGGGCTAGGATTGAAAATGAGCTGATGAAGGGACTTGGACTGGAAATGGGCTGATGCAGGGACTAGAAGGGAATGGATGCTGGGTGAGACTGGAACTAGAAGGGAGCTGATGTTGGGGGAGGATTAGAATGGGATGGGGCTGGGAGAGTAAAATGGAGAGGGGAAAAATATTTTGTGTAGGAGGGATGAAAAATCTACAATTGGCCAGGTATTGGGAGAGTAATTGGGGATTGAGGATGGAGGGGTAAAATTTGTGTGGATGAAATAGGAATGAGGAAAGAGCAAAAGGAGAAAGATTAGTATGTTAAAGCAGATGTAGAGAGAGAGAGAATGGAAAAAAAAACTAGAAGAGAGAAGAAAGGACAAATGGACAGCAGACGATGGAGAGTTAGCAGAAAACATGAAGAAACCAGAAGAAGGTGGCTGGACCAATTGCAACTGAAAAAAAAAATGCACAAAAGGTAGAAAGATATCTCTTTATTTTGAATTTATTAACTGGAATATGTCAGCTCTGGGAAATGTGCATCATTAACATCTGCGCTTTGTTTGGTACAAGAGGAAATTCCTATTTGACGTTGCCACTTGTTCTCTTTCCCCAGTATTCTCTGAAATGTATTGGTTTAATATTTGCAGTGTTGCCTTTTGATAGGTAGGGTATGGTGCTTTGTGAGTCCTGGTAATGCTGTCAGGATACGGCGGGTTTGCTATGGGTTCTAAATGGGCAGCGTTTGTAGTAGTTCCTAATGTGCCTGGCGGTTGGCACTGGATTATAGTAATGTAGAAATCTTTTAGTCTTTCTTTATCCATACACTCATTAAGAGACATGTTTACTAAAAGTTAGTGTATGGTAACATTATGCAAATATTTATGCAAATAAGACCACTTATGCAAATGATGTGCTGGCACTTTGAGGAAATTCTTTGGTTTTGTGCGGCAGTTTGGGCACTCGGGCTCAAAAAGGTTAGCCATCACTGGCCTATCTAGTCTGTACTTCCATATCAACAACTACAACAGTCCCCTTTTTTCCTTTAAAGATCCTCTGTGTTTGTCCCATGCTTTTTTGAATTCAGATACTGTCCTCATCTCTACCACCTCCACTGGGAGACTATTCCACGGATCCACCACTCTTTCCGTAAAGAAATATTTCCGCATATCACTCTTGAATCTATCCTCTTTCAGCATTATCCCATGTCCCCTCATAGCAGAACTTGGTTTCAATTGAAAGAGGCTCTCCCTGTGTTCATTTATGCCACGGAGGTATTTAAACGTCTCAATCATATCACCTCTATCCCGCCTTTACTCCAAGGTGTACATATTAAGATCCTTAAGTCTGTCCTCATATACTGTCTAATTAAGACCACTAACCATTTTAGTAGCCACCCTCTGTACTGACTCCATCCTGTTTATATCCTTTTGAAGGTGCAGTCTCCAGAATTGCACACAATACTCCAAATGAGGTCGCACCAAAGACTTATACAGAGGCACTATCACCTCCTTTTTTCTGCTGGCCATTCCTCTCCCTATGCACCCAAACATCCTTCTAGCTTTTGCTGTCACCTTTTCTACCTCTTTAGCTACTTTAAGATCATCAGACACAACCACGCCTAGGTCCCGCTCTTCTTTAGTGGACAAAAGTACTTCACCCCCTATACTATATTGCTCTCTTGGGATTGCTGCATCCCAAATGCATGATCTTGCATTTTTTAACATTAAATCCCAGCTGCCAAATTCTAGACTATTCTTCAAGCTTAGCTAGATCCCTCCTCATGTTATCTAAACCTTCCTGGGTGTTTACTCTATTGCAGATTTTGGTATCATCTGCAAAGAGGCAAATCTTACCCGAGAGCCCTTCCGCTATATCACTAGCAAAGATGTTAAAAAGAACTGGACCAAGGACAGATCCCTGGGGCACACCACTGGTAAAGCATAGTTACTCACCTGTAACAGGTGATTTCCGGGAACAGCAGGAATTGAGTCTTCACATATGGGTGACGTTGGCACCGACGGAGCCCGCATGGGAATGCTCCCCAGCGTCCTATAGGAAAGCTTTTGTGAGCATCCCACTGTGCCTGCGCTGCTGCCTTCCCACCTTTCCAACTCTCCCTCCTCAGTTGGGTTTGTAGCTGAGATAAAAGGAGAGAAGGAGAGAGAGAAATAGAGATACAACTCCTATGGGAGGAGGGTGGGTTGTGAAGACTCAATTCCTGCTGTTCCCGGAGATCACCTGTTACAGGTGAGTAACTATGCTATCTCCAGAAACAAGCAGGAATGTAGTCTTCACTTATGGGACTCTCTAGCTTGGAGATGCCAGGGAGATGACCCCAGAGAGAGCAGTGAAACACACGCTAAATTGGGTCATGTTTCCCCCTAGGATCTCTGGTATCGAAAGTCTTCAAGAGATGCTGGAGAACAGCCTGGCCAAGTGAGGCATCCTGACGGGAGTCCTTCTCCAAGCAATAATGGGCCACAAAGATGTGAACAGAGGACCAGGTTGTTGCTTTGCAGATTTCATCAATCGCCACAGAGTGTATTTTTGCCATAAAGGCAGCCATTGCTCGCACATTATGTGCTGTGACGTGACAGTCAAGAGAAAGTCCTTTACTCTCATAGGTAAAAGATACAGTCTGCAATCCACTTGGAGAGAGTTCTCTTAGAAACCGGAAGACCGAGGTGACTGGAATCAAAGGCCACAAAAAGCTGTGAAGCCTTTCTGTGCTGTCTAGTTCTCTGAAGATAAAATGCCAAAGCACACGTGCAATCCAGAGTATGTAGATTCCTTTCTGCACTAGAGGCATGAGGCCTAGAGAAGAAAACAGGTAGGTAAACCAATTGGTTCAAATGAAAAGGCAAAACCACCTTTGGCATAAAGTGGGGATGAGTCCTAAGGACTACCTTATCATGGTGAAACCGAGTATAAGGTGGGTCACCCACTAAAGCCTGGAGCTCACTGATGCGTCTGGCAGAAGTGAGGGCAATTAGGAAGATGACTTTCTAAGAAAGAAACTTCAGGGATGTAGTGGCTAGGGGTTCGAAGGGCAGCTTCATGAGTTGTCCAAAGACAAGATTAAGATCCCATGCCACAGGTGGTGGTCTAATGGGAGGCTTAGTTAAGAGTAGACCTCTCATAAAACGCGCTACAAGAGGTTGAGAGGAGATAGGTTTGTCCATCAAAGGGCATGTGAAAAGCCGTGATGGCACTGAGGTGAACTCTAACTGAATTAGTTTTAAGTCCAGAGGATGAAAGGTGGAGGAGATACTCCAGAAGCTCCTCTACTGGAATGGAAAAAGGATTAAGATCCTTTTTTGAACACCAAATTGAGAACCTTCTCCATTTAAAAGCGTAAGCACGCCTTATGGAAGGTTTTCTCGAGACCAGAAGGATATCCTTAACTTGTTGAGAGAGGTTGATATCCTGGAGTTCTAAGCTCTCAGAAGCCACACCATCAGGTGCAAAGACTGAGGGTTCGGGTGCAGAAGCGTCCCGTTCTCCTGGGATAGAAGATCTGGAGCACATCCCAACTCCAGAGGTTTGGCTTGAGAGAGATGTAGAAGCAGTGGGTACCACGTCGGTCGTGGCCAGCGTGGGGCTATAGGATCATATAGCCCCCGTCTTTCTGAAGCTTGAACAGAGTCTTGGGAATGAGGGGAATGGGTGGGTAGGCATATAGGAAGTCCTGACCCCAGTGGAGGTGGAAAGCATCCATCACCTGACTGTTCTGAGCAGGAATTTTGGAACAGAAGCGGGAAAGTTTGGCATTCTGAGGACTTGCAAACAGATCTATAACTGGGGTTCCCCAGATTTGAAAGATTTGAGTAATCTGCTCTGAATAGAGAGACCATTCGTGTGGCAGTAGTACTCAACTGAGTTTGTCTGCCAGGAGATTCTGCTTGCCAGGGAGATATACCGCTAGTAGGTGTATCTGAAGGTATATGGCAAAGGACCATAGGTGTAGGGCTTCGTTGCATAATGCCTGAGAACCTGATCCAACCTGCTTGTTCACACAGAACATGGCTACCTGATTGTCCGTCTGGACTAGAACTGTTTTGGAGCGAAGGTAGTCCTGGAACACTCAGAGCATTGAAGATGGCTCTGAATTCTAGCAGATTTATGTGAAGCTGAATCTCCTGCTGAGTCCAAAGACCCTGAGTGGAGAGATTGTCCAGATGAGCTCCCCAACCCAATTTGGACGCATCCGTAGTAAGGGTGGACTGGTGTGGTGGCTTCTGAAAAGGTAACCCTACGATTAGGTTTTTTGGTGATTGCCACCATTGGAGGGACGAAATGAGACGTGCAGAGTTCTTGATTTTGTCCCCCAGATGACCTGTTGCTTAAGTCCACTGTGAAGCTAGGGTCCACTGAGCTGCCCTCATGTGTAGATGAGCATAGGGAACCACATGTACAGTGGAAGCCATATGACCGAGCAACTGAAGCATTTCTCGAGCAGTTAGGGAGGTTTTCATAACTGTTTGAGAAGCTAGTTGAACTATTCGAGTACAGCACACCTGTGGTAGGAAAGCCCTTGACTGTTGCATGTCTAGAAGAGCCCCTATGAACGCTAATGTTTGAGAAGAGGTGAGATGGGATTTTGGAAGATTTATTACAAACCACAGATGTTGAAGAACTTGCACTGTGCGGGAGAGGGCAGAGCTGGCCTCTGGAGCTGATGCTGCTCGGATGAGCCAGTCATCTAAGTAAGGGAAGACAAATATCCCTAGAGTTCTTAGAAATGCTGCTACTACTGCCATGCATTTTGTGAAGACTCTTGGGGCAGAAGCCAGACCAAAAGGAAGAACCCTGTACTGGTAATGGCATCCCTGAAAGAGGAACTGAAGGAATCTCCTGTGATCCTTGTGGATAAGAATGTGTGTATACACATCTTTTAGGTCTACAGAACATAGCCAATCCTGACTCTGGATGTATGGGAGAAGTGTTCCGAGAGAGATCATTTCGAATTTCTCTTGGAACAGATACTTGTTTAATTCTCAGAGGTCCAGAATTTATTTATTTTATTTATTTAGTACACATTTATATACCGCTGCTTCCAGCGATCAGCAGCGGTTCGATTCTTCTTTTGGGGTTTGTCAATCAGGACAGGGGGAGGACAGTAAATACATAGGTCTGAGGGGGGTCACAGCACACATGGTTAATGTTTTGGGGACAGGATTTATACATATTTACATTTATACATACATATTTACACATTTTAGGATTTCACATATTTTACATGATTATACATAAGGCAGATTCAAATGCATATAATTATCAGTTTGCTTTGCTACGATTCCATGGATCTTGAGACTCATGGCTGGTTGTAGTAGCATTTAAATAGGTGGGTTTTTAACTCTTTCCTGAAACTTTTAATGTCCTGGATTAAACGCAGTTCAAAAGGGAGTTGATTCCATATAGTAGGCGCAGAGAAAGAGAAGGCTCTGCGACATGTACTTGTTTTCACAGATCTGATGGTGTTGGGGACCTGCAGGGTGCCCAAGTTGTTAGTTCTTCTGTTCCTATTTGCCGGTTGTGTGCTGATAAGTGAGGACAGGAATGAGGGGGCTATGTTGTTGATAAGTTTGAATGTTGTTACTAGCATCTTGTACTGTACCCTAGCTGCAATTGGAAGCCAATGTAGGTCAATTAATATTGGGGTGATGTGATCAGATATTCTTGTTCCCATTATGATCCTGGCTGTCACATTTTGAGCCATTTGAATGATATTTAGTGATTTTTTGGGCAGACCTCGCAAGATGGCATTACAGAATGGGCCTGTATCCTCCTGTCTTCTTTGGTATAAGGAAGTAGGAGGAGTAGAAGCCCAGCCCTTGTTGGGAAGGTGGCACTTCCTCTATTGCACCCTGGGTGAGAAGGGTGGTGATCTCCTGGCACAAAAGTGTGGTAAGAGGGGGCCGGGAGCTGAACTCTCTTGGAGTGGAGGGAGGGAGAATACTTTGGAAATTAAGTTTGTACCCCTCTGTCACTAGGGAGAGAGTCCAATGTTCTGATGTTATCTGGTGCCATCTTTTGGCAAAGTAACAATCTGCCTGGGATGTAGACTGGCTCTGGGATTTCCAGGGGTAGGATAGCTAGGTTCTCTAGCAGGAAGTCAAAGACCTTGTGGAGGCTGGGTCTGCTAAGCTGGTTGAGTTCTGGGGGCCTGAGCCTTCCTTTGTTGCTTCGGTTGTTGCTGTCCCTTCTGGAAAGCAAGGGTGTAAGACGGATAAAACTTCTTCTTGTTGAAAAAAGACTTTTTAACCGTCTTTCTTAGCTGGGTTGGCAGTGGTCCTAGAGAGCCTGTTTAGGGTGGTATTCTTGGACTCAAGCTGAGAAGCTTTGTCTTGCCAATCCTTGCCAAAGAGGTTTTCTCCCATGCAAGGAATATTCCTCAGCTTATCTTATTTATTTATTTATTTACATTTCTTATATACCGCACTATTTGCCATCAGCGCGGTTTACATGGAACAGAAAACATCCGACAACTTACATATGTCTGGTCATTACATTTAACAGGAAGTGGAACTTGGAGAAACAGGGTAAACTATGTACATAGGAAGTGTAATAAGAAGGATACTGCATGGAGTTTACATTGTAGAGGACGCCTGTTGCGAGGGGTTGCCTGTTTGACTACTACTATTGTTGGGGTGCTCGCTATTCAAGTGGGACTGAGGTTCGGAGCTATCAGTGAGATATTTGATGAAGAGGAAATGTTTAAGGGCCTTTCTGATCTTGCACCCACTGTTCTAAATCAGATGCTTGTAACCAAGCAATCCGACATGCACCGATGTATTAGCAGGACCTCTGCTATTTCCAATCAAAACAATCAAAAGTTGCTCTGTTCATGAACTTGGAAACATTCTGGGAATGTTTAACAAGTGTCAGGAAATCAGCCCTCTTGTCGTCTGGGAGAAGAGGAACCATTAGTTCCAAATCTTTGGTCACCTCCCGAAGAAACATACCCATGTAGAGTATGTATGAACTTATTCTAGCTGATGACACGGAGGCCTGAAAGCATCGATGGCCAAAGGCATCAAGAGTTCTTGCCTCATGGCTGGGGGATTAGATGAATCTGTTTTAGCACTTTTAATTTGACGCATTGCTGATTCCACAACCATGGAATGGTGTGGTAACTGCATCTTCTGGAAACTGGGACACTGCGGTACCCACTACATGGTATCGAGTCTTTGAGAATGTGGAGACACCGTTAAAGGCCCCGAGCCACATCCCGTATAAAGTCTTGAAAAGACATGTCTTCTGGTGGAGACATTCGGCATTGTGGGGAAGGAGCAGGATCTTCTGGAAGAGCATCTCCGATACTGATGGATTCATCGGAAGAATCAGAATAGGATGATTCGAAGTATCGACGGGCCTGGTGCTCCTGCCCAGTCCGACAATGGTACCAATCAAAATCAGCATCGGAATGCCTTGGTACCGGACCCTCGATGCCGGATACTGATTCCAGGGCCAGCATGGGTGGTAGCGTGGAGAGCGGCACAATGGTTGATGCTGAAACCTCCGGTACCGGTATCGATGGCTGCGGAACCGATTGTAGAGGCTTTAGTGGTACCGAGGCCGCCAGCAATGCCGCAGGACTCCGCTCAATGGCTAGGACACGTTGATCCATGGAGCCAGCCGATGCCTGGGTATCGGTACCTGAAGAGCGGGCCACAACCCCAGAGCACGGCACCAAGAGCTCTCCAGAGGTGGACGCCTCGGGAACATTTTGGGACCCTGATAATGCTTTGGAGGCAAGGACCTCCTGCCGGGGTAGTTTGGCTGGTGTATTCTCCTCTAGGGCAAAGCTTAAAGCATCTTGATGTTTAGAAGGAGATCTACCCTTTGACGACTGACCAGTCTTCAAAGAAGACCTGGGTTTCGTTACCTGAGGTCATGAGAGGAAGATGAAGCCCTGGACGATGTCAATGCCACGGACATTACATCCAAAGCAAAGAGGGTGCCGAGTTTCGCAGCTCTATTCTGCAGGCCCCTCTTTGTCATCTTTCTGCAGAGAAGACATTCTGACGGTGAATGGTCTGGTTCCAAGCATTTACATCAGTCATGGGTGTCGGTAGCAGAAATGGTACTGCTACACTTGGAAAACTTTTTGAAACCACTAATTGGTTTCTCCACTTTGAGGAAGAAAGGGGCCTAAGGCCTAAAATGGCGCCTAAGCACCTAGAGGGAAAGACCCTCCAAGAAAAAAGCCTTTTTTTATTAAGGCAAGAAAATAGAAGAAAAGAACACCGATGATACCAGTGCTGGCGTCGACGGGAAGGCAGATGCACCACAAAAAGAAAAGATTTTCTGCGGTGACAGAAACTGCTCCCTGTCAGCTCCGTGGAAAACAAAAAACTGAGGAGGGAGAGTTGGAAAGATGGGAAGGCAGCAGCGCAGGTGCAGTGGAATGCTCCCAAAAGCTTTCCTATAGGACGCTGGGGAGCGTTCCCGTGCGGGCTCAGTCAGTGCTGACATCACCCATATATGAAGACTACATTCCTGCTTGTTCCTGGAGATCTTCCTTCTCCTCAGTGAGCTTCATTTACCTGTACCCTTTGTCTCCTCCCACTCAACCAATTTCTAACCCAAGCAGTAACTTTAGGGTCCATCCCTAGGGTGCTCAGTTAGATTATAAGTCGCCTGTGAGGAATGGTGTCAAAGGCTGTACTGAAATCTAAATACACCACATCTAGGGCTCTCCCTTGGTCCAACTCCTTGGTCACCCAAAGAAATCAATCAGATTTGTCTGAGAAGACCTGCCTCTGGTGAATCCATGCTGCCTCGGATCCTGTAATCCGCTGGACTCCAGAAACCTCACTATTTTCTCTTTCAGCAGCGCTTCCAATAATTTACTCACCACCGAGGTTAAACTAACCGGCCTGTAGTTTTCAACCACATCCTTACTTCCGCTTTTGTGTAAAGGGACCACATAAGCTTCTCTCCAGTCCTTTGGCACCACTCCCGACTCCAACGAGGTATTGAAAAGGTCAGTCAGTGGAGCTGCTATAACGTCCCCAAGTTCCCTCCATATTCTAGGGTGTGTCCCATCTGGTCCCATCGCTTTGTCTACTTTGTTTAGCTAGTTTCTCATGAGCACAGTCTTCTGAAAATTCTTCAAGATGCCCCTCGCTTCTGTTCCTGTTTGTGGGTGTTTCTGAGGTTCTGTTCCTGGTTCTTAATCTGTGAACACAGAAAAGAAATATTTGTCAAGCAATTCCGCTTTATCCTCATCAGCTTCTACATATTCCTCCCCTTCACCCTTGAGTCTGACAATACCACCTTTGTCCTTCCTCTTCTCACTAACATATCTGAAAAATGTCTTATCCAACCATTTTATTGCATTGGCTATTTCCTCCTCTTTTTGAATCTTTGCTTTCCTGACTACTTTGCTAGCTTCTCTAAGTTTTTCCAAATATAGATGCCTGTCTTCCTCTCTCTGTGATCTCTTGTATTTCATGAAGGCCTCCCTCTCTTTCTTTACCTTTTCAGCTACTTCTTCTGAAAACCATAGCGGTCTTCTTTTCCTTTTACCTTGATTTACCATTTTAACAAAAAGATTGGTTGCCCTTAAAATATCCCCTTTCAGTTTTGCCCACTGTTTTTCTACATCCCCCAGCTATTCCCATCCCGCTAATGACTCCCTGAGGTATTGGCCCATCTTGGCAAAGTTAGTTTTCCTAAAGTCTAAGACCCTCGCTTTTGAATGGATTCTTACAGTTCTAGTTCTAATACTGAACCACACCATCACTGGATGCACATCCTTCTCTACTACAAAAACAACCTATTCAGCAATAACAGACTGCTTTAATGCAATCTCACTTTGGTTATCCAAATATCGACTCACAATAAAGTCAAGAAAACAGAAGTGCTTTTTATAACAAGAGACCAGAACTTCTCCTCACCAACTCCTCTGAAGGTCAACAATGTAGATCTAGAGGTAAAGCCTGAAGTATGATACCCAAGGAATCACCCTTGACCAACGTCTCACATTACAATCCCATATCAGCAAAACTGCACAAACCATATACAATAAGATAAGAATTCTCCAACACCTATGTCCACTTCTTGAGGCACATAACGTCCGGACTGTCTTCCAAGCAATAATATTACCTCACTTTGACTATTGTAATACCATCTACCACAGAATTCCCAAATGTTCTTCACATCCCGTGCAACTGGCCCAACACATAGCAACTTGAATCCTCTTCAGGGTGCATCTAGATGGAACAATATCACCCCCATTCCAAAACAATTACATTGGCTTCCTCTACACTGCCACATTAAATACAAAATTCTTACAACCACATTCAAAATTTACCTCAAAATTCAACCTCACAGTACTTACAGTCCCTATTACAAAAACCACCAAACAGCAGACTCAGAAGAACTTGTGCACAAAATATGTTCACCCTACCTCCCGGATTAACCAAGAATAACCAGACAACATGTGCATGCACATTTTTTTTATATGCACCTGATATCTGGAATGCTCTCCCTCAAAAAACTAGAGCCATTCCTGTCCTCACAACATTCTGTAAAGAACTAAAAACCATTCTGTTCAAAGAGCACTTTGAAGGCATAACATAAGCAGGCAAAAACAAAATGTCACATGAAAGGACATGCACTCTCTCTTTCCATCAAAGACAACTCCCCACAAACAACCCTGTAACAAAACTCACGTCTGGACACTCTCTACAGATTTAATTACCGATATTTCCAATTTACATTGCCCATAATTTCAACAGTCTATGAACGTCACTATTAAATATAGAACAGCACTCTTCAGTCATACCTGTTAACCAACTCACTCACCCACGGACATACCACTTTGACAATTCCAGGTCTTCAGGTTTTCAATTATCATCTCATCACATTATACGTGCTACCATTGATAACAAGCTGCTGTTGAATGTACTCCTCTCCCCAACCCTGTTACCATGTATTACATTGTACTTCATAATTATTTTATAAGTTACTGTTGAACTTAATCCTCTCCCCGCAATCATGTTTTACTGTTACCACACCATGTAATTTTAAAGTTAGAGTTAAATGTAAACCGCCTTGATCTTAGGAAAAGCGATATATAAAAACTGTTAAATAAAATAGATAGATTCCCTCTGTCCGCCTCCCTGTGACCCCGATCTGTCCAAAAAAATCATCAGAGTTTTTATTAGGACCATATGCTGTGCATTACCTAGCAAAACCTCATTCATCCACGCCGCAATGTACAATAATGAATCTCCCTCCAGGGTCTGCCTCAGAGCTGAGCACCTGTAAAGGCATAGATCTATGAATGAATATATACACACCCCTGCTTTTACAGGAAAACGGAGCTGCCAAAACACCACCCATCTAATCTCAGTGCAATTTATGTTCTATACAAGACAGATTAGTCTCTTGCAAAGGGACTATCTAGGGTTTAGTGCATTTAAAATACTACAGAATCCATTTGCATTTAGTAGGATGTGATACCTCTCACATTAAAGGAAGCAATATGTAAGATGGACATTGTCATCCTGTATCCCAAACACACATACAAACTTTCAGCCAGCAGCATGTAAGAGGTGCAAGCAGAGCTCCAACACCTCCACCCACACTATAACACTCCAGAATCAGAACCAGCACACCACACCAACCCTACACACAAATCAAATAGCATGAGTCTGTCAGAACATTTCAAACTGTAAAACTCAGGCTAATTGAAAACCCCAGCTTACCTCCCACCCCCAAACATCTCCCATTGAACCTCACACTCGGATACACTAAGTTCCTTCCTCCTCTTCTTTGCTTAATTTGGGGAGACATAGAAGACTGGCCTTCACTTGCTCCCAATGAGCTTCCCCAGGGAGCTAAATTGTGACCCTCTGGCTCACCAAAAAAAAAAGAATCTACACCCCTGCCAAACCTGAACCTTCCCATCCTACCCTTTCAACAGCACCCTCTATCCCACTCTCCTGGCCCAGCACCAAGACAGCCTCCCCTCTCCAACATAAATGCACCTCTCCTATCACACTCAAAACAAATACACCTCCTCCTCCCTGCACACCATGCACCCCTACAGATAGTCCTGGATCACCCTTAGAATCCTGTATAAAAACTGGCATTACATTGGCCACTCTCCAATCTTCAGGTACTACATATGATTTTAATGATAGTTCACAGATTACTAAAAGTATGTCTACAATCTCATATTTCAGTTCTTTCAGCACCCTGGGATATATGCCATTTAGTCCAGGTGATTTGCTATTTTTTAATTTATCAAATATCTGTATTAAATCTTCCTGATTTATCGAGATTTGTTTCAATTCCTCTGATACATCACCTTTAAATATCATTTCTGGCATGGGTATGTTTCCTACATCTTCTTTACTAAAGACTGAAGCAAAAAACGCATTCAGTCTCTCCACTATGGCCTTGTCCTCTTAGTGCCCTTTTTACCCCTCTATCATCTAAGGTTCTAAACTGATTCTCTCATGGGTGTTTTGCTACGAATGTACTTGAAAAAGTTTTTATTATGCACTTTTGCTTCCACGGCAAGCTTCTTTTCAAATTCTCTCTTTGCCTGCCTTATCAATGCTTTGCCTTTAACTTGCCAGTACAGTCAAACCTCGGTTTTCATTTGCCCCGGTTTTCATACGCTTCGGTTTTCAACGTCTTTTTTGACTGAGATTTTGTCTCGGTTTTCATGCATTGCTTCGGTTTTCAACGTCTTTTGACTGAGATTTTGTCCCGGTTCTCGTACATCGCCTCGGTTTTCGTAAAGTACAGTACTGTAAATACATACACCCTTGCGCTGTACACCGGTCTGTATACACTGCCAGAACGCCCGCCCGGTCCCGGCAGCACTGCCCCCCGGACTCACCGATCGCCAGCATGATGAGAAGCGAAAGCCAGCTGAGCACGTAAATGAAACACATCCTCGAGCCTGGTCAGTCAGAGAGGCAAGGATTGCGCAGAGAGGAAGGCCCCGATCTCGTCCACCGCCTGCCCGTTCTCTGGAGCACCCCCTCAGGCTCGGAGGTAGCAGGGAAGAAAAGCTGTCAACATAAGCAGGAGATGTTGCATGAATGTGGGAGGCAGTTCTCTCTCTTGCAGGGTACGTCTGAAGCTATATCATTAAGATTTTTTGCCATTCTGAAGCATTGAGCAGATAATGTAAAGGTATTTTAATGGACTGAATCCAATGTGATTCCGAAGAGAGCTGGGCACAGCAGCTTGTCAGGGGTGGCTAAGGCCAGATGTTAACATACTGTACTGTACAGTATTGTACTTAGCTTGCTTTCAGTGATGTTAAATGTTCATTTATCCATTTCATTAGTCATTTATATTTATTTCTCATTGTTTTCTGTATGTAAAAATATAGTTATTCTCTATAAAATGTATTTTTTGTGAATATTTTTGGGTGTCTGGAACGGATTAATTGGATTTACATTATTTCTTATAGGAAATATTGCTTCAGTTTTCATACGTTTCGGTTTTAGTCAGACTTTTTCGAACGGATTAATCATGAAAACCGAGGTTTGACTGTACTTATGTTTCCCATTTTCATCATTTGGCTCTTTTTTCCATTTTTTGAAAGATTCTTTCTTAGCTATAAGCTTCTTTGATCTCACCTTTAAGCCATGCTGGCCTATCGTTTAGCCTTCATTCCACCTTTCTTAAAGCATGGAATACATCTGGTCTGCAATGCCTTTGAAAGGTCCAATACTCCCAATGTTTATGCTTATTAAAATTTGATATACCGTCTGTGATAGATGTGGCCGCATAAGGCATGATACAGGACTCCACAGCCAAGAGAGGTTTCAAGGAAATATATTTTATTTGGGCAACCAGCATCCAGACAACCGCCCTAGGCTTCTCCCTCAGCTATAACCAGACCTTGATCTCTCTCAGCAGAGCTACTCTGCTGAATAGCTGTTTAGTGCTCCAACACAGATGGCATGTCACAAAACAAGAAAACGGCTTCCCAAAGTTTCCTAGGGATGGAGCAGCTGGCAGACCACTGAGGTGGGGCTGGTGACTTGGCAGTTCCCCAAGCAACAAGGAGAGGCTGTGGCTGATGTGCCTTCCTGGGAGTATAATCAATGTGTCATGGAGCCTGGGGGGGGGGGGGGGGGTGGGAGAGACATTCCACCTTGTAGCCCGCCCATCTTCTGGCCTGGCCAGTCACAAGAGTTATCTCAGTCCATGGACACAGAATATAATGGGAAGCCTGACATGGATTTTGATAAGAAGGAAATGGAATACCATGAGGCAGGAATCCCACAATTGCAAGTTTATTTACTGTCTTCTAGTAGCAAACCCAACTGAGTGGGAACGGCCTCGCAGGTGTGAGCTGAGGGCCTACCCAACCTTGCTTTTAGGTAGTGAGTGAGACAGCAAGTGTTTGCCCAGACCTGAGTACATTGTGAAAAACACTGTGCAGACAGAGATTGTTTCTAAGTGTTGTAGAGTATATTTTTCTAAAGTCGCATATACACTAGGTACAATGCAACAGGCAATGCAACCTAGCCTGCAACATAGCTGTCTAATTGGCACCTGTTTGCGAATGGCTCATGAGCATCCTGCATGCACACTATGTGCATTCGCTTCGTGCTGATTCGGATCCACACTTTGTTGGTTTTTGACACAAACACAAAGGGGCACATAGTGCCAGTTGGGACACTATTCAGAGTACTTCCCTGGTAAATATGTACTCACGAACAAAGTTGATCACACTGCGTGCAGTTTGTTTCCGAGAATGTATGCTAGATGCATGCTCTGTGTCCCAATTAGCTAGAGTTCTGTTGCAGGTTGCATTAGATGTTTGGATCACCCAATGTATACGCAGCTTAAGAGGCTGCACACATGCAAAATCCAGCCTCACTGGAAGTAGAGAGGGAGAGAGAATCTGCCTCACCTCTGCAGGGAGGCAGCCAAGAGACCTGAGTGAACTGTACTATGGAAAACCCAGACTGGATTAGTTTATGAAGGCAGCGGCAAATTTGGTTTGACTTTTTCCTTATGCTTCAACTTTTAACCCTTGCTGAGGAGTTGTACAAGCAGGAACTTTGGACTGAGAAGAGGTGCAAAGAACTTATAAAGATTGTAAGAGACTTCGAATTGCAGGTTTTAATGGTAAAAGGAACTGAATTCTTTTCCTTTTATTGAAGAGGCTAAAGACAGCTTTTAAATGTGGAAGCTACCATTTGTGTTTGAATTGTTTGTGAATCCTTTTGAAGAGTTGACTAATTTGGTTGTTTAAGTTCTTTTAATTAGTAAACTACTCAAGTTGGATTAATAATACAAGGTGGTGATCTCTGGAGTATCGCTTGAGTTGGACTCAAAGATCTGTGCAGCACTAGTGTACATAGCATAGTGTCATAGAGCGGATGCTAATGAAAGTGAAGACTTAGAAAAAAACGCTGTCTTTCACAAAACAAATGATGTGCAGAAGATGCAATTGCCCTGCAGCGCAGCTAGAGGGAGCAGGCGAAAACTTACAGAGGCTGAGTTAACACACCCAGCTGATGATTCTGCAGAAGTTAATCAGCTGCACCTGAAAAGTAGCCCGGGGAACTCAAACGTGGAATGCCTTTATAAGCAGAAAGCTAGTGCAGGAGCAGGAGAAGGAGGAGAAGGGGAGTTGAGACAGCCAGGAACAGCAGCCCAGCCAAGTCAAGCAGTGCAGCCAAGACAAGCAGCACGACAAGGACAGCAGGAGCTGGAAGAGGAGGAAAAAGAGCCAGAGAGGAAGACGGGCCGTGGAGAGTCAGTCCGGAGAAAGACTTGGTAGCAGGAGACCTCAGAGGTAAAGAGCTCAGAAGGAGAGAGCCATACCGGGAGAGAGGCCTACGCTCACCAGAAGACTCTGAAACAGGATTGAAAGGCTCCAGAAGGAAAGGTACTGATAGCAGAGTTACCTATACCAGGAAGCAAGGAAGTCTGGATTCCTCACCAGGTTTTCCTAGGCTACAGAAAGGTCAAGCAGTGCCCAGAAGCTTCCAAGAGAAAGTCTGCCAAAGAGACTGTGTCCTGAGAGAAGTGCCTAAGAAGGAAAACTCCAGTTATACTGGCTACAGGAAGCCAAGGTATGGTGACACTTTATTCATAAAGAGAAGCTCAGCTCCTAGAAGCTCTTGTAAAGCAGATATCAAGTTTGAAGGGAAAAGAAGGCCAGAGTTTTATAAGCCAGGACGTAAGGGCATAGGAACAAGCCATGCTTATTTGAGAGCCCTAGAACAGCCTTACTGGAAACAAGGGAACAGAAACAGTGACTGGCAAACTATAGTGGCCAGGGAAAGCTCCAATTCAGAGGGAGATAACAATGACCCAGAGCCCATGCAGATAGCGCTTGAGAACCCTATTCCCTTATCTCAAGATGAATTAATGGATTGCTCCATTTATATTGCGGGCAGTTTTGAATCACTCCCTGAACTGTGAGTTATACAGACATTGCTTTGAGAATACTCATGTTTGTACTGAATGAAAGAGGAATGTTCACTCCTTTGTTTTGCTCTAAAGTTTGAAAGAATCCTGGGTTAAATCCTACAAGCAACTGTGAAGTTTGTAACAGTTTACCTCTTTACATATGTTGTGGTGGAAGCCTGAAAAGAAGGACTTTCTGTATTTCTGTATCTCAGCGAACCTTTTGCGTTAAAAAGGAAATAAAAGCCTTATTTACCCTCTACTTGGCATACACAATTTATTCACATAAGGAGCAGGACTACAAAGACCAAGATACCCTTGTCCTTAAAAGAGCCCTCTACTCCCAGAAAATAATAATATGCTCAACCTACCCTTACAGCCACTGGCCACCAGGGGGTGTTGATGACAATAGTTACTCACCTGTAACAGGTGATCTCCGGGAATAGCAGAAATTTAGTCTTCACATATGGGTATCGTCGGTACCGACGGAGCCTGCGCGGGAACGCTCCCCAGCATCTAATTAGAAAGCTTTTGGGAGCATCTCACAGCGCCTGCGTGCTGCCTTCCCGCCTTTCCCAACTGCCTCTCTCCAGTTGAGTTTTAAAGCTGAGACAAAGAGAGAGAGAGAGGGGGAAAGAAAAGAAAAGAGAGATACAACTCCTAGGGGAGGTGGGTGGGTTGTGAGGACTAAATTCCTGCTGTTCCCGGAGATCACCTGTTACAGGTGAGTAACTATGCTATCTCCAGGAACAAGCAGGAATGTAGTCTTCACATATGGGGACTCCCTAGCTACAGATGCCAGGGAGAGACTCCAGAAGTTGTGTGCCCCTGTGAAAGGGCTCCACTTCCCCCCATGGATCTCTGGCATCCTACCGGGAATGGTGGGTAGGAGTTGAATAAGTATGGAACAGGTGTCGTAGAACAGCCTGACCAAACAAGGCATCCCGGCAGGAGTCCTTATCCAAGCAGTAATGGACTGTAAAGGTATGAACCGAGGCCAAAGTAGCTGCTCGACAGAAATCATCAATAGACACTGAGTGTAGATGAGCCATTGAGGCTGCCATGGCTCTCAAATTGTGAGCTGTGACATGGCCTACCAGAGAAAGGTTTTTACTCTGATAGGTAAAAGAAATACACTGTGCAATCCAATTGGACAATGTTCTCTTGGAGACTGGAAGTTCCAAATGAGAAGGATCAAAAGCAACAAAGAGTTGAGAGGACTTTCTATGTTGCTGTGTCCTTTGTAAGTAAAAAGCAAGTGCTCTTTTACAGTCCTAAGTATGAAGACTCCTTTCTGCATTTGAAGCATGAGGCCTTGGAAAAAATACAGGCAGGTAAACTGCTTGGTTTAAATGAAAAGGTGAGACCACCTTTGGCATAAAGTGTGGATGAGTCCCAAGGACTACCTTATCATAATGGAACCTCGTATAAGGAGGAACAGCCACTAATGCTTGCAACTCACTAATGCGACGTGTTGATGTGATTGCAATGAGAAAGACAACCTTCCAGGAAAGGAATTTCAAGGAGGTAGTAGCTAGAGGTTCAAAAGGCGGCTTCATGAGCTGTCCAAGAACCAGATTTAGGTCCCATGCTACCAGTGGTGGCCTAATGGGAGGCTTAGTTAGAAGGAGGCCCCTCATAAATCTTGCTATGAGAGGATGAGAGGAAATAGGTTGTCCATTTAAAGGCTTGAAAGAAGCTGAAATAGCACTTAAATGGACCCATACTGAGTTAGTCTTAAGCCCTGAATTAGATAAATGAAGGAGATACTCCAATAATGATTCCAGAGGTATCGCCAGGGGGTCAAGACCAATGTTCCCTCTAATTTTCTGTAGGCTGTGTGCGCATAAAATATCAGCTGTGTGCAGCTTTTGAAGGAAGGTTAAATTTTTATGCGCTACATAACGACACTCGGAGTTATATACTTTAAAATTTGACTACACGTCAGAATACAGTATGTACACCACATTGATTTTAATCAAATTAAATGAAAATAGAGGATTACTAAAGGAAGCGGGAAATTCCTAGTAATTGCAATCATAACTTTTAAATTTTAAGACGTCTGTGTTGTTTTCTATCAGAATCAGAGCCGTAATTTTTGTGCGCTCTGTTGTAAAGTATGTGCGCTCGCTCGGAGAGGTGTGTGCGTGCGCACACGCGCACAGCTTAGAGGGAACAGTTGTCAAGACCCTTCTGCGAACACCATATGGAAAACCTTTTCCACTTGAAAGCATAAGAGTGTCTTGTGGAAGGCTTTCTAGAAGCATAAAGGATATCCTTTACTTGTTGAGACAGGTTAAGACCATGAAGGTCTAGGCCCTCAGCAACCAGGCCCTGAGATGCAGAGAGTGGGGATCGGGATGCCATAACATCCCGTACTCCTGAGACAGGAGATATGGAGCAGATCCTATCTCCAGAGATGGAGCTTGAGAGAGATGTAGGAGCAGAGGGTACCACACCTGCTGTGGCCAATGTGGAGCTATGAGGATCATATGGTCTCTGTCTCTCTGAAGCTTGAATAGGGTTTTAGGAATTAGGGGAATGGGTGGAAAGGCATACAGGAAGTCCTGATCCCAATGGAGGAAGAAAGCATCCCCGGCCTGAGAATCCTGAGCCGGAATTCTGGAACAGAACCGGGGAAGTTTGGCATTCAACGGACTTGCAAAGAGGTCTATGTCCGGAGTTCCCCAAATTTGAAAAGTTTTTGCTACCTGGTTTGCACGAAGAGACCACTCGTGTGGAAGCAGAACTCGACTGAGTCTGTCTGCCCAGGAGTTTTGAATGCCTGGCAGATACACCGCAAGGAGATGAATCTGATGCTTTCTGGCAAGGGCCCATAGTCGCAAAGCTTTGTTGCAAAGCGACAGAGAACCTGTTCCTCCCTGCTTGTCCAGCTAGAACATAGCTACTTGATTGTCCGTCTGAATTAGGACTGTCTTGTAGCTCAAGCTGGGTGTGGAACACTCGAAGAGCAAGGAAGATTGCTCTGAGTTCCAAAAGATTTATTTATTTATTTAGCTGTATTTATATACCGCTTTTCACCGGGTCAAAGCAGTGTTACATAGGGGGTGGGGGAATTAAGTACGAGGGTGGGGCCATCACCGGGGAGGCAACATTGATGATTTTGACATAGGACAGACTTTGGACATAGGACAGACGTTGGACATAGACAGGTTAGGGTAGCTTTGAGTTAGAGGTTCATTGTGGGTGAGATTGATGTGTAGATGGGTTTCCTGTGGAGTCCAGGTGCCTTGGGTAGAGAGATCTTGCAGGTGAGCTCCCCAACCCACCTGTGAGACGTCTGGAAAGGGGACCCCACCAACAGGTTTTTGGTTGATTTCCACCATTGTAGGGACAAAATAAGGTGACTTGAGTTTGCTATTTTGTCTGATAGGCAGCCTGATGTTTGAGTCCACTGGGTGGATAGAGTCCATTGGGCTGCTCTCATATGGAGGCAAGCATAGGGAACCACATGCATGGTAGATGCCATGTGGGCTAGCAATTGTAACATTTCCCGAGCAGTGAGATGAGTTTTTAACACTGCTGAGGAAGCTAACTGCACAATTCGAAGGCAGCGGGGCTGTGGAAGATAGGCCCTTGCTTTTCTGGTATCCAGCAAAGCTCCTATAAACTCTAGAGACTGAGTGGGAGTTAGGTTGGATTTTGGGATGTTTATAATCAGGCCCAAATACTGAAGTATACGCATTGGGCAAGATAGGGAAATTCTGGTCTCTGATTCTGATGGGGCTCGAATGAGCCAGTCGTCTAAGTAGGGAAAGACGAATATTCCTAGAGTGCGAAGAAATGCTGCCACTACAGCCATGCATTTCGCAAACAACCTTGGTGCTGAGGCCCGGCCAAAAGGAAGAACCCTGTACTGGTAATGCTTCCCCTGAAATAGAAACTGAAGGAATCTTCGGTAAGTTGGATGGATGAGAACATGGGTGAACGCATTCTTGAGATCTGCAGAACAAAGCCAATCCTGACTCTGAAGATATGGCAGAAGAGTTCCTAGAGAAATCATCTTGAACTTCTCCTTGAACAGGAATTTGTTCAATTCTCTAAAATGGGTCTGTGTCCCCCTGTTTTCTTCGGAATAAGGAAATAGGGGGAGTAAAACCCTGTACCCTGTTGGGAAATGGGTACGTCTTCTATTGCCCCGTGGGCAAGAAGTAAATTGACCTCTTGACCTCAACTGATTTTCGAGTGAAGTCTGAGAATTGAACCGTCTTACAACTGTAGGAGGGGGCATGTTGAGGAAATGAAGCTTGTACCCCTCCTTTACAATGGAGAGAGTCCATTCTTCTGCTGTTATCTGCTCCCATCTGGGGGCAAAATGACACAACCTTCCTGGAATGGTGGAGGGCTCTGGCTCGTTGAGGGCCAGGAAGGCCAAGTTCTCTAGATGGGAGTCAAAGCCCCTGTGGAGGCTGAGTCTGTTGGGCCGGCTGAGGCTTAGCAGACTTTGCTTTTCTTTGTTTTGGTGGCTGCTGTCCCTTTCAAGCAGACTGACCTGCAGAATGCTCCTGCTGGGTATTGGAGGGGTAAAACCTCTTCTTTTTAGAGAAGAATGGTTTATTGTAGGATTTTCTCCTTGCAGGATCAGCTGTAGCCTTGGATAGTCTATCCAAAGTGGTGTTATCAGCATCCAGCTCATTAGCTTTCTCTTGCCAATTTTTGCCAAAGAGATTTTCGCCTGTGCAGGGGATATTCCCCAGTTTATTTATTTATTTATTTATTTAACAGTATTTCTAAACCGCCTTATCTTAATAATCAAGGTGGTATCACAGCAAGCAATCAGGTAAAGTGTGTGTGTTGTACATGCAGTGAGGATAAAACTTAGTTGTGTGAGGGATGTGTTGGGTGCTTGATTTGTTTGAGCTATATACAGGGTGGGCTATTTACAGTTTGTCCTGTACCCAGAGTTCTAAATCAAATGCCTGGAGCCAGGCAATCCTACGAGCACCTATGCAATGGCAGAGATTCTTCTTATGCACTCAAAACAGTCAAAAGCTGCATGATTAACAAACTTGGAAACATCTTGGGCATGTTTGACAAGTATAAGATAATCTTGCCTCTTATCATCAGGAAGGAGAGGGCTCATAAGCTCTAGATCTCCTGTAACCTCCTTAAGGAACATTCCCATATATAAAATGTAGGAACTAATCCTGGCAGAAAGCATAGAGGCCTGGAAGGTTCGACGCCCAAAGGCATCAAGAGTCCTACATTCATATCCTGGCGGATTAGATGCATGTCTTTTTGCACTCTCGATCCTTCTCATAGCTGATTCCACTACCATGGAGTGGTGTGGTAACTGGGTTTTTTGAAATCCAGGACAAGGAGGTACTCGATACATGGTATCAAGCCTACGAGAAAGCACAGTTACTTACCTGTAACAAGTGATCTCTGGGAACAGCAGGAATAAGTCTTTACATATGGGTATGTCGGTACCGACAGAGTCTGCGCGGGAACGCTTCCCAGCGTCCAATCAAAGAGCTTTTGGAAGCATCCCACCACGCCTGCGTGCTGCCTTCCCGCCTTTCCCAACTGCCTCTCCTCAGTTAAGTTTTAAAGCTGAGACAAAGAGAGAGAGAGAGGAAAGGAAAGATAGATAGATATACAACTCCTGGGGAGGTGGGTGGGTTGTGAAGACTTATTCCTGCTGTTCCCAGAGATCACCTGCTACAGGTAAGAAACTGTGCTATCTCCAGGAACAAGCAGGAATGAGTCTTCACATATGGGGACTCCCAAGCTAAGATGCCTGGAGTCCCAGCATGTTATAGGTTGGAACATGCTATCCCGCACAACACCAGGCATCCTGAGGATGGAGGGTAGGATTTGAAGAAAGAAAGGTGCTGTGGAACAGCTAACCTAGCATAGGACTGCAGAGAAGGAGTCCATGTGTGGATGATAATTATCATCAATGATATTGAAGAAAAATTGCAATATGGACCTCCCCTAACAGGATTACACAGCAGTAAGGAGGTTCATGGGATCTACTGGGGAACCCAGTAGAGGAACCTCAAAGATGACCTCACTGTGAAGTAGAGATAGTAAACCTGTAGGAAAAAAAAGTGGAGGTCAAATTCCTGAAAGGTAAGAGGGGACCCTGGTGAGAACTGGGGTAGTAGCAAAAACGGTGGGCCTGCAGCGGAAGGCTTTATGATAAAAGCCGAACTCTTTTGGCGACAGAGTGGCTCACCCTTGGGAGCAAAAAGAGAAGGCCGACCGGATTGTACAAACAGGCACAGTCCTTGTGGGAAGAAAAGGTATGGAAACCCCTTGTATCCCAAAAGAAAGGACAAACGCCTGAGGCGTTAGAGCCTGTGATTAGCTGAAGATCCGCAATGTCTCTCCTAACTGGGGTCAGCTAGGAGAGATACTGGAACATGGAGAGCTTCAGAGGTACCTAAACCTTAAGGTTATGGTGGAAGTTGTTAACTACCACAAAGTGGTTGTGAGTGTGGAACCCCAATCATTCTGGATAGCATAGGTATGGGTAAAGCCCATCTGTCAGAATCATATAGCTATATGAGCCTGGACAGTCAGGTAGATAAATGCAGGGTACCTATCTACCGATAGTAAATATCTCAACAGATACATATATATAGATATATATACATATATATATCATATAGATAGATAGATATATGAGAATATATCTATAGTGAGATATGAAGGGCATAAAATACACACAAAGATAGACATAGACATCTGTAAGATGTATGCTACAGATATGAATATATAGGCCTCTATATGGGTGTCTGCAATGAAGCAGACAGAGATATGCCTACAGAACGGTATTCACATAGGAAAATGTGGAGAGGAAAGATTCATCTAATATCAAGAAGGTGGAACCTACTTGAGAAGATATATAGAGACTCTGTTCCCACTGGTTATAAGCTACAGGGATGCTAGGTAGTGAAATAACCAGGACGGTTACGTGAAAAGCAGGAGGATGATATCAGTCTGCAGCCAGCAACTCCCGAGTATTCTAGAACTCTAGCATGGTAAGTGAACAGAAGACGCATAAAAATGAGATACCATGCTGACCTGCTTAAGGGCAAAAAAGGTATCATGCGTTCTTACCATGAGGACGAGCTGCAAGGAGAAGGCCTATGTCCTTTATCTGAAAAAGGAGAACCTTTCTAGTCATGGGAGACATGACTGAAAAAGCCTTTTCCAACCATCTAGGATAGCTATTGGAGAAAAAAAACCCATGCTCTCTAGCAAGGGTCCATAGTGGAGAGCTTCTCTGTAGAATTGCAGAGAGCATGATGCAGGAGAATGAGGAGATAGAACTGGCTGCTGGAGAGCCAGTACCTATGTCAACTATGCTGCCAAACCCAGGGGAATGGAGATGGCAGAAAAAGAAGACAATCCAAGTCTGTAGTGAAAAGACTTCCAAGACAGATAACAGCACTGACTTGGAATCACTACTAAAACTAGACAGAAAGTGTCAGACGGCTGCCTGGGTGAGAATCTTCACACTCTTGGCAAGTGCATATTTCTATATGATTTGCAAGGTATTGTGGGCAATGTAGTTCATTCACACCAGACACAGCTGCTGACAATAATTTAGTTGTGCTCTTGGGTAAAGCCAATAAGATATTTATTTATGGGGTTATTTCTCCCAACACAGATATGCTTGGTAGCACATAAATTAGGTAACTTGCTTTCAGTGTTAACTTGGAAAAACAAAGTCAAAATCAGGAAACAACAAATAAAAAGCCACACAGCAAGAAACTGTTCTTTTCAGATTAACTTCTGATTACTTCCCACATAGATACAGAAGTGATTCTCTCCTAGCTCACAAGCAATTAGGTAAGGCTTAATTGCTAACAGTCACCAGCTGAAACCTCTTAGCTTGCTTGCCTTCCACTGTGTGGGTCAAATCCTGCTTCAGGAGCTTTTCTGAGTAGATTAAAGAACAAATTTGTATTTCTTTATGATGGTTGCTGTACTTTATAACAGAAAGTTACCAACGGAGTTTAGACAGAGAACAGTCCATATAAATAGGATCCTCATCTGCTATTATTCCCCCTTGTTCAACAAGCATGGGTTCAATATCATGGATTGGCACAGATGAATCTCTCAATGGAGCATTTTCAGGAGAATACTTGTTTCCCTGCTGTCTTTCAAGGTTATAGCTAGGGCATAGATCAGTGTTCATACCTGAGCTTCCATTGCTGCTAGAGTTCCTCTCTATATAGCCTGGCCAGTATGTAGTCCAGTTCTTATGTCCAGCCTTCCAATCCAGATCCCTGGACACTGGATCTCTCTTCACATACCTTCTGGCACAGGTCTTAGAGTCCCTTCCACGTGCAGCCGTCTTCCTCACAGGTAGCCTCTGGTGATTCCTAGCTCTGCAGCACCATTCCTCTGGCTTTCCCCAGTCCAATGGTGTATGCTGGCCCTTGGAATACCTCCCAGTATACGTACTGCTTTGGACTCTTCTAGACCTCTCAAAGGCTTTTCTCCTCTTTCTTCCAGAGGGTTTCCTTGCCTCTCTGTCTGTCCGGTTTGGCTTCTGCTTCTGATGATCCTTCAGATGAAACTGATGATCAAACTCAAGCTGATTCTCAGGATACTGAGGACAATTCTCTGGATATCCAAGGTGATCATGAAGATGGTCATCTGTAGAATAAACTCTACTCTTATTCTGCTTAGATGAGTGCTCCTCCCTAATACAGCGCAGCTGTGCTGAATCAGGCCCTGACCTTTGAGATGAGTGCTTAGGGATTACCTCATAGCCCTCCTGATTGAACACACGTTTCCCCACTTCAGCTCCTCTAATGGCTGTTGGAAACCTGGTGCATTCTGGGACTGGTAGTCTTTTATGGCAAAATTCTGTTTTCTCATTTCTACCAGCACTGACAGGTTGCTTGTTCAGAGACACTTCACCTTTTCTATAGCCCCTTCCTGAGCTATGATAAGCTTCCTTATCACAAAAGTTAGTGGAGGACAAATCTGGTTGCTGGTGGACAAGAACCAGTGGTCCAAACATTAAGGCTCCTGCATAAACAGCTGCTTGCTAGACCGCAGAAAGAATCTTACTGTTTAAAAACAGAAAGAACAGACAGAACAGGAGTAGAAAACTCTGGACATGTCTGATGAACTGCCTCAAAGCAAGATTGAAAAAGAGGAGGCAACTCAGAGAGGAAAACTCTGCACTGGAAAAGTAACGAAACTAGAGAGGCTGAAGAAAAAGCCCTCCAGTGAAGCAATACCGCTCTTACAGCTTGGTAAGAAGGTAAAGAGAATGGAGCTGAAGAAGACTTACAAAGTAGTGAGTCTATAGAAAGGAAAAACAACATGCTGGCACAGGAACTATCATTTGATAGTGGTTAGACCTCTTTTCTCTAGCAGGAAGAAGAGGAGAACCCTGTGCCCTATAGGCATGAACATCCTGACAGCTCATAGAACATAGAAAAAATGGATGTCTTTTGGGAAGAGATCCATGTCTAGGGTTTAGAATGAGAGCAGTGGATTGCCTCTATTGAGAAGAAGCAACTGCAGATTCTAACCCTCAGAGTCACAAGCATCTGATGAAGATTGATCAGAAACCCTGCAGTTGCTGGGTTTGCTGAGCCTGGTGAGAGGTTGAATTCTGCAGACCAGGACGATGCTTCCCCTGTTTGGGAACATCTGCATGATGGGCAGATAATGCATAAAACCTTCTTCTCCTATGGGAAGAAGGTTTGGCAGGACATTTCCTACGTACTGGGACAGAAGAAGGTGCAGAACAGCCCTTAGGAGCAGGTAAGTCAGTGGACAACTGAGTAACCTGACGTAAAGACTCCTTGTTGAAAAGATTGTCTCCAGTACAAGGAGTATGTCCCAGTCTTTGCTGTGCCCATTTGTCCAAGTCTGAAGCTTGGAGCCAGGCTCTACGTCGTGCCCCTATGGTTATAGCAGAAGTCCTGCTAACAGACTCAAAAGAGTCTAGGGAAGCACGAGTAAGAAACCAAGAGATATTCTGAAGATGCTTGAGCAGTGAAGAATAGCCTGCACTCTTGGACTCTGGAAGGGAAGGGTCAAAAGATGTAATTGCTTTGTGACCTCCTCAAGAGATAGACTCATATAAAAAATATATGAGAGAATTCTTGCAGAAAGCATAGATGTCTGGAAGGTTTGACGTCCAAAGGCATCTAGTGTCTTAGACTCACGACCTGGCGGATAAGAACAGTGCTTTTTCTTACTCTTTACCTGCCTCATTGCTGATTCCACTACTATGGAATGATGAGGAAGTTGAGTCTTTTGAAACCCTGGAGAGGGGGGCACCTGATATAAGAGATCAGTTGCTCTGGAAGGTGGGGGTACCCTTAAAGGTGTTTCCCACATTCCTAGAAGGAGATCCTGCAAGGAATGATGCAAAGGAAGCATTATGTTCTCCTTTGCTTTGGTAGAAACAGAGCCTTGTGCAGGATCATGTCTTGGGATAGGAATGGCAAGAGATCTTGCTATATCCAGGAGGAAACTCTGAGAAGAGGGATCCCCAACAGGAATCTCCCTTGGACAGGTTAGATCTGAAGAACTAGCCTGAGCACCAACAGAGCTATCCAAATATATAGGAATAGAAGATCCTGCACGGTGCAGTGTGGAATGCTTAAGGGATGGTCGCCGGTACTGGCTGTCAGGAGCAGCGACCGTCATTACCACATTGTCCATGCCAGGTATCGACTCCAAGCTTGGTATAGAAGGGAGCGATCCTGTTGAAAAAAGCATGGCAGGAGTTGGCCACGATGCTACTGCGGATACCGGTACCGATGTCAATACCGGTACCGATGTCGGAGTCGAGCCCGACAGAGACATCGGAGCAGTCCTCGGTGACAGTTCAATCGGTACCGAGGTAACCGAAAACCTCCGGCCGCTATCCTCGGTACCGAGCCACCGGTATCAATCGGTGTCGGTACCAAAGCGTATTGGTACCCAGTCTTCCAGACTAGAGATCGATTCCAAACTCGGCATCGAGGGCAGAGAGCCTGATAAGCGAAGCATGGAAGGCATCGACTGTAAGGGTAATGAGTGTAGGAATGGACAGATAAAGGGATACCAGAATCCCCAATATGTAATTGAAGATGGATGAATTTCTTGATACAAAATGTGTTTAGAAGTTTGACTTTTCACCTACTTCCTTTTAAATAGAATAGGATGTCATGATCATGGGTTCTGTGTAACTGTCTTTAAAATAGATGGAATAGTGTTAACGCAAGCAAAAAGAACATAGGCTATGAACTGTGCAAGCATAAAGTTTATTGTACAGTCAACTGGAAGTCCCTGCTGACAAAACATAATTTTTGCAACTTTTGAAATTATAAATTTCATCTAATATACTGTAATCAGATCTTACTCTGTAAAAAGAACTTTGGCGACACCTTGTGTTATTTCTTGGTTATAATAAATGACTGTTACTTCCTCTTTTTCTCTAATAAAAAGGGAGCTTTTAGAAGGAGAACTTTGAATTCAATAAGCCTGGAATTATGCCTGTTCATAGTCCGCTTATTGTCTTCCCTCTGAACTCAAAGAAAATAGCACTTTGTGTGTGTGTGATTGTGTTCTGTATTACTCTCTGCCTGTCTCTCACTACTGATGGACCAGAGACCTAAAGAGCCGTGGTATTATGGTCAGATCATGGAGTTTTCTTCAGTTGGTACTGGACTCGGATCTCTGTGTTCCTTCAGCAGTTGGTAACAGTAGACAAGTCTCAAGGACACAGGCAGTGGTTGCCGTGAGTAAGTATACTAAAAAATTGACAGATATCTGTGTGTATATTGTGATTATAATGTAAAGTCGGTAAGGTTAATTAGAGATCTCAGTTAGATAAGTGAAGTGAGATGGGGCAGAGAAAGGAAGCCCTAATTGTGAAATGAGGCGCAGGTTTTGGTGAAGCGCCCTTATGTTAATATTCGATGACTGCCAGTAACCACAGTTTGCCGTTCCTCCTTGGTGGAACATTTCAGTGGAGCAAATTGAGGTTAGTTACAGTATGAAATGGCTTTTGAAGCGAATTTCATACCAGTCATGAATGTACCGTGTATGGTTTAAGGCTAAAAAGTGCAGCAAGCACTGTGTTTTGAAAAATGTAATAATCAAGTGTTTAGGATGGATAGTGTAAATATAAAAGAAACAGAAGCTTACAGGGAAAAACTTATATTGTTGCTGTATGACTGTAAAATAGAATTAATCAACAAAGTTTTGAAGGACTGATTTTCATGTCATAATTGTAGTATGAAGTTTGTTTTCTCTACTTTAGTGATTAAGTGTGCTGTGCAGTATAAGTTCTGATATTTATTGCAGTAATAATGTAGAGGTTTCCGGCAAAGATAATGGCTTGGCATGACTGCAATATTAGCAGGAAAGAACGTCTGGAGGCCATTCTATGTGTAATAATGCAAATGCTGAAAAATATTATTAGAAATATTACTCTTTGGTGTTTCTTATGTCTCTGGATGCTTTGGGAAAAAATGATGATATATTCTCCAAATTGTATTTCTAGTTATAATTGATGTGAATGAATGGGAAGATCTTCCATGCTTTGATATATTTAGATATTTGATAAAATTGTGTGATGTAATAAAGGTTTAAAAAATAGTTTTAAAGGAAAGAGAAGTTAGTAACTTAACTGGAAAAAAATTGAATTGCTAGTCAAGTTAAGTCAAGCAAGTTTGTTTACTTAAAGGGAAAAAGTGAATGATGCAACTACATTCAAACAAGTGAATTAAGTAATTAAAACAGCATGGTGAATATATGTATAATGTTGAAAGTTCAACTATGATAGTGTATGAGTAAATGTCTGAAGAAAAAAAATGCTGATATTTCTCTTAGTCTCTTTTAAACTAATCTGCAGGAGTCGATTGGAGGAGTGATCTTAAATTCTCATGTCGTATATGTTTTAGTTATTATGAAAGACCTCTGCAGAATTGATGTTGTTAATTGCAAGTGTGATCCAATATGCTTACCTCTTCTATTGCTGCTGTTTGTGTTTTTGCTCAGAAATTTCCCATTGGACGTAAGCCACTGGGCTGGTAGCAGTAGTCTTTGCAATCCAAATTACTGATTTTTTTTAGTGCTTTAACATGTCTCTCATTAAGTTTTCGTGTCTTCTACACTTGGAAAAAAAAAGTTTTCTTTCAGCTCTTTTCTTGCTACTGTTTGACCTCACACTGTACTGATGGTTCTGCTTTGCACAATGAGTAAGGAAAACTGATGCAATTGAAAGAATTGATTCTGTGACAGAGTCGGCTGCTTTGCTATTTGCTAATGCTCAACTAGCTGGAGTGTTCGCTCTTCCTAGAGCTCTTGAGTTATCTGCTCACTTGATTGATACTGATTTTGCCTCAGGCTTCTTGCATAAGGAGCCCTATGTGCTGATATTCTACTACTATGCTGTTTTGTTCTGAAAAGAAGTGGTAATTAACAGTTTTAATTGGTTCAAATTTGGTGTTAAAGAGTTTTATAGTTGATGAATGTACACACCCTTATGTAAATGTTCCTTCCTTTGTGAGCTTAGATGTCTATGTGAATTAGAATGGAATGGAGAAGTAGTCTAATGACTAGTGTACTAGCACTCCTTGTGACCTTGGATAAGTCACTTAACCCTCATTGTCTTACAAAGAAAATTTTCAAGTTATCAATGTTCCTGTTTAATGTGCTGTACCAAGTTTTAGTTGCAATGTGAACTGCTGTGATTAGTGGGGAAAGTAGTATTTAAAAAAAATAACAAACAAAACAAAGAAAAGTGCAAAAATAGATAAACCAGGTCGGCTGGGTATGGCTGGGAGGTTATATGCTGAGGTGAACAGATGGGATTTAAGTAGGGGCCTGAAATTGGTGTAGTTATCTTCCAGATGGAGTGGAGTGGGAAGAGAGTTCCACAGAGCTGGACCAAGGAAGAAAAAGGCAGAATGACGGGTAGACTGTAAGTGTGCATGAGATGGTGGGGGAAGTGAAGTTGATTAATGTGAAGAGAATGAAGACTACGTGTAGGGATATGGAAGTGGAGAAGACCAGTGAGGTATTGGGGTGTTTGTGTGTGCAGGACGTGGTGATAATGTTTAAAGTAATGTGAGTTGAATCATCACCTAAGATAAGACAGCCTTCCTAATAATTGTTGACAAACGATTGAAATGAGTTTAAATTATTTGTCATAAACTGCTAGTTATGTTTTAATGTTTGTTACCCCTTGAATAAACCAGATTGACTATATCTTGTATATTGTTAAGGCTGGAGAATACATCACAAACATAATTAGTGATATGAATATGTACAATTGTGTTCCTGACAGGAAAAAGCAATGTGACTATCAGGCCACATGCTAACATTTGATTTGGCAAGTAGACAGAATAAGTTTAGGAATGTAGATGAAAATAATGAGTATGTTACAGACTAGCTATGTAATAGTTTAGTGCTAGCTATAGATGTATTGTAATTAACAATAGATAATATAATTCTGTTCAACAATTTATGACTGTCAATAGGGATGAATAATTGTGCTTGTTTGCAATTGTATGGCATCAAGAGAGATGCTGTAGTGGAGAATTGGATTTTTACAAATTATATATTGTATGCACTGAATCTAATGGGCCGAAGATGAAGAAACGACTGAATGAAATGCTACTGGATATGGAGACTCCTGATAAAGATCAACGATTCCAGCGGAACTACTCATGTATGCGCAGCAGTGAAGCATGGGTGGATGGTCACTGAAAAAGATTGATCTAAGATGTGCATAGCACAGCCCATGGTGAGAAAGGATGCTGCTGACGAATCTGGAGTGATGACTGGTGTCATGATATGAGGGACTAATCTCTGAATTACTGCTAGATCTACGAGAAGCAGTTGGCCACTGCTGGAAAAGGTAGTGCTTACAAGAATAATTGGTAAAGTCTTGTTTTCTGTACACATTTTTTATTGAGGCTAAGCAAAGGTAAACAATGTCACATGATTTTGTATAACTATTTCTTCCAACGAACAAGATAGAGCTCACCTATGGACCAGATGTGCCTAGGACTTTGAAAGAACATCTGCAAAATGAAGCCTACTGTAGAAGATTTTTCTGGAATTGGACATGTTTCAGCTACTGTTCTTTTGTAATGATTCTTTCTAGAATCACAGGGAGGACTGTAGGAATGGACAGATAAAGGGATACCAGAATCCCCAATATGTAATTGAAGATGGATGAATTTCTTGATACAAAATGTGTTTAGAAGTTTGACTTTTCACCTACTTCCTTTTAAATAGAATAGGATGTCATGATCATGGGTTCTGTGTAACTGTCTTTAAAATACATGGAATAGTGTTAACGCAAGCAAAAAGAACATAGGCTATGAACTGTGCAAGCATAAAGTTTATTGTACAGTCAACTGGAAGTCCCTGCTGACAAAACATAATTTTTGCAACTTTTGAAATTATAAATTTCATCTAATATACTGTAATCAGATCTTACTCTGTAAAAAGAACTTTGGCGACACCTTGTGTTATTTCATGGTTATAATAAATGACTGTTACTTCCTCTTTTTCTCTAATAAAAAGGGAGCTTTTAGAAGGAGAACTTTGAATTCAATAAGCCTGGAATTATGCCTGTTCATAGTCCGCTTATTGTCTTCCCTCTGAGCTCAAAGAAAATAGCACTTTGTGTGTGTGTGATTATGTTCTGTATTACTCTCTGCCTGTCTCTCACTACTGATGGACCAGAGACCTAAAGAGCCGTGGTACTGTGGTCAGATCATGGAGTTTTCTTCAATGAGGACATTGGTACCGACTTCGGTACCGTGTCTGATACCGGTGGGATGAAGGTCAACCAGTGGCAACTCAATCAGCCTCGGGGGAACAGAGAGTTGCGGATCTGAATCATCGGAACCGAGCCTTCGGTACCGCCGAGAGCCGGTACCAAGGTGAGTCGGTACCCAGTCCTCCAGACTGGAGATCGATTCCAGACGGCATCGAAGGAAGCGAGGCTATCGATGCACGTCTGGAGGGTACCAACGTCGGTGGTAGTATCGGTGCTGGTACCGATAATGGAAAGTCAGTCTGGAGAGTATCCACCGGTCCCGAAGGCACCGAGGACGCCAGATGACCATCCCTGGTGAGGAGTGTTTCATCCAACAGCAGTGCCGATGCCGGGGTATCGGTACCGCTCGAAGCGGATGCCACCACCGGACACGGCTCAGGTATGTTCTGTGAGGGGTGAACCCCAGGAACAACCTGAAACCCCTGAAAGGCTTTGGAGACCGAAGACTCCCGCCGGGGTTTTGAAGCCAGTGGACCCTCGAGGGCAAGGCCGGAGCCGTCTACATGCTGTGCATGAGATCTACGACTCGAGGGCTGGCTAGTCTTAACAGACTGTTTGTGGGTTACCTGATCCTGTGTAGAAGAAGAAGGGGACGGTGCCCCGAAGTTGGAGGGAAACCGTGTATCGAGGGAACCTCGATGTTGAAGACCTCTTCTCACCAAACTATTGTCAGGACCCAAGCAGGTTAGACATCGACTTCGAGGGTCTAAAAATAAAGTTGTACCGCCACAGTTTGAACATTTCTTGGAGAAAGTGGCTGGCGGTTCCATGAAGGAAAAAGAAGAGGCCTAAAAGGCCTAAGAACCGTGGGACACTATGAAGAAAAAATATCCCTTGAAAAAGGAAGATTTTACAAGAAAAGAAAAGAAAACACCGGCGGTACCGGTGGCGTCTGGAAAGACAGCCGCGACCACCAGAAAACTAAAGAAATAAAACAAGAATTTTCTGCGGTGACAGGAGGACGTCCTGCCGGCTCCACGGAAAACGAAAACTGAGGAGAGGCAGTTGGGAAAGGCGGGAAGGCAGCACGCAGGTGTGGTGGGATGCTTCCAAAAGCACTTTGATTGGACGCTGGGAAGCGTTCCCGCGCAGATTCCGTCGGTACCGACGTACCCATATGTGAAGACTCATTCCTGCTTGTTCCTGGAGATTGAGGAGAGGTGGTAAGATGTGTTTCCCACATTCTTAGCATGAGATCATGCAAAATCTCATGAATAGGCAAAGTAGCCGCCTCCTTGGGAGTTTTAGGATATTGTAAAATCTCCAATTCCCTTGCTCTGGACTCTGTTTCAGGAGCCACTGTGATGGAAAGACCTCTAGCCACCTCCCGGATGAAATCCTGAAAGGATATATCCTCTGGAGGAGACACCCTACATTTAGGAGAGGAAGGCTCCTCAGAGAGAAGTACTCCGGTACCGACAGAGCTGTCAGAATCCTCAGACTCCTCGGAGGATTCAAAATATCTCCTGTCCGGGTGCTCTTGCAAAGCACGATACCGGTACCGATTGAAGTCGGTACCGGAGGTGTCCGGTACCGGCCTGTCGATACCGGAGGAAACAGCATGACTCGGTGTCGGTAACACAGTCGCCGATGTCGATGCTGTCGGTACCGGTACCAGTACCGATATCGGTGCTGGAATCGGTGTCGATACCGGTTGAACAGTCTGAAGCGGTCTCGAAGGCACCGAAGCCGCAAGGAGAGCCACCAGACTGCGTTCAATAGCCAAGAACCTCTGGTCTATTGACGTTGCCGATGCCTGGGTATCGGTACTGGGCGAATCGGCTGGTACCCCAGAGCATGGCACCAGTAGTTCTGCCGAGGTTGAGGCCTCGAGAACATCCTGGAGCCCCGATAGTGCTTTGGAAGCCGAAGCCTCCCGTCGGGGCAATTTTGCCGGTACAAGTCCCTCAAGGGCAATGCCAGAGGCATCTCGATGCTTGGAAGGAGATCTACCCTGTGAGGACCAGCCAGATTTATGTTTGGTTACCTGAGATCCATGGGAGGAAGATGAAGTCCTGGAAGACATCAATACAGTCCAAAACGTGATACAGGTGGAAAAACTTTATTCAATCCTAAGACCTAAAGCAACCCGACACAGGCCGTGTTTCGGAGACCTTCATCAGGGGTTGTCGGAATAGGTACTATAAATACAAACATACATATATTAATATACTTAAAAATAACCATAAGAGAAGGAACAAATAGTAAAAACATAAATACAAATAAATCACCCTTCAAGACAAACATTCACATACAATTTAAATATTAAAAATGTGGATACGCAAATGTGGATACGCAAATACATAAAAAATGCCACATGGTTAAATTCATTACACATAAATTAAATAAACAGAGGTAAAATAAATCAGATTAGACTAGAATAGAATAACAAAATCAGACAAATTAAATAAAAACAAATCTGGAGCTCAAGGGATGTGACAAGCCTCATGACCTAATACCTTAATTGTAGATATGTTGGCCAAGTAATCCTCTCGATGAGGCAACAACACTAAAACAAAGAAAACCAAGTAAGGCATATGTATATAATGGAGTTGTTGGTTATGCTCACTCATAATCATCAGGACCAAGATTAATAATAAATAACCACTCAGAGGGAAAATAAATAAATCTAGTCTAATCTGATTTATTTTACCTCTGTTTATTTAATTTATGTGTAATGAATTTAACCATATGGCATTTTTTATGTATTTGCGTATCCACATTTTTAATATTTAAATTGTATGTGAATGTTTGTCTTGAAGGGTGATTTATTTGTATTTATGTTTTTACTATTTGTTCCTTCTCTTATGGTTATTTTTAAGTATATTAATATATGTATGTTTGTATTTATAGTACCTATTCCGACAACCCCTGATGAAGGTCTCCGAAACACGGCCTGTGTCGGGTTGCTTTAGGTCTTAGGATTGAATAAAGTTTTTCCACCTGTATCACGTTTTGGACTGTGTTCTTGTTTCAATGTGATCTTTTGCCTCCTTTGTTGGACTGCTGGAAGACATCAATGCCAAGGATGCTGCATCGGAGGGAAAAAGGGTGCTAAGCTTAGCAGCTCGGTTTTGCCGACCCCTCTTCGACATCATCCCACAGGCAACACACTCCGAGATGGAGAGGTCAGGACCTAAACATTTAAGGCACCACTCATGAGTTTCGGTGACGGAGATGGTACCGCCACACTTGTAACACTTTTTAAAACCTGAGGCAGATTTTTCCATTTTGAAGGAAAAGTTGGGCCTAGTGCCCAAAATGGCGCGTGGCACCTGACAGAAAAAAGACTGGAAAGTCCAGAAAAAAAAGATTACAAATTTATTTTTTTTTGAAAAAAGAAAGAAAGAACCGGCGGTACCGGTATAGCGTCGAGGAAGGCAGATGCTACCACAAAAAAGAATGAAAAAGATGGGATAATTTCTGTGGTGACAGGAAAAATGACCTGCTGGCTCCGTGGAAAATGAAGAACTGGAGAGAGGCAGTTGGGAAAGGCAGGAAGGCAGCACGCAGGCACTGTGGGATGCTCCCAAAAGCTTTCTAACTGGACGCTGGGGAGCGTTCCCGCGCAGGCTCCGTCGGTATCGACGATACCCATATGTGAAGACTACATTCCTGCTTGTTCCTGGAGATCACACTTAGGGACATGTTTATTAAAGGGTGTGCCACTAGCACGCAGTCTATGCCAAAAACAAACATGGAGCTGGCAGTCAACCTGCCCTAGTAAATGGAGGAATGCCTGGCATGTCCCTATGTTACTAGTGCGGGTATTACACTGCCCCATTGTCTTTAGTGTGATAATCACACCAAACGCTACCTATGGTGGTAAGTGGATCCATGCTAACAACGCCCATGCTACCCACAATGTGGACGTTCCGCCCAAAAGCCACCCATTCTCTGCCCTAACCCCACTGCTCAGATAGCATGGCCATATTTTCAGTACACGCTACTTTTTACTGTGGTGCGCTTTGCGTACACTGAACCTCACACAACATGCCCCTTAGTTTCCGATCCATGAGCAGAGCCCTGCATGTGATACTACATAATTGTAAGATATCTCATATACAAATTCAGACAAAGGGCAAAAATATTCAGCGCCTGCCTTGGAAGAAGACTTGTGTTTCGTTACTTGAGATCCATGTGACGAAGATGATGTTCTCGATGATGTTGACGCAAGGGAGACTGCTTCTGAGGCAAACAGGGAGCCGAGTTCCGTGGCCCAATTCTGTAGGCCTCTCTTTGTCATCTTCTTGCATAGGGGATACTCAGATGGCTGGTGATCCAGGCCAAGGCATTTGAGACACCAGTCATGGGTATCAGTGTCAAAAATGGTACTACCACACTTGGAACAGTTTTTTAAAACTACTAGTTGGTTTTTCCATCATGTTAGTAGACTGGATGGAAGACCTAAGCCCAGAAACGATGTCAAGCGCCTGAAGAATTAAAGGGGTTTTGGGGGTTTTTTGCTCTTTTTCACAGAAAGAAGAAGAAAAGATGAAAGTTTGGTTCCGGCATCGATGGGAAGGCAGATCTGACCACAAAAAACTAAGAAAGAAGACATTTTCTGCGGTGATAGGATTTGCTTCCTGCTGGCTCCGCGGAAGATGAAGAACTGAAATGGGAGAGTCACATTAATCCGTCCTCACATATGGGTGACATTGGCACCAATGGAGCCTACGCGTAGCATTTACACAGCTTTCAAAGAAAGCCTTTGGAATGCTACCATGCATGCGTGGTCTCCTTCCCTCCCAAGGGTGCATCCTGCTCAGTCAGTGACATAGCTAAGACGGCAGTAAAAAATTAAGCAAGTTAGGGGAGACAACTAGGGGAGGAGAAAGGGTTGTGAGAACTGATTCCGGCTGTTCCCGGAGAACACCTGTTACAGGTGAGTAACTACGCTTTCTCCAGGAACAAGCAGGAAGTCAGTCCTCACCTATAGGACTCCCTAGCTCCAGGCTGCCGAGGACCGAACCACAACAGCACCAACGGCGGCCAATCGGGCAGCTGTGAGTTGCAGAAGGTGAGTCCCCACTGAGAGACTCTGCAAGACCCTAGTGTCCAGCGGCACTATCACTCTGGTAGCCTGAACACAAAAGAGCCGGAGGGCAGGAGTTGCCTACACTCCGAAGATATTACGGCGTACTGCCTGGCCGAGGGCACTGTCTCTGTGGAACTCACTTTCCAGACAGTAGTGAGCTGCAACCACGTGAATTGAAGACTATGTGGAGGCTCCGTAGATCTCTGTCACTGGCATCGAGCGGAGGTTGGCTATCGACATGGCCATTGCCCTCACGCGATGCACTGTGATCCAGTGTTCCAGGGAGAGGCCTGCTCACTCATATGTGAGGGCTATACAGTCCACCACCCAAGTGGACAAAGCACTCTTGACCATGGGAAACCCCAGTCTGCTGGGGTCATAGGACACGAAAAGCTGAGGTTCTTTACGGTGGCCCCCAGTCCTCTGTAAATAGAAGGCCTGTTTGCAGTCCAGAGTATGAGCTCCTCTTTGCTGGTGTGAGGCCGCGGAAAGAAGGTGATAAGTACAACCTCTTGGTTGAGATGGAACAGGGATATCACCTTCGGGAGGAACTTGGAGCCTGTTCTTGGAGCTCGCTCATCCTGTGAGCTGAGGTTAAGGCCACTAAGAAGGGCCTCGAACGGTGGTCTGGTAAGCTGGAAGAGCACCATGTTGAGGTCCCACTCAACCGCCAGGGGGCGAAGAGGGGGTTTCGATAGTAGAAGGCCCCGCAGAAACCGTGAGACTAGGGGCTGGCTTGAGAGAGGTTTGCCCTCGATCAGGTAATGGTGAGTAGCTATAGTGCTCAAGTGCACCCTGATAGAGTTAGAATTCAGCCCGGAATGGGACAGGTGCACCAGGTACTGGAGTACCAGCTGTACGGGGCAGGAGAAGGGATTCTCCTTCCTGTCCGCACACCAGAGGGCAAACCTGCACCACTTAAAGGCATAGGCCCTTCTAGTAGACGGCTTTCTTTAACAGCTGATCTCCGGAAACAGCAGGAATTTAGTCTTCACATATGGTGACGTCAGTATCGATGAAGCCTGCGTGGGAACACTCCCCAAAGTCCAATAGGAAAGCCTTTGGGAGCATCCCACTGCACCTGCATAGCTGCCTTTCCACCTGTCCAGCTCTCCCCTATTCAGTTGAGTTTGTAACTGAGATAAAAGTAGAGAAAAAAACAAAGAATACCTACAACTCCTAAGGGAAGAGGGTGGGTTGTGAAGACTAAATTCCTGCTGTTCCCAGAGAACAACTGTTACAGGTGAGTAACTACACTATCTCCAGGCACAAGCAGGAATGTAGTCTTCATATATGGGACTTCCTAGCTAGAAGATGCCATAGAAATGACCTCATAACCAGCGATGCTTTGCCTCGGAGTAGGCTTAAAGAGGTCATGGATCCTCCATGGATGTCTGGTATCAAATTCCAGGACTGAGGATAGGAGTTGCTCTAAGTCTGAAAGAGATGCTGGAGAACAGCCTGGCCAAAGATGGCATCCTGGCGGGAGTCCTTGTCCAGACAGCAGTGAGCAGCAAAGGTATGGACCGAAGACCGAGTTGCTGCTTTGCAAATTTCGTCAATAGCTACAGAACGTAGATTTGCCATTGAGGTAGCCATAGCTCGAACATTATGTTCCATTATAGGTAGTGACATGACCCTCGAGGGAGAGTCCTGCCGCATCATAAGCAAAAGTGTTGCAATATGCTGTCCATTTGGAGAGAGTACGTTTGGAGACGGGTAACCCCAGGTGACTAGGGTCAAAGGAGATGAACAATTGAGAAGCCTTTCGGTGCTCTCGAGTCCTCTGAAGATAAAATGCTAACGTACATTTACAATCAAGAGTGTGGAGGGCTGCCTCTGCCCTAGATGAATGTGGTCTACGGAAAAACACAGGAAAGTAAACCGACTGGTGCAGATGGAAAGGCGAGACCACCTAAGGCATTAAGTGAGAATGAGTCCTACCTTATCATGGTGGAACCGTGTGTAAGGCGGGTCGGCCACCAAGGCTTAAAGCTCACTAATGCGTCTTGCTGAAGTGAGGGCAATGAGGAAGATGACCTTCCATGTCAGAAACTTAAGTGACATAGTGGCTAAAGGTTCAAAGGGCGGCTTGAGGAGTTGCCCTAGAACATTCGGGTCCCATGCCACTGATGGTGGTTTAATGGGAGGCTTGGTTAGTAGAAGACCTCACATGAAGTGTGTTACGAGTGGCTGAGAGGAAATGGGCTGTCCATCTAAGGGTATGTGAGAGGCCGCAATTGCACTTAGGTGTACTCTTACCAAATTGGTTTTGAATCCAGATGAAGAAAGGTGGAGGAGATACTGGAGCAGCGCCTCCACCGGAGCTGAGAAGGAATTAACATTTTTCTGAGAACAGCACTTAAAGGCGTAGGACTGTCTGGTGGATGGCTTTCTAGAAGCTAAGAGGATGTCTTTAACCTCCCGAGGAGGGTGAATAGTTTGAAAGGCTATGCCTTCAGCAGCCTTGCTGTGAGATGGAGAGACTGCGGATTGGGATGAAGCAGCATCCCCTCCTCTTGAGAGAGTAGATCTGGAGCAGTTCCCAGATCTATGGGTTGAGTCTGAGACAGATGTAGCAGAAAAGGGTACCACAGTTGGCTTGGCCAGCATGGGGCTGTGAGTATCTTAAAGCCCCTGTCCGCCTGAAGATTGAAAAGAGTCTTGGGAATTAGGAGAATGGGAGAGAAGGTATAAAGGAAGCCATGTCCCCAGTGGAAGTGAAAAGTATCCACTTGTTGGCTGTCCGACGCGGGAATCCTGGTACAGAAGCGAGGGAGCTTGGAAGTGGCTATTTCTGGAGTCCCCTGGGTCTGAAAGATGTAGGACACTGTGTAGGGACCATTCATGGGGAAGAAGGATCAGACTTAATCTGTCCGCTAAGACATTGTGTTTGCCCAGAAGATACACCGCTTGGAGGTGAATGTGATGATGTATGGCAAAGGACCACAGATGTGGAGCTTCTGTTTGCCTCTCTCTGCTCTGGGAAGAGCAGTGCCCTCACAGTGCTCTGCTAGAGAGGTGGATATGTAACTCCTGTGACAACTTGCTGTGAGTTCTAGCTATTTGATTATTTATTTATTGTCTTATTGGTGTGCTACTTCACCTCCCTGTTCCCTTTAGTTTTGCACTTGAGCTCCTCAGCTGTATAACTTACCTTGCCTCTCTCAACTAACTGGCTTTTGTGTGGTAGCCAGGTTAACTGTTGCTTTAAATTAAATATCTCTCCCTGCTCTGTCCCCAGAACCTGCTGTGTTTTAAACTTTTTTTCCTGCTCTAGCCTACCTGAGGGACTACCCCCTCCCCCCCTGCTGAGGTATTGTATAGCCTTCTTCCTGTCTCCTCTTCCCACGTGTGCATAGTTCTGTTTGCCTCTCTCTGCTCTGGGATGAGCAGTGCCCTCACAGTGCTCTGCTAGAGAGGTGGATATTTAACTCCTGTGACAACTTGCTGTGAGTTCTAGCTGTCTATTTGATTATTTATTTATTTATTGTCTTATTGGGGTGCTACTTCACCTCCCTGTTCCCTTTAGTTTTGCACTTGAGCTCCTCAGCTGTATAACTTGCCTTGCTTCTCTCAACTAACTGGCTTTTGTGTGGTAGCCAGGTTAACTGTTGCTTTAAATTAAATATCTCTCCCTGCTCTGTCCCCAGAACCTGCTGTGTTTTAAACTTTCTTTCCTGCTCTAGCCTACCTGAGGGACTACCCCCCCCCCCCCCCTGCTGAAGGTACAGGACAGGGTACCTTCTAACAGCCCTCTTCTTTTAGAAGGTCTTATCTCCCTCCCACCCTCCCCAACACCCACCCACCCCTGGGGTAATTGTAGCTTTATAGGTACTTACACATCTTAGAGGAAAGGGGCTGCTCTCAGGTGCAGCTCTTTATCCAAATCAGTCATACATTGAGGACCTGAGATTAATTAAGCTTCAGGTGAACAAGGTATATTAAATGTATTAGATACACTTTTATTAGTATAAGCACCTACACCAACTCTTAGTGAATACAGAATTTTAAGACCTAAACACAAGCTTTAAACTAAGATGCAGACAATAGTCCAGCAGTGAGATGGGGGCTTTCCAGTCTTTTGCATTGAGTGTCACATGTATGATTTTCTCCCAGTTGGTGAGAGGTCTTACGTATGCACTAAGTGCAAGGAGCTCTTTGCTCTCAGGGAACAAGTCCATTCTCTAGAGGTTAGAGTAGCAGACCTGGAAGACATAAGAAAGACAGAGAAGTACACGGACGAGACCTACAGGGATATAGTCCTGAAGTCCCACCTGCAGTCTGGCAGCATCCCTGTTGCCATGGAGGAGAGAGGTCACGTGACAGGAGAGCATCACCCTGGTGTGGCAGGACGTGATCCTGTAACTAGGACCTGTCCTCCAGGTGATGTAAAACCCTCTCGCACTGAGGACGTTTCTCCAGGACCATGTGCCCATGAGGGGAGGGTTAGGACAGCTGTTATAGTTGGTGATTCGATCATTAGGCATGTAGATAGCTGGGTGGCTGGTGGATGTGAGGCTCGCCTGGTAACATGCCTGCCTGGTGCGAAGGTAGCGGACCTCATGCACCGCCTAGATAGGATCTTAGATAGTGCTGGGGAGGAGTCTGCTGTCTTGGTATATGTCAGTACCAATGTCATAGGAAAATGTGGTAGGGAAGTTCTGGAGGCTAAATTTAAGCTTTTAGGTAGGAAGTTGAAATCCAAAACTTCCAGGGTAGCATTCTCCGAAATGCTTCCTGTTCCACGTGCAGGACCCAAAAGGCAGGCAGAGCTCCGGAGTCTCAATGCGTGGATGAGACAATGGTACAAGGATGAGGGTTTTGGATTTGTTAGGAACTGGGGAACATTCTGGGGAAAGGAAGGGCTCTTCCGAAGGGATGGGCTTCACCTTAACCGGGGTGGAACCAGACTGCTGACATTAACCTTTAAAAAGGAGATAGAGAAGCTTTTAAACTAGAAAATAGGGGAAAGCCGACAGTCGCCCAAGAGCGCATGTTCGGAAGAAGGTATCCTTGAAGGATACTACCGAAAGCAGTGAGGTTCCAAAAAAGAGTAAAGTAGCCCAAATGCCCTTGAGTATGGTGCAGACAGAGCATAAAGATTCCAAATTACCCATGCCTACCAATAGCCAGATTAATATTAATAAAATACAGTCTCTGAAATGCTTGTATGCAAATGCTAGAAGTCTAAACAATAAGATGGGAGAGTTGGAATATATAGCACTAAATGAGAGGTTAGATATGATTGCAATCTCAGAGACATGGTGGAAGGAGGATAACCAGTGGGACACTGTGATACCTGGATACAAACTATATCGTAATGATAGAACTGATCAAATTGGAGGAGGGGTTGCACTCTATGTTAGGGAGGGCATTGAGTCAGAAAGGATTAAAGTTTTGCAGGAAACAAAATTTGCTGTAGAATTTCTATGGATTGAAATTCCATGTATGAAGGGGAAGGTGATGGCAGTGGGGGTGTACTATCGACGGCCTGGCCAGAATGAACAAATGGGTGATGAAATGCTTAAGGAGATCAAGGAAGCTAACAAAAGTTACAGCAGAGTAGTAATAATGGGTGATTTCAATTACCCCGGTATCGACTGGGTCAGTGTCACGGCAGGACATGCTAGGGAGATAAAGTTTCTAGATGAAATAAATGACTGCTTCTTGGAGCAGCTAGTTCATGAACTGACCAGAGCGGAAGCCATACTGGACCTAGTCCTTAGTGGAACACCAGATCTGGTGCAAGAAATAAGGGTGTTGGGACCACTTGGCAATAGTGATCATAGCATGATCGTGTTTGATTTAATTAGTGGAGGAGGGATAGTAAACAAATCCACAGTACTACCTTTTAACTTTCGAAAGGGAGACTATGATAAAATGAGGAATATAGTTAAGAAAAAACTAAAAGGAGCAGTTGCAAAGGTTAAAGACTTACATCAAGCTTGAGTGTTGTTTAAAAATACTATCCTGGAAGCCCAGACCAGCTGTATTCCACGCATTAAGAAGAGTGGAAGAAAGTCCAAAAAACTGCCAGCATGGTTTAAAGGTGAGGTCAGAGAGGCTGTTGCTGCCAAAAAAGCATCTTTCAGGAAATGGAAAAAAGAGCCAAACGAAGAAAACTGGAAACAGCACAAGCACTGGCAAGTTAAATGCAAAGCATTGATAAGGCAGGCAAAGCGAGCATTTGAGAAGGAACTTGCTACGGAAGCAAAAACATAAAACAAAGACTTTTTCAAGTACATTCGTAGCAAAAGGCCTGTGAGAGAGTCTATTGGACCATTAGATGATAGAGGGGTAAAAGGGGCAGTAAAAAGAGACAAGGCTATAGCAGAGAGACTGAATGAATTCTTTGCTTCGGTCTTTACTGAGGAAGATGTAGGACTGTTACCCAAGACTGAAGTGGTATTTAAAGGTGATACTGTAGAGGAATTGAGAGAAATATTGCTATACCGGGAAGATGTATTACAACTATTTGATAAACTGAATAGTAGCAAATCACCTGGACCGGATGGTATACATCCAAGAGTGTTGAAAGAACTGAAATATGAGATTGCAGACCTGCTATTAGTAATCTGTGAACTTTCATTACAATCATCTGTAATACCTGAAGATTGGAGAATCGCCGATGTAACGCCAATTTTTAAAAAGGGTTTCTGGGGTGATCCGGGAAATTACAGACCGGTGAGCCTGACATCAGTACCGGGGAAAATGCTAGAAACCATCATAAAGAACAAAATTACACAGCATGTAGATAGTCATGGCCTAATGGGAGACAGCCAACATGGCTTTAGACAAGGAAGATCTTGTCTTACTAATCTGATATGTTTTTTTAAAGGTGTAAATAAACAGGTAGACAAAGGTGAATCAGTTGCTAGTGTATCTAGACTTTCAGAAAGCCTTTGACAAGGTCCCTCATCAGAGACTCTTGGCAAAACTAAAGAGTCCTGGGATAGGAGGCAGTGTACTATTGTGGATCAGGAACTGGTTAAAAGATAGAAAGCAGAGGGTAGGGCTAAATGGCCAATTTTCCCAATGGAAAAAGGTGAATAGTGGAGTACCCCAGGGATCTGTACTGGGTCCGCTACTTTTTGACATATTCATAAATGACATGGAAAAGGGAATAACGAGTGAGGTTATCAAATTTGCAGACGACACAAAACTGTTTGAAGTTGTTAAAACCCAAGAGGACTGTGGAAAACTGCAGGAGGATCTGGATAAATTGGAAGACTGGGCATCCAAATGGCAGATGAAATTTAATGTGGACAAGTGCAACGTTATGCACCTAGGAAAGAACAACCCACACTATGGTTACACGATGCAAGGTTCCACATTGGGAACCACCACCCAGGAAAAAGATTTAGGAGTCATCGTGGATAACATGTTAAAACCCTCTGCCCACTGTGCAGCGGCGGCTAAGAAAGCAAATAGAATGCTAGGTATCATAAGGAAAGGAATGGAAAATAAAACAAAGGATATTATAATGCCTCTGTATCATTCCATGGTACGACTGCAACTTGAATATTATGTGCAATTCTGGTCACTGTATCTTAAAAAGGATATAGTGTTATTAGAAAAGGTACAGAGAAGAGCCACCAAAATGGTAAAGGGGATGGAAGGCTACTCCTATGAAGGGAGGCTACAATGGTTAGGGCTCTTCAACCTGGAAAAGAGACGGCTGAGGGGAGATATGATAGAGGTCTATAAATTAATGGATGGAGTGGAACAAGTAAACGTATATCAATTGTTTACGCTATCAGAATATAGAAAGACTAGGGGACATGCAATGATGCTACAGGGTAAACTATTTAAGACAAATAAGAGAAAATATTTTTTCACTCAACATGTAATCAAACTCTGGAATTTGTTACCGGAGGATGTAGTAAGAGCTGTTAGTGTAGCTGGGTTTAAAAAAGGTTTGGACAAGTTCCTGGAGGAAAGGTCAATAAACCATTATTAAAAAGGGACCCAGGATATCGATGCTTGACCTAATACAAGCAATGTGGAGCCTGTGTCTTTTGGGGATACTGCTAGGTACGTATGACCTAGATTGGCCACTGTTGGAAACAGGATACTGGGCTTGATGGACCTTGGTCTGACCCAGTATGGCATATCTTATGTTCTTAGCTTCCTTGCAGAGGGACCAAGAACCTGTTCCACCTTGCTTGTTCACATAGAACATGGCCACTTGGTTGTTGGTTTGAACTAGGACTCTGTGGTAATGTAGGTGGTCCTGGAACACCTTGAGAGCATTGAAAATAACTCAGAGTTCCAATAGATTTATCTGGAGTTATGACTCTTGCTGTGACCAGATGCCCTTAGGGGAGAGAGATCCAGATGGGCTCCCCAGCCATTTAAATGCATCCATTGTCAGGATACATTGATGTGCAGGCATCTGAAAAGGTGACCCTACAAGGAGACTTTCTGGGGAACACCACCATTGGAGAGATGTGACCAGAAGGGTAGAAACTTATCTTGTCCCCAAGGTGACCTGAGGCTCGAGTCCACTGAGAGACCAGAGTCCATTGGGCTGTGCACATGTGCAGACGGGCATGGGGAACTACATGCACCATTGATGCCATATGACCCAGAAGTTGTAGCATTTCTTGGGCAGTGAGATAGTCCTTGAGACATGCCTGAGATGCTAGCTGATTGAGATGAGTGCAGCGGAGTTGGGGCAGAAATGCCCTTGACTGCTGAGTGTTTAAGAGGGCTCCTATGAACTCCAGAGTATGAGAGGGGATGAGTTGGGACTTTGGAAGATTTATGACAAATCCCAAGTATTAACACACCTGTATGGTGTGTGAGAGAGATAGGCTGGCCTCCTGAGAGATTCTTGCTCTTATGAGCCAGTTGTCTAAGTAAGGGAAGACAAATACCCCTAGAGTCCTTAGAAATGTGCCTACTACCGCCATGCACTTTGCGAAAACTCTTGGGGCAGAGGTGAGGCCGAAATGAAGGACTTGCTATTGATAGTGTCTTCCATGAAATATGAAGCACAGGAACTTTCTGTGTTCTAGATGAATACGAATGTGTGGACGCTTCCTTTTTATCTAGAGAACAGAGTCAGGACTGACTCTGGAGGTAGGGAAGAGGGGTCCCTAGGGAGACCATCTTGAACTTCTCGCGTATGAGATACTTGTTTAGGTCCCTGAGGTCCAGAATGGACCTGTATCCCCCTGTTTTCTTTGGAATAAGAAAGTAGGGAGAATAGATGTTGGAACCTCTTCTATGGCACCCTGCAGTAGAAGAGAGATGACTTCCTGCAGTAGCAGAGCAGTGAGAAGGGTCTGAGAATGGAAGTCTCTTAGTGAGGTCGAGGGAGCTAGGCTTTGCAGATGAAGTCTGTAGTTCTCTCTTATTATTGTTAATGTCCACTGCTCTGAGGTGATGAGATGCCATCTGTGGGCATAATGGCAGAGTCTGCCGGGAATGTGGAGAGGGTTGGGATTCTTCAGAGGCAGGACAGCTATGTTCTCTAGAAAGGAGTCAAAAACTCGGAACAACCTGAGCATGATGCTGACATTGAGCAGCAGGAGTGTAAGAAGAATAATATTTCTTTTTATTAAAGAAGGCCTTTTTTGCTGCTACCTTCTTTTTAGCGGGGTTGGCAGTCAATCTAGAGAGCCTATTCAGAGTAGTGTTCTCAGATTCTGAGAGGCCTTGTCCTGCCAACCCTTGCCAAAAAGGCTTTCACCAGTGCAAGGGATATTGCCCAGCTTTTCTTGAACCCATTGTTCAAGATCTGATGCTTGGAGCCATGCAATCCTGTGGGCACCGATGTTGATCGATGTAGCTCTGCTGGTGCACTCAAAGCAATCAAATGTTGCCCTGTTGACAAACTTTGAGATGTTCTGAGCATGCTTTACACAAAGGTAAGATAATCTGCCCTCTTGTCATCCGGGAGAAAAGGAGCCATTGACTCCAAATCCTTAGTTACCTCCTTGAGGAACATACACATGTAGAGTATGTAAGAACTGATTCTTGCTGAAAGCATGGAAGCCTGGAAGCAACGTCGATCAAAAGCATCGAGGGTTCTCGATTCCCTACCCGGAGGGTTAGAGGAATGCGTTTTCGTACTTTTGATTTGATGCAATGCCGATTCCACTACCATGGAATGGTGCGGCAATTGTGTCTTTTGAAAATCGGGACATTCCGGTACCCGGTACATGGTATCGAGCCGGCAGGTATGGGGAGAAATAGTAAGAGGTGTCTCCCACATACGAAGCATGAGGTCGTGGAGTATATGGTGAATAGGAAGTGTAGCTGCTTCTTTTGGAGCTGTTGGGTATTGAAGAATTTCCAGTTCTTCAGCCCTAGGCTCTTTCTCCGATGTTACTGTTATGGACAGGCCCCTAGCAACATCGCAAATAAAGTCTTGAAAAGACATGTCCTCTGGTGGGGACATGTGACATTGTGGAGACTGGGACAGGTCCTCCAGTAGAGTCTTTAAGTCTTGATTCCTCAGACGAATCGGAATTCTAAGACTCGAAGTATTGACAGGCAATGTGCTCTCGCTCTGTGCGAACTCTGTACCGGTCGAAGCCGGTACTTGGAATTTGTGTAGCTGGAACCTGGGTACCAGAAATAAATTCGAGGGCTGGCATGGGTGGTAGTGTGGTAAGTGGCAGGAAAGTCAATGCAGTTTGTATCGGCATCAGTGATGGTGCCGACATCTGCGGAACCGACCATAAAGGTTTCACTGGAACCAAAGCTGCCAGTAAGACTGCTAAGCTCCACTTGCTGGCACGGATGCATTGATCCATGAAGCTTGTCGATGCGTGGGTACAGTACCAGAATTGCAGGCCATGATTCTGAGCACAGCATCAGGATCTCTCCGGAGTTAGAGGCCTCGGGAGCATCCTGGGACCCCACAATGGCTTTGGAAGAAAGGTCCTCCCGTCGGGGTTGCTTGGTTGGTGTGTCCCCTCCAGGGCAACACTCGAGGCATCTCGATGCTTAGAAGGAAATCTACCCTTGAGGGGGGGCAGCCAGTCTTCAATGAAGACTTAGTTTCGATACCTGACATCCATGGGGGGAAAATGAAGCTCTCGATGACGTTGATGCTAGAGAGACAGCATCGGAGGCAAAGAGGGTGCCCAACTTTGCAGCTCGATTCTGCAGGCCTCTCTTTGTCATCTTCCTGCAGAGAGGATATTCTGATGGTTGGTGCTCAGGTCCTAGGCATTTTAGACATCAGTCATGGGTGTCAGTGGCCGAGATAGTATTGCCACACTTGGAACATTTCTTAAAACCACTGGATGGTTTTTCCATTGTGTCAGTGACAAAATGGAAAGCCTAGGCCTAAGATGGCGTCAATGTGCCAGAAGACAGTGGAACTTTCTTCTGCACACCTTTTTTTTTTTTAAATTTAATTTTTATAAATTTATACATACATATCAAGAATACATCTTGAAACAGAAATTGAAATGGGTAACGAAAAAAATAACATAGAACTAAGTCCCACCAATATTAAAGGGGAAAAAAAAGAAAAAAATAACATACCCAACCCACTCTAGCCCACAAAAGAGGAGGGATACTATAAGGAGAAAAATATAGAGTAACATCCAATATTATGAAAGAAATCAGGTGTGCTTCGATACCTAAACACGCTCAAACCGAAACAGACAGAGGATCAGCCACCCCCTCAGAATGTTGGGCATTTATGAAGTCCAGCAATTGGGAGGGCTCATAAAATATAAAGGAGTGTGACTGATACTTGATCAGACATTTACAAGGAAATTTCAAGAAAAAAAGCCCTCCCAATTGCTGAATCCCAGGACGTAAAAGGAGAAAGTCCCGCCGCCTCTCCTTGATCCTGGAAAGGTCTGGAAACATACGAATGGTCAAACGTTTAAATAATATATGTCGTTTCCTAAAGAACAACTTCATAAGCCATTCCTTATCCAATAACAGCGCCAGAGTGATCAATAAAGTAGAGGGTATTACCTGCTCTTCCTGTTATGTTGCTAACATGTCAGTAACATTTAATGCATCAACATTAGATAATCCTCTAACCACTCCCGACCCCTTAACTTTTTCCCCAATGGCATATAATACATTTTAGCTATGGGGGGGATGGGATTCAGGGGGAATACCCAAATTTTCAATCGAATAAGTCCGAAAAATGTCCCTCGCAGAAACCAATGCTACTCTGGGAAAGTTAACCACACGAATATTCGCCACTCGCGTTGCATTCTCCAACATTTCTAACTTTGACCGAATGGGTGTGAAACTCTTCTTGAGGCATTCCAAATCATTCTCAACAGTCAAAGTTTTAGCATGAAAACCAGAAATTTCAGCCTGAAGAGTAGATATTTTAACAACATTTTCCTGAATGTCAGCAGTATTAGTAGAAACCTGAGACGCCAGAGTGATCATCTGCGGGGCCAGCTCTTCCCGAAGCTGCATAATAGCAGCCCATATAACCTCCAACGTTACCACCTCCAGGACATACATAGACACTGAAGGAACAGTCTCCACCTTATCAGCAATCACCAATAAATCGCCCAGCAATGGGGCAGGTGTCGACAGGCTAGGCACTAAGCCATCACCGCCCTCAGCCATTTCAGCCGAGACCTCTGCCCTCTGACGCTGTACGTGGGGAGCCACAGAGCCCAGGCCTCGTTCCAAGACCAAGCTCTGCCTTCTGATGGAGTCCACCGACTCAACGCCCTCCACCTGGCTTCCCAAAGCGCTGCTGTCTTGCCGAGGGACCTTTGAGGCTCGGATCGAGCCCAGGGAGTAAAGATTACCGCTCGATGCAGACAGCAAGGAAACCTCCTCAGACCGCTGCACAGCCGAGCCACTCTCCCCTTCTACGATCAGCTGTCACTTCAAGAAGAAAGTATCCAACGGTCCAACCACAACTGCAGGTAAAGGCGTCAAAACCAGAGGGGCTATAAGCTGTTTTGCCCCTCTGGTCTTGCGCTTCTTCCCCATAGGAAAAACTGTACCGATCAGCACACCGTGTCAGTTGCCATCTTGGATCCCTCTCCCCCCTTTTTTTTTTTTTTTTTTTTAAGAAAGAAAGAACCGACAGTGAGTTAGTACCAGCATCGATGGGAAGGCAGACATGAACCACAAAAATATGAAAACAGGAATTTTCTGCAGTGACAGGATTTACTCCTTGTTGGCTCTGCGTTAAATGAAGAACTGAGGAGGGAGAGCTGGAAAGGTGGGAAAGCAACTACACAGGCACAATGGGATGCTCCCAAAGGCTTTCCTATTGGACGCTGGGGAGCGTTCCTGCGCGGGCTTCGTTGGTACTGACGTCACCTGTATGTGAAGACTACATTCCTACTTGTTCCTGGAGATAGATGAACACCCCTTGTAGGCGCAAATGGGAAGCTACTATTGCTAGGCACTTTGTGAAGACTCTTGGCGAGGAGGCCAGACCAAAGGGAAGTACCCTATACTGGTAGTGGCCCCCTCAGACCATGAATCTGAGGAACTGCTTGTGAGAGGGGTGGATCAGGATGTGAGTGTATGCATCCTTTAGGTTTAAGGAGCACAACGAGTCTCCCTGGTGGAGGTAGGGCAGCAGAGTTCCAAGGGACAGCATCTTGAACTTCTCCCTCACCAGAAACTTGTTCAGGTTTCGGAGGTCCAGAATGGGCTTGAGGCCCCCAGTTCTTTTGAGAACAAGGTGTTGGGGTACGGGCTCTACTGCCTTGTCCCTGAGTAGACCTACTAGCTCTGAGAGCAAGAGGGTCTGGTGAAGGAGAGGTTGCACTGTCTCTCCTGGAAAATACCCCGGTGGGGTCTGCTGGAAGTGGAGGTGGGAACCTTCCTTTACCATATGGAGCACCCACTGGTCGGAAATAACCTCAGCCCACTTGTGGGCGAAGAGTGCCAGGTGGCCCCTTGTGGGCTGGAGAGAGTCTCCCGGGGGGGGTAGGGAGGCCCTGCCCTGGGAGTCAAAAGCTCCCTCCAGGCTGAGCTGGGGTCGGGGCCGGGTCCTGTGGCTTTGGGGCTTTTGGGTCTGTGTCCCTGGCCTTTAGGTTGGGGTCCCAGCTGCTGCTGGCCTGAGAAGACTGGATAGTGGTGACTCTGGTGAAAAGGCCACTTTTTTTCTTGAGAAAATTGGCGGTTTCCCCATTGATTTCTTTCGGGGGAGGGTAGAGGTTTTCTTTGAGAGCCTCTGCTGGATCACCACCTCAGCCTCTATCTTGACCTCCTTATCAGTCATAGGTTTTCCAAACAGGTTCTCCTTGGTGCAGGGACGTCCAAGAGCTTTTCCTGGACCCATTGCTCGAGGTCTGGGGTCTGTAGCCAGGCCTGGCACCTGGCGCCGAGCACCGATTCCCCTTGGCTGTGGCTTGGACTGCAGCCTCAAAACCATCGTAGCAGCAAGGAACAAAAACTTGGAACAGTCCCGATGGCAGCAACCAGGGTCTGGAACCACTGAAGGAGATCCCTGGCAAGCCCTGTCAAGAACCCGGCGAGTTCCTGGATGAGGTCCTTTAGATACATGCCTATGTAGAGCTCATAGATCTGTATCCGGCAGCTCAGCATGGATCCCTGGAAGCACTTGCGCCCCAGGGTGTCGAGGGCTCTGGTCTCTCTGCCCGGGGGGGCAGAAGAGTAATTATTCTGGCTCTTCAGCTTTTGCATCGAGGACTGCACCACCATGGAGTTGTGTGGGAGCTGGGAATTCTGGAAGCCCGGGATCTTCTTTTTTTTTATTAGAATTTCAACAAACTTACAAAGCAAGCATAAAGAAACTATAGATGTTTCATACAAGCAAATAGAAAAAATTATTAACCAAAACACACAGCAAATAGCAATACATCATCATAGCCCACAATATGGGGAGATATATAGAAAAAAGAAAACAACTCAAAGAAACACAATAGAGCGAACTCTAAATTATCTGGCAGCTTACAAAATTAACCCACCCACCTCCAGTTACTGATTACCATGTCGTTCCTTATCAGAAAGAAATACCTCAAGCTGAGAAGGATCAAGAAAAACAAACTTTGAGCCCTGAAACGAAACCCGGGCTTTTCTTGATGCAATAGATGGCGTTGAGGCATCGGCCAACCACCCGCACCGAGGCTGGTGTTTCCCACATCTGCAGGAGAAGCCGCTCGAAAATGGGTTGCACCAGCACCAGCACCAACATAGCCTCCTTTGGCGGGAGCTCATACTGGAGGATCTCCAGTTCTTTGGTGTGCGGATCTTCCTCTGATTCGGTCAGGACTGAGAGGGCCTGGGCTATGTCCCGGATGAAGTCGTGGAAGGCCATGTCCTTGGGTGGAGAATGGCACCGGGCCTCCGGGGGAGACTGCTCCAAAGGGACGTCTCAGTGCTGGGAGGTCTCAAGTGAGGCCTTGATGTTGGTGTCCCAGTTGGAGCTGAAGGGTGTCGAGGAGTCCGAAACACGGGCTGTCTGCATCTTGAGAAACACGGGCTGTCTGCAGTCCCGAGGAACTGAGATCCCCCAGTGGGTCAGACTCCTGGAAACTAGTCGGGAAGGACCATATCCCCAAGGATCGGGCCCGGGACCTCTATCGGTGCAGAGGACTCGCCTGGGGCAGGTGGTGCTCAAGGCCTGGCTTGACAGCTGGGGATGCCGCCGCAGTCGGGGGCCCGGTCATCGGGGCAGATTATGCGAACAAACCTGACATCATTGCCTGCTGTATGGCCAAGATGGCAGAGATATTCTGTTCCAGGGCCGCCATTCTGGCCTCGATGCCAGAAGACTCTGCAGCTTTTGGCGCAGGCATAGAGAGTCTCGGGCCTGTGAGTGCATCCTTGATGAGAACCACTGCCTCGGGGAGCCTCGCACGGTCGCCACTGGCCAAGGACTTCCACTTAGAGACCTTAGGAGGGCGCTGCTCGGAGTCACCTGAGCCCCACCGCAGAACCTTGCCGGGTTTCACCGGTGGAACCTCAACTGGCTTTGAGGATTTTTTCTTTTTCTTGCCATGGTCTGGGGTCTTGACGGAGGAGCTGCTGCCGCAGGACTCTAAAGATGCCTGGGCCTCACGGGAGGTGCTCGACTTGGGGCTCAGCATCAGGGAAGCCGGGGCTGAGCTGGACCGCGGGAACATCTTCTCCTGCAACTCCGATCTTTTCTTGTTGGTTCTCAGAGTCATGGCTTGACACAGGTCGCAGGTAGTACTGTTGTAGTCCAGAACACGGCAGTGCAAGCAGCAGTTGTGGGTGTCTGTAACAGATATGATTTGACTGCAGCGGTCACATTTTTTGAACCCACCAGGAGACATGGTGGGAGACACCTGGCCAGGGTTGACGACCCCCGGGCGAAAAAGGGCACGAATGCCGGTTGAGGTAAGCTTTGAAGAAAAAGAAGGGAAAGCTGAGGATGGCGTCAGATATGGCGCCAGCTCGAGGTGGGAAGAGGAACTGGTACGCAAACCGGAAAAAAAACCAAGTTTCTGTCTAATTTTTAGAGGCTTTTTCTGGGGAAACAGGACAAGCATCCACTGAGATATGTGGAAAAAAAGGATACTGAGCAAGATGGCACTTTTGGGCAGGAAGGGGACCAGGCATGAATGGTAGCACTCCAAAAGGCTTTCTTTGAAAGCTGGGGAAATGTTCCGCACGGGCTCTGTCGACAGACTTCACCCATATGTGAGGACTGACTTTCTGCTTGTTCCTGGAGAACATCTTAATAACACTGCAAATTGTAGAAAGAGGAATCTCAGGGTCTTTGGAGATGGCTTTGTACCTCTTTGAAGTTTGATGTTTGGTGATAATGAGGTTTCTGATGGTCTCAGGCAGCTCTCTTGTCTTCACCATTGTGAAAATGGAACAGGGAGAGAATGTGGCCAATTTAAACATTTGAGCCATCATTCATTGGTTGATTCATCATGTGAGTACTGACATTGATCACAGGTGTGTCTAATTTATTGCAATGGGAATGTGGTTCTTTTCTTTAAACAGATTTGAATTGTTTATAAGGGTGCCAATAATCATGCCTTCACAAAGTCCAAGTTTTTATACTCTTTCCTTTTTTAATTGGTCTTGTTTTATCTGAGACTTTTGTGTGTCAAATATGTGTGAATATATAGTCCCAAGTCATTTTACTGCCCACTTTTCTTTTAGGAGATATTGGCCATTAAGAGGTTGAACTGCAAGGGTGCCAATAATGTTGACCACAACTGTAGGTGTATTGGTGTTCTAGGGCCCAATATAATATTGTAGTGCTACCTATTCATGGGTAAGGTTCTTGCTTTTTGTATCATAGGAATTGGTGCTACTGTGGTGTTGCAGGTTTGCTACATGTGCATTCCATGGGGATTTTTTTTCAGGTTTTGTATTATTTAACAATGTGAATATTAACAGCGAGATTTATGTTGCTGTTGCTCAGATAACATGAAAATTGGATTGTTATTTGTATGGTGACTTACATGGAAAAATTCCTTAGTTCTGATCTGCACCTGTTGGGGGGACGAAGGGTATTTTTTGTGAATGCAGAGTATGTTTTATATTTAACTCATTAGAGCTGCTATGTAGTGTCAGACCAAAGGTTCATGAGGGTCATGTGTGGTATGTGTCCCATTTGTGAGCATTGCCCGTAAGGTATGTCCCAAGTGAAAAAAGGTTGAGAACGACTGCAGGATATTAATATAAAAATTAAATAAGAGTGTGTATTACTTAGATGGATCAAATCACTTTGAACTAAGCTGGGAGCCTCTCCTGTCTCTGGTTTGGCTAAATTGCCCTTCTGCTGACTTGCAGGTTGACTGCCAGAATATACAGTGTAAGCACTGTTATAAGTGCTGGGGGGGGGGGGGACAACCCTTTGCATCCTGCTCCACCCAGACCCTTTTCAATGCAGCAGCCTGCAGAGATTGGAGGGGGGGGGGGGGAGGGTGTGAGCAGATAGAACAGCACGGAGAACTTTAATCCATCCCCAACTCATCTGGCATTTCCAAGGGGCTGATGCAGAGATTAAAAAGGTGCTGGTACTGTCAAGTATTGGCAAAAACAAAAACAACAATTCCTAAGAGCCTTTTGTCCCCAAATTTATTTCCCTCTGTTGGGCCCCAAAAGAGATACAATGCCACTTACTGCTGTGTGTGTGGTTACTGACTTTCTACGTACAGCGTGGAAGGCACTGTTCCAATATCACATATAATTATGATTTTGATTTTAGGTTTTAATTAATAAACACCCCCAGTGGAAAAAATTAAAATAGGAGTTATTTCAAAGCACCACTTCCCCTAGTACTCTCATACCCTGGTTTGTCTTGCATCCACCACTTAGTTTATGTGCTTTTTCTGCACTGATAACTCCTGAATGAGACAAAATATACATATTTGATTTAATTGGAAAGGCTACCTACCAACTGTACCTCTCACATGAACACACCAACAGCCAGCAACTTTTTGTACCCTCCCTAACTAGAAAATAAACATCTAAATTTACCAGGCCCGATATTCAAAGGCACTTATCCAATTAGGAGCACCAGCTAACCAGATAAGTGCTGACGAGAGGGACATGCAGTAGCACTATCTGTATAGTGCTGCTGAATATTTCCACTGACCACCATAGTACTGTCCAGATGTTGCTGGGGCAGCCCATGGGTGATCCTCAGAATTATCCAGTTAGCAGCAATTTTCAGTCTGCTAACCAGCTAAACTGCACAAAGTTAGACCACAAAAAAGGCAGACCTAACTTTATGCGGTTTGCTCTCAGGATAACAGTTGAATATTTCTGTTATCTTAACAGCTGCCAGTGGTCACCACTGAAATCGGATATTCAACAGCAGCTGTTATCTGGATACTGCTGCTGAATATCTGCTTGTTGTTTATCCATGATGGCCAACATTTAAAATAAATTGCTAACCACTATGAGCTGACTATTGGCCTGACAATTATAATTGTCACAAGCACAAGGCCAAGAAAAAGAGGCACCGCCAATCGGGTAAACACCCCAAAAGACTTCAACAAGACTCGCAAAGACACCGCACAACGAGCACTCTCCCTGGCTGCTCCATCCATCTGGAACTCCCTCCCAGATGATCTGAGACTAACCACAGAAATCAAGGACTTCCGAAAACAGCTGAAGACAACCCTGTTCATCAAATACTATGGACATACCCCCTGAGCCAACATACAAGTCAGATCATCATCCCCCCCCACCACCCCAAAACTGTATATAAGAATGTATAATAGCTCATGATGTATAATAGCACACTATGTATACAAACCAACTATAATCACTTCCCCGCCAACACCTACACACTACACTATACACTGCATGAAGACATTTGCCCCCCCTTGATTGTTTGCTGTGAAAACCGCTTTGATTGAATGATAAGGCGGTATATAAATACCATTAAATAAATAAATAATCACCTAAATAAGAGCTGCTGGAGTGAGAGACTCACTGGGAAGAGATTCCTGATAGCCATGCAGGTGCGGAGGGCACAGGCTGTTCCCTGCACATCCCCAATGCCAGCGGGGGCTTGAATAAGACTATCTGGCTCCTAGGCGCATTGCATGCCCCTTGTGAGCCCCTTTGGAGTATCAAAGGAGCTGTTTTACCTGTGTTTTGACCTTAGCTATCCATAGGGAAATGGAAAAAAGTCAGTTTCCACGGAAGTAATATCTGGTCCGATGGATAAGCATTTGAAGGTCAAGGAAGAGAATGATCATCTTGAAGGTACTGATTTTCTTTTTGTGCAAGCTCTGGGGGCATCTTTGAGTTCACCGGACCCTACTCCACCTCTTTTCCCGTCTATTTTGACGCCACCCGATCTTATGGACAGTGTTTGCCTCTTACAACAGAGTACTCTGTCCCTTTCTAAAGAGATGTATAAAGCTGTATCTTGGTCTCCACCTATACTTGATGCTAGGGAGATGCCTGATTCTAAGGTCTCCCTGGCTGATATATGGAAGATGGTAACTCAGATGGAGCAAATTTTGGTTTTCACTGTCTCTCAACTCCGTGCATTCTCCCAGGAGACTGTCACAAGGCCAGGTAAGATTGAGGAGCAGGTGAATTCCCTAGGTGACCAAGTTCTAAAGTGTGAATATCACTGTTCCTCTCTCCAGTCAATTAATGACTCGGCTACTAAATAGTTTGGTTATTCATCGTAGACTAGAGGTGTTTGAGAATTGCTATAGGGCTAAAAATATTCATTTTATGAATTTTCCCTTTTTTCATTTATTTTTTCCAGAGGTCTTGCTACTGAAATACTTTAAAGAGGCTTTAGCTTTGCCTAATGCTGATTTGATATTATTTTCCAAATTATTATCTACCTAGTGGAAGGGTCTCAGATGCGTCCTCTGAAGAGTATGATATATTGCAATCTCGTTCAGATTTTAATCTGACAGAGTTTTTGGAGAACTCCCAAGATACCATACCCACTACAGATACGTTAGTAGCGACGTTTATATCTGAGCAAGACAAGATTTCCTTGTTTAAAAGTTATTTCAAGAACAGAGCTTTTGTGTTTTGCGAAGCTAGGATTCAATTTTTTCCAGATCTTTCCAAGGCCACTCAACTTCGGAGAAGGGCTTTTTTAGCTCTTAAACAGAGAGCGTTGGCTCTTGGAGCCTCTTGTTTTGTACGACATCCTTGTAAATGCTTGGTTACACGTCATGGATCTAGATTTATCTTTATGGATTCATCTCATCTGGAGGCTTTTTTGACTGAAAGAGAAACAAGGGGCTTCAGGGAGAGGCAGTTAGGTGGGATTTAATGTGGCTGTCGATTATGGGGGCTTTGGCTCCTTCTTTTTTTCCATGATGTAAGTTCTATTTCTTGTTTCCCTCTCCCCGAGATGTGGGCTATCTAGACGTGTATGTATTGTTCCTAGGTTTTGTTATTTCTTATTGATAATTTTTTCTGTCATGTTTCTTGTATACTTGCTTTCAAAGTATTTGTTTGAAAAACTATTAATTAAAATTAAAAAAAGACGGTGTACATACAGTATAATATTTTTCTTACCTGCTTATACAGTAGAATGCAATAAGCCTGAATAAGTCTGCAAAGCTGATTCCAGAGCCCTCTAAAGAGAAAGCTGCAAAGGAGACAATGGACAATCAGAATCTGGGAAAGGTTAGGATGAATCGAGTGCCATCAGACTGCGCATGACGGAAGTAGTTGTGCCTTGAAAATATCAAACAAAGCAGTGTTTTGTTAATCAAAAACAACTGTCGACTACACATCTCAGCCAAAAAAGCTCTGCTAAATTAAAAAAGCATGGTAAAAGTATTGTCCCCTTTCCTCATTCCTGCAGCATGTGCTCATCATCAATATAAGGGACAAAACAAATCAAGAGTTGCACAATGCATTAGTAACAGATTCACCAGCCAGCAGTCATGGAGACCTCAGGTTACCCAGTCTAAAGAGATTAATAAAAAACAGCATTATCCTGCCTTCCATTAATTCCCTCCATACTCCATGTTTTTTACTTCTGAGTCAGTGACTACAGCAGCAGCTGTAGGTGGCAGTGATCGCAAAGTAGCTTTCTTTCACTTTTTCTACTAGTCCTCCACAAAGATCCATGGATGGCAAATTCAAACTGGTTGAAAGTTAGTACGCCTGATTTTGTTACTTAAGATCTTCTATATGGCATAGAGGGCATTGCACACTTCATATATACAAGAAAGGACCCATATTCAAGAGGTTAAGAGCTGTAACACAAAGCATGGGGGAAGAATACCCTTCTGTAAATGGGGCCCATGAATTTTTCAAAACTGCATGTAAATCTCCTAGCGAATATTACATTAATTCCAAAACAATTCTATAGTCCGTGAGTTGCCTTTACAAGCTGCATTACATTAGCAACAAATGTAAAATTGTTGATAATTAAAATAGTAATACTCACTGTATGAGCTTTCTTTTATTGTAAATTCCTTGAGGCAGGATCCAGATTCATTGGGAAGGCGGATGGATAGGACTTTTTTTTGCAGTTTTGCAGCTTTTCTAACCAGGAAACTCTGTTAAGAAAGGACATACTGATTGCAGAAAATTCCATTCTAAGTAATCTTAGTGTAATAAATTTCTATCAGGTCAATTTTGAAGAACCAGCAGATACCAGCTACATAAGTGTATTTAAAAAAAATGTCCTGTTGCATCAAATATTTAAATTTTGCCATATAAGCAGCTATACAACCAAATTTTAAACATTTAGGCAAAGGAGAGGCTGAAGTTGTTCTAGAGATGGAGGAAAAACTTGCAGATGGTGAGGCAAAATTCAAATGCACTTTGTATAACTTACTTGTTTTTATTAAGAATACACATCCAAACACACAACATACCAACTGTCCTTGTTCAGCTGAACCTATAGAAGTCAGTCAAACTTCCATATCCCCTCCTACAGAAATCAAAACCTACTACTAATCATTTGTATAGCACTATAAGGCGTAAGCAGCACTGTAGAGAGACACGTAAAAGACTGTCCCTGCTCATAAGAGCCTACAGTCTAATCAAGATAGACAATACAATAAGTGGGGACTAGGATACATCTAGGGGAATGGTAAGGAAACACATAGGAGGTGGACAGGAGACTAGGAAGAGCAGAATCAAAAAGCAGTCTCAAAGAAGTGAGTTTTTAGCCTGCATTTGAACAGGGTCATGGAGCCTGACGTACTGACTCAGGAAGTTTGTTCCAGGCATAAGGAGCAGCAAGGTAAAAAGATCGAAGTCTGGAGTTTTCAGTGGAAGAGAAGGGCACAGATAGAAGAGATCTGCCAGAAAACGTAGTCACTCACCTGTAACAGGTGAACTCCGGGAACAGCAGGAATGAGTATCGTCGGTACCGACGGAGCCTGTGCGGGAACACTCCCCAGCATCCAATAGGAAAGCTTTTGGGAGCATCCCACAGCGCCTGCGTGCTTCCTTCCCGCTTTCCCACTGTCCCTCTTCAGTTGAGTTTATAGCTGAGACAAAGGAGAGAGGGAGAGAGAGAGAAAGAAAGAGAGAGAGATAGAGAGACAACTCCTAGGGGAGGTGGGTGGGTTGTGAAGACTAAATTCCTGCTGTTCCCGGAGATCACCTGTTACAGGTGAGTAACTACGCTATCTCCAGGAACAAGCAGGAATGTAGTCTTCACCTATGGGGACTCCCTAGCTGAAGATGCCAGGGAGATGGCCCCAGGAAGAAGCAACCCATTGTGAGATGGGCCATGCTTCCTCCCATGGATCTCTGGCATCCCACCAGGGATGGTGGGTAGGAGTTGAATTAAGTCTGAAAGAGATGTTGAAGAACAGCCTGGCCAACAAGGCATCCCGGCGGGAGTCCTTGTCTAAGCAATAGTGGGCTGTAAAGGTATGTACCAAAGCCCAAGTGGCTGCTCGACAGATGCCGTCAATAGATACAGAGTGAAGGTTAGCCACAGAGGCTACCATGGCTCTCATATTGTGAGCTGTGACATGGCCTTCAAGAGACCCTTACTCTCATAGGCAAAGGATATGCATTGTGCAATCCAGTTAGAGTTCTTTTGGAAACTGGAAGTCCCAAATGACTAGAATCAAAAGCAACAAAGAGTTGAGAAGACTTTCGATGTTGCTGTGTTCTTTGTAGGTAAAAAGCTAAAGCTCTTCTACAGTCCAAGGTATGAAGGTTCCTTTCTGCACTGGAGGCATGAGGTCTCGGAAAGAATACAGGAAGGTAAAGCGCTTGGTTTAAATGGAAAGGGGAAACCACCTTTGGCATAAAGTGTGGATGAGTCCTAAGAACGACCTTATCATGGTGAAATCTCGTATAGGGAGGATCAGCCACTAGAGCTTGCAACTCACTAATGCGGCGTGCGGAGGTGATTGCAATTAGGAAGATGACTTTCCAGGAAAGGAATTTTAGAGATGTAGTGGCTAAAGGCTCAAAGGGCGGTTTCATGAGCAGTCCAAGAACAAGATTCAAATCCCATGCCACCGGTGGTGGTCTAATGGGAGGTTTTGTTAATAGAAGACCTCTCATAAATCTTGTTATAAGTGGATGAGAGGAAATAGGTTGTCCATTTAGGGGCTTGTAGGAAGCTGCAATAGCATTAAGATGGACTCTTACTGAATTGGTCTTAAGACCAGCATTTGATAAATGAAGGCGGTACTCTAGTACCGATTCCAGAGGTATCACAAGGGGGTTAAGTCTCTTTTGAGAACACCATATGGTAAACTGTTTCCACTTGAAGGCGTATGATCGTCTTGTGGAAGGTTTTCTAGAAACCTGTAGGATATCCTTTACCTGTTGAGAAAGGTTGAGATCCTGAAGGTCTAGGCTTTCAGCAACCAGGCCCTGAGATGCAGGGACTGGGGATTCGGGTGCCATAGCGTCCCGTTCTCTTGGGAGAGAAGATCTGGAGCACACCCCAACTCCCAAGGTGCAGCTTGAGAGAGATGTAGAAGAAGAGGATACCACGTTTGCCGTGGCCAACGAGCTATGAGAATCATACGACCTCTGTCTCTCTGAAGCTTGAATAGTGTTTTGGGGATGAGGGGAATGGGTGGGAAGGCATAGAGGAAGGCGTCCCTTGCCTGACAATCTCGAGCTGGAATTCTGGAACAGAACCGGGGAAGTTTGGAATTCAGTGGACTTGCAAAGAGGTCTATGTCTGGGGTTCCCCAGATTTGAAATATTTGGGCAACCTGGTCGGAGTGGAGAGACCATTTGTGTGGCAGCAGTACTCAGCTGAGTTTGTCTGCCCAAAGGTTTTGAATGCCTGGACGATATACCACAAGGAGGTGAATTTGATGCTCTCTGGTGAGGGTCCATAGTCATAAAGCTTTGTTCCGCCCTGCTTGTTCACATAGAACATGGCTACTTGATTGTCTGTCTGTACTAGGACTGTCTTGTAGCTGAACTGGGCTTGGAATACTCGAAGAGCAAGGAAGATTGCTCTGAGTTCCAGGAGGTTTATGTGAAGACAAGCCTCCTGTGGAGTCCAGGTACCATGAGTAGAGAGATCGTGCAGGTGGGCCCCCCATCCCACCTGTGATGCATCTGTTAGAGTGGTCTGGAATAGGGGTTGCTGGAAAGGAGACCCCACCAGAAGGTTCTCCAGTGATTGCCACCATTGGAGGGACGAACCAAGACGTTGTGAGTTTGTTATTTTGTCCGACAGGCGACTTGTGGCCTGTGTCCACTGAGTGGATAGGGTCCACTGGGCTGCTCGCATCTGGAGGCGAGCATAGGGAACTACATGTACAGTGGATGCCACATGTCCCAATAGTTGGAGCATTTCTCGAGCAGTCAGGTAAGTCTTCACTGCTGCTTGGGAAGCTTGCTGCACTATGCGCAGACAGCGGGGCTGTGGAAGGAAAGCCCTTGACGGTCTGGTATCTAGGCGAGCTCCTATGAATTCTAGGGACTGAGTGGGAGCAAGATGGGATTTTGGTAGGTTTATGACCAATCCCAAATATTGAAGGACTCGCATTGTGCGAGACAGAGCAGAGCTGGCTTCTGGAGCCGTGGGAGCTCAAATGAGCCAGTCATCTAAGTAAGGGAAGACGAATGTCCCTAGAGTTCGCAGGAATGCAGCTACTACCGCCATGCATTTCGTGAATACTCTTGGTGCCGAAGCCAGACCAAAGGGAAGAACTTTGTATTGAAAATGTTTTCCCTGGAAAAGGAACCGTAGGAATTTCCTGTGATCTGGATGGATGAGAATATGAGTGTATGCATCCTTTAGATCTAGAGAACAAAGTCAATCCTGACTTTGAACGTATGGCAGAAGAGTTCCTAGAGAGATCATTTTGAATTTCTCTTGAAACAGATATTTGTTCAATTTTCTGAGGTCTAAAATGGGTCTGTGTCCTCCTGTTTTCTTTGGGATAAGAAAATAGGGGGAGTAGAACTCTGTACCCTGTTGTAGAATGGGTACTTCTTCTATTGCTCCTTGAGCAAGGAGTGTTGTGACCTCCTGACCTAAGAGATTGTTGACAGGGGTTTGAGAATTGAACTGTCTTACGATTGTAGGAGGGGGCATGCTGTGAAAATGAAGCTTGTACCCCTCTCGTACAATGGACAGAGTCCAATTTTCTGTTGTTATTTGGTGCCATCTGTTGGCAAAATGAAACAACCTGCCAGGGATGGCTAGGGGTTCTGGACCATTCAGGGGCAGGAAGGCTAAGTTCTCTAGTCAAAGCCCCTGAGGAGGCTGAGCCTGTGGAACTGGCTGAGCTCTCGGCCCTTTTGGCTTCTTTTGTTGTCTAGTTTGTTGCTGTTGTCCCTTTTGGGCAGCCTGAACTGGACCGTGCCCCTGCTGGGTATAAGGAGGATAAAACTTCCTTTTTTTGCTGAAAAAGGGTTTTTTATAAGATTTCTTTTTTGGCTGGTTGGCTGTAGATTTTGACAATCTATCCAGGGTGATATTATCAGTATCTATTTCATTAGCCTTTTCCTGCTGATTCCTGCCAAAGAGATTTTGTCCTGTGCAAGGGATATTTCCTAATTTATCTTGTACCCAAAGTTCCAAGTCAGATGCCTGAAGCCAGGCAATCCGACGTGCACCAAATGGCAATAGCAGAGGTTCTGCTGATGCATTCAAAGCAGTCAAAGCTGCATGGTTTACAAACTTGGAAACATCCTGAGCATGTCTGACAAGATTAAGGAAGTCTTGTCGTTTATCATCAGGAAGAAGGGGGCTCATAAGCTCCAAGTCTCCTGTGACCTTTTTGAGGAACATTCCCATATATAGGATATAGGAGCTGATCCTGGCTGAGAGCATGGAAGCTTGGAAGCATCGACGCCCAAAGGCATCAAGATTCCTGCACTGATGGCCTGGAGGATTGGAAGCATACCTCTTTGCACTCTTTATCCTACACATAGCCGATTCCACTACCATTGAATGGTGTGGTAACTGAGTTTTTTGGAAGCCAGGACAAGGTGGAACTCGATACATTGTATCAAGCCTCCGAGAGTGAGGAGATGTGGTTAAAGGTGTTTCCCACATCCTCAGCATAAGATCATGTAGGATCTGATGAATAGGCAGAGTAGCTGCTTCCTTGGGAGCCTTAGGGTATTGAAGGATTTCTAATTCCTGTGCCCTAGGTTCCTTTTCAAGAGTTACTGTGATTGCAAGGCCTTGAGCCACATCACAAATAAAATCCTGAAAAGACATGTCCTCTGGAGGAGACATTCTGCGTTGGGGAGAAGATGATTCCTCCGTAATTAGTACTCTGGTATCGGCAGAGTCATTAGAATCATTGGAATCGGAAGATTCGCAATATCTCTGATCCCAGTGTTCATGCACAGCATGGTACCGGTATCGATCGAAGTCGGAATCGAGTTGTCTCGGTACTGATCTGTCGATGCTGGAGATAGACTCAAGATTCAGCATGGGGAGTATACCCACCGAGGCTGGTGCCAACGGTACCGGTGGCGGTACCGGTGCCTGTTGAACTGTCTGTAGTGGTCTCAACGGTACCGAAGCCATGATAAGAGCTGCCAGACTGCGTTCGATAGTGAGAAACCTCTGATCTATCGACGCTGCCGATGCTTGGGTGTTGGTACCGGTAGAAGCGGCCAGAACCCCAGAACATGACACCAGTAGTTCTGCCGAGGTGGAGGCCTCGAGAACATCCTGGAGCCCCGTTAACGCTTTGGAAGCCGAAGCCTCCGGCCGGGGCTGTTTTCCCGGTGAATTTTCCTCAAGGGCAACGCCAATGGCTTTTCGATGCCTAGAAGGAGATCTACCCTTTGAGGACCAACTAGATTTATGTTTAGTTACCTGAGATCCATGGGAGGAAGATGAGGCTCTGGAATACGTCGATGCAATGGACATCGCATCTGAAGCAAAAAGGGTACCGAGTTTTGCAGCTCTATTCTGCAGGCCCCTTTTAGTCATCTTCCTACAGGAGAGGCACTCCGATGGAGAATAGTCAGGGCCTAAACATTTAAGATACCAGTCACGGGTGTCGGTGACGGATATGGTACCGCCACACTTAGAACATGCCTCTTAAAACCAGTAGCTGGTTTTTCCATTTTTAAGGAAAAATGGGCCTAGTGCCCAAAATGGCGCCTAGCACTGAGGAAAAAATGTTTCTGAAGAAAAATACCTCAGGCACTGTGGGATGCTCCCAAAAGCTTTCCTACTGGACACTGGGGAGCGTTCCCGTGCAGGCTCCGTCGGTACTGACGATACCCATATGTGAAGACTACATGTTTATGTTTATGTTTATTAAAAACTTGGTATACCGCCCAACACCGTAGGCACCTGAGCGGTTTACAATAAAACTTTAAAACATTTAAAAAGTGAGGCTGTGGGAAAGGAAAAAGAACGCCATTAAATAACAGGAAAGAAAAGAAAAGGAAAGAATGCAGTATAAGGCAACAGTACCGGTACAACATCATGGGGCAGGAAGGGAGGGGGAAGACAAGGACGGAAGGTCAAAGGCTTGGTTAAAAAGGTGAGTTTTGAGCTGAGTTTTGAAGGAGCGGTAGGATTCTTCTGCACGAAGCGAGGGAGGGAGTGAGTTCCAGAGGCTCGGGGCCAAGAAATAGAAAGCAGAGGAACGAGTAGAAACAAGATGGGCCTGGGAGGGGGAGGGAAGAGACATGCGATTAGTGTGGATAGAACGAAGCAGATGGTGGGGGGTGCGAAAGTGTATCTGATCAGCAAGATATGAGGGGGTGCCAGTGCGGACAGCCTTGTGTGTAAGAATGAGGATTTTGTACTGGACGCGAAAAGAAACAGGTAACCAGTGGTGATGAAGAAGAAGAGGGGTAACATGATCGAAACGAGAAGCATGGTTAAGAAGACGAATAGCAGTATTTTGAACACGCTGAAGACGAGACAATTGGGAGTGGGGTAAACCAGCTAGGGAAACATTACAGTAGTCAAGACGAGACATCACAAGGGAGAGAAGGAGAGTAGCCAAAGTGGAGGAAGAAAGAAAAGGGCGGACAGCTCGGAGCTGTCTAAGAGAGAAAAAAGAACGCTGGATAATAGAAGAGATGTGCGCCTTAAAAGAGAGGGAAGAGTCAAGGAGATGAGCAGAGTTCCCGAGGAGGGGTGTAGGAAGAGATAAGAGAGGAAAAGTAGGTAGGAGCAGCCAAATGAAGGCACTTATATGTCATTAACAGAAGTTTGAATTGGATGCGGAAATGGATAGGAAATGGATAGGGAGCCAATGAAGTGACTTGAAAAGAGGGGTGACATGAGCATAGCTACACTTGCGGAAGATTAGTCATGCAGCTGAGTTCTGAACTGATGGAAGTGGGGAGAGATGATTCAGAGGAAGACCAGCGAAGAGGAGGTTGCAATAGTCTAAGATGGGAGGTGAAGAGAATGGATGCTGTCTTTGTAGTGTGTTCAGAAAGGAAGGGAAACTTTTGCCAATGTTATAGAGAAAGAAGTGACAGGTTTTAGCTATCTGTTGGATGTGTGTGGAGAAGGAGTCAAAGATGACCCCAAGGCTGTGAGCTGAGGAAACAGGGAGGAGTAGAGTGTTACCAACAGAAATAGAGAAAAGAAAAAGGGGGAGGTGGGCTTAGGGGGAAAGATAAGGAGCTCAGTTTTGGTCATATTCAATTTCAGATGGCAGTGAGACATCTAGGCACTAATGTCAGATAAGCAGGCAGAGATCCAGTCCTCGAAACCCAGAGAGATTTCAGGTGCAGAGAGGTAGATCTGGGAGTCATCAGCATAGAGATGGTATTGAAAACCATGGGAGGAGATGAATGCACCAACAGACTGAGTGTAGAGAGATAAAAGGAGAAGTCCCAAGACAGAGTCCGGGGGGTGTACACTGACTGAAAGCGGGATAGCAGTAAAGGAGGATCCACCAGAACATATACTAAAAGTGCAGTGGGAGAAACAGGAAGAAAACCAGGACAAGCAAGAACCCCTAAATCCACACGAGGACAAGGTATCAAGGAGAAAGTGGTGATCAACAGTGTCAAAAGCAGCAGAAAGGTCAAGAAGAATGAAGATCGAGTAAAAGCACTTGGATTTGGCGAGGAACAAGTCATTTGAGACTTTGGCAAGAGCTGTTTCAGTAGAATGTAGAGAGTGAAAGCCAGATTGCAGTAGATCCCGAAGGGACTGAGAGGAGAGAAAAATCAAGACAACAGATTGGTGGAGACAGAGCCAATGAAATGCTCAGGTTTCAATGATATCACTAACATGCCTCTATTCGCCACAGTCCAAAAGTATATAGGAGAACATGGCAACCCTCAACAAACCTCAACATGGGCAACAATGAGTGATCAGAGTACTATGTACAGGAAAGAATAAACAGAAGGCCGTCAGTAGAATATGGCCCTGCAGAGACAAGCATAGAAATCACAGCGGACCAGAGGGTACCGCTACAGAATAACAGAGCCAAACAGTTCCAGGGAGTGGGCCCTGGACTAGGCTAGCAGGACTCAAGGAAAAGACATTATCTATTAAGTAAAATGTCACCTTCCATATTATCCTGTTAGACCAGTCCAGCAAGTGGGATGTATCAAAGCTACGCCTCCATTGGGTGGGAAGTTGACATAACAGCTCACAAAACCTTAGAGCCACAGGCCATGCCTGCCCGAGCATGGACATCCAAGCAGTAATACTTGACAAAAATAGAAAGAGATGCCCACATTGCTGCCAGAGAAATGTCTGCAGGCGCTACTGAGCTCCGCTGCATCCTTGAGGACTCTTGCACTCGGGTAGAATGGGTGTATAAACCCTCCGGAACAAGCAGGTTCTGCAACAGATACACCAAGGCAATGGACTCCTTAATCCAGTGACCCAATGTAGTCTTAGCCACCACAACACATTTGCACGGGCCAGCAGAAAGCACAGAGGATCCGATTTACGAAAGGAATTCATAACCTCCAAATACCGGAGAAGCACATCTACAATGAGAAGATCCTTATCCTTCACCACTGCTACTTAGAGGAGGGGCAGGCAGACCACCTGGTACACATGAAAGGGAGAAATCACCTTAGACAAGAAGGAAGGTATAGGCCAAATGGAAATGGCTTCCTCTGAAAAGGACAGATAAGGATCCCAGCAAGACAAAGCTTGCAGCTCAGAGATCTGCCTTGCTGAGCAAATCGCAACCAAGAAAACCATCTTGAGCGTCAAATCTTTCAGAGAAGGATGCTTCAACAGCTCAAAGAGCTCCAACATCAGGACCCTGAGCACCAGACACAGATCCTAGGAAGGGACCACAGACTGGAGGCAAGAACACAGATGCCAAAACTCCTGAAGAAAGCACACAACATCTGGGTGTAAAGCTAGACACTTACCAGACACCAGACCTCTGAAACAGGACAGAGCTGCCACCTGAATCTTCAGGGAGCTCAAAGAAAAGCCCTTTTCCAGACCTTCCTGCAGAAAGGCCAACAGAGCTAGCGCCTTGGCTGCCCCAGGAATCAGCTGCTGTGTGCCGCACCATCGCTCAAAGATGCACCAGACCCACACATATGCCATGTTGGTAGACCTCCTCTGGGCTCTGAACAGAATGGAACCACCACAGGAGAGTAGCCCTTATGCACTAGCCTACTCCTGTTCCAAGAGCCAAGCTGTAAGCAAGAAGGGAGCTGGGTCTTCTAGGAATATCGGCCCCTGATGCAATAGGCCCCAACATGGAGTTAAAACGAAGTGGTGGTGTGATAGGAGCTACATCAGATCTCCGAACCATGCTCTCCTTGGCCAAACCAGTGCCACCAGAATAATCCATCCCGGGTGGCACTCTATATGCCGAATCACATGACCCAACAGAGGCCAAGGTGGAAACATGTACACCAGGCCTTGCCTTGGCCAAGGCTGAACCAGGGCATCTATGCCCTCAGACCCTGCCTCTGTGCGGCAACTGAAGAAGCAGCACATCTTGGCATTGGAGCAAGTCACCATCAGATCACATCTTCTGACTCAACTCCCACTATCCTGGATCCAGAGAGTACTGGCTGAAACAGTCTGCCTCCACAGTGTCCACCCCAGCAATGCTGAGCCGACAGATCTAGGAGGTTTTTCTCCACTCAGACAAACAAGAGAGCCATCTCCAGGGCCACTCCGGCACTCTTTGTGCTGCCATGCCAATTGACATAAGATATCACCATGGTGTTGTCCAAAACCACTAGAACCACACGGCCCTTGACCAGGGGCCGGAAAAGCAGGACAGTCAACCTGATGGCCCTCGCCTCAAGGCGATTGACAGACCACACTGCCTCCCTGTGGTTCCAAACGACCCTGGGCTGTTTAGTCTCCCCAACCCGAGAGACTGGCATCTGTCATCAGAAGGATTCACAAGTAATCATCCAGCAACACTCCCTTCTTCAGATGATTGGGCTGCTGCCACCATCACAGGCTGGCCTGCACCAACAGTGAGAGCTGAAGCCTGAGCTTCAACTCCTGAGAACTTGAGGACCATTGAGCCAGTAAGGATTATTGCAGTGGTCGCATATGAGCCCAAGCCCATGGCACCATCTCAATGGTTACTGCCATCAATCTGAGGAGGTGTAAATAATCCCAGACTCTGGGAGCCTATCGTGAACAGAAGAGCGCCAAGCAATCCAACAACCTTCTGACTTTCTCCTCTGACAGAAAGACTCTGCCCACTTGCATACTGAATCATGCTCCCATGAACTCCAGGGACTTGTAAGGCATCAACTGGCTATTCCCCCAATTGATCACCCAGCAGAGGCTTTCCAAGAAAGACACCACTCAGGTTGACACCCGAGATGTCTGACAGGGAACAGGCTCAGATGAGTCAGTCATCCAGAAATGGGAGCACACAAGTCCGGTGGTGTCATAACACCGCAGCCACCACCATCATGACCTTGGAGAATGTCCTTGGCGCAGTGGAGAGTCCAAATGGAAGGCCGGCAAAATGAAAGAGCACGCTAAGCACGGCAAGATGCAGATACGTTTGCTGATCCTCCCAAATCGGGATATGAAAATGTATCTCTGTATTTGGCCAAGGCATAAGGAACTCCCCTCGGCACACCGCCTGAACCACCGACCTCAAAGTTTCCACCCAGAAGCGCAGGACACGAAGTGCTCGTTGACACCCTTGAGATCCAGAATAGGCCAGAATGTGCCATCCTTTTTTGGCACCACAAAATAGATGGAATACCTGCCCTTGTCCCAATCATCTGGGGGAACAGACATAATTGACTTCAGGTCCAAGGTGATCTGCACGGCTGCCTTTTTGTTCACTGACCCACAGGGGGGGATGACAAACATTTATTTTATTTTATTTATTTATTTAGACAGTTTTGTATACCACCTTATCCTTCAATCAAAGTGGTCACAACACAATTTGCGGGATACATTTAACACGAGGGGATGAGACACATACGCTAATACTTACAGGGAACATGGGCAGTGGAAGGTTAAGTGGCTTGCCCAAGACCACAAGGAGCACCTGTGGGATTAGAAACCCCAGTCCTTCCGGCCCAAGGTTGTTGCCTCTAGTGGGATTTGAACCCCCAACCTTCCAGCCTGAGGTAACTTGCCTCAACCACTAGGCCACTCCTCCCTAAACATGTCCACTAGGCCACTCCTCCCTAAGCATGTCTGGGATAGGTTCTTTGCATTCCAGGATATAGCTGTACTGAATGGTGTCTAGCATCCAGCAATCCTTAGTGACCTGGGCCCATTCCTGAAAGAAAAGGCAAAGCCTGTCTCCAACCAGAGGTACCAAGGAATGGGCACCCAAATCTGAATTGCGGAGCCTGGGAGGGACGTCTGGAGGGGGCCAAGTCCCTGGACCCATGAGCTCCTTCAAAGGACTGAGAATGAACCTGAAATCTGGAAGTATGGGGGAAGAAAGGCTTTTGAGGCCGATAGCAATGGGAGTCCCGAGACCCATGGGAGTCCAGTGTGCCTGCAAGGAGTGGATGGAGGCTCCTGCCCATTTCCCAGGCCCTTTAGACATGTCCTCTGGAAGGCGATAAGATTCTGTCTCACCCAGGTCCTTCACCAGCTTCTCCAAATCGACCCCAAACAGAAGCTTCCCTTTAAATGCCAGTTGGGTCAACTGGGCTTTAGAGGATGTGTCTGCTGCCCAGTCGCAAAGCTAAATCCAATGCCACTGTCGATGGGGCACTATCCATGGCTGCTAAGTGGACGAGGTCGTACATGGCATCAGAAAGGAGGACCATGGCCAACTCCAAAAGAGGAGTAGTATCATCCGGTAGAGAGACTGAATCCACTGGAGCAAAGTTTGAGACATCAGGCCTGCGCATACGCCAACTGAAGAATAGCAGCTGCTGCGGCAAACTGTTTCTTCAGCAACAAATCCACCTTTCGGTCTTGAGTATCCTTTAAGGACGATCCACCTTCCACAGGAATTGTGGTCCATCTTGTAACTACTGTGACCTATGCATCCATCTTGGGTATATCAAACCACACAATGCACTCCTTCCCCAGGAGAGTGTACATCTTACACACCCTTAGTCCCTTAAGTGGAGAGTCGGGAGAATCCCACTCCGACCGGATCATGTCTTTGATCATCTCCAGGAATGGGAAGACTGTAGAGGATTTATACACCACTTGCAAGAGTGGATGAACCTTTGGCCCTTGCTCTGTGTCTCGAGCATCCACCAAGTTAAAGGTGGATGAGACCCTGACAATCAACACCACCAGTTCCTCCTTTCGGAACAGACAGATAACACCAGCCTTTTCATAATCAATCTTGCCAAACACCACCAGCCTTCACCTCAATCTTGCCAAAACCACTGCTATCTGGTTCCCCCCCAGTCATCTCTCCCCCTCTCTAGCTCCGTCCTTTTCCAACACTCCCATATCCTTGGTCACCAATTTCCGCTATCTCGGTGTCCTCTTTGATTCAGACCTTTCCTTTCATGCTCATATCTCTTATATTACCAAAACTTCTTTTTACTTCTTACGTCAAATTTGCGCTATTCGCCCCTTCCTCTTCCCGTCCGCTCTCTCTACTCTACTTCTCTCTCTAGTCATGTCCCGGGTTGATTTTTCTAATTCCATCCTAATCGGCCTGGCCTCCTCCCAACTTCACCGTCTTCAGAGAATCCAAAATACTGCAGCTCGCCTTCTTTCTCATTCATCTCCCTATCACCATACAACCCCCCTTCTTATCCATCTACACTGGTTACCCATTCCTTTTCGTTCCCAGTATAAACTACTCACCCTGGTTCACAAGGCCCTACACACCAGTACCCCACAATATTTAGCTGATCTTATTCACTTTCACACCCCTAGACATACCCCCCGCTCATTCCATTTAAACCGTCTCACCCTTCCCCCCCCTTCTGCCGGCCATCTTCAATCCACCCGCTCTTAGGCTTTTTTCTTTATAGGTCCTGCACTTTGGAACTCCCTGCCCACTTCTCTCCGCCTAGAACCCTGTCACGCAGCATTCAAACAGCAGCTAAAAACCCACCTTTTTTCCCTAGCCTTTAACCTCCCCACCTCCTCTCCTTCCTTATAGCTCTACTCTCTTCCCTCTATTGTTCCACAGTCCACTCTGTTTTTATAAATTGTAATTTCCTTTCCTTTTCTGGCCTTGTGCCTTACTTTTATTGGTTTTTATTTATTGTAAACCGCTCTGATTTTATTTTGAAGGGCGGTCAATCAAGTTTTAATAAACAAACATAAACATAATCCTCTGAAGGCAAGAGCACATCTTCATCCACAACAGAGCTCAAAACCAAGACATTTGAACCCAAGTCACAGTCAAAATCTCGGACAGACCCCAGCTGCTCCACATCTCCAGGAAGCGACCCTCGCCAGAGACGCTTAGCCATAGGCAACCAAACAGGGCTTCTGCTCTCAGTCTGCCCCTCACAAGACTGCACTTGGCGGATCCCAGAAGCTGCAGGGTCTGAATTTCCATGCCAGAATGACCAGGCCTGTTGTAAAAAGGAAAATAATTTTGGGGAGGACAATCCAGAGTCCAGAAGCTCTCCTCTTGGAAATGACTCCCTAATACTAGGGGACATAGCTGATGCCGAACCCCTAGAGAACGGGAAGCAGTCAACAGCACAGTTGTCGGAAACTCCAGCTGGCTGACCATACTTACCCATAGCGCCATCTGCTACCTCTTGCTCTGAGATAGGCAAGGAGCTGTCCACTAAAGAAGAGCGGGACCTAGGCGTGGTTGTGTCCGATGATCTTAAAGTAGCTAAACAGGTAGAAAAGGCGACGGCAAAAGCTAGAGGGATGCTTGGGTGCATACGGAGAGGAATGACTAGCAGAAAAAAAGGAGGTGATAGTGCCTCTGTATAGGTCTTTGGTACGACCTCATTTGGAGTATAGTGTGCAATTCTGGAGAGTGCACCTTCAAAAGGATATAAACAGGATGGAGTCAGTACAGAGGGTGGCTACTAAAATGGTTAGTGGGCTTCATTATAAAGCATATGAGGACAGACTTAAGGATCTTAATATGTACACCTTAGAGAAAAGGCGGGATAGAGGTGATATGATTGAGATGTTTAAATACCTCCGTGGCATAAATGTACAGGGGGAGAGCCTCTTTCAATTGAAAGCAAGTTCTGCTACGAGGGGACATGGGATGAGAGTGAAGGGGGAGAGATTCAGGAGTGATATGCTGACATATTTCTTTACGGAAAGAGTGGTGGATCCGTGGAATAGTCTCCCAGTGGAGGTGGTAGAGATGAGGACAGTATCTGAATTCAAAATAGCATGGGACAAACACAGAGGATCTCTAAAGGAAAAAAGGGGACTGGTTGTAGTCGTTGATATGGAAGGACAGACTAGATAGGCCATGTGGTCTTTTTCTGTCATCATATTTCTATGTTTCTATCTTTCTAAGGCCTGTCTGAGAGGGGGAGCAGGCCCTCCAGAGACGACTCAGAAGCTTCCATGCAAGAAGTGCAGAGTTCAGAAGCCAGAGACGAGGTACCTCATTTGCCACAGGCCAAACAATATTTCCTTGAAGACGATGATGAAATTAGACTTACCTGCTAATTTTCTTTCTATTAGGACCTACAGTCCAATCCAGACTCATGGGCTGTGTCCCTATTCCAGCAGATGGAGATTGAGTATTCTAGCTTTTGGTGATCTTACTATATAAGGAGCCAAGGCTCTTCCCACCAAGCTAGTATTCCCATGTCAAAGCAGAACTAAGAAACCAAGAACGCCTCTAAGGATAACTATATACAGACAAACTATGCTATGATGACTTAGTGCATCCCAAGGAAATCAAGGCTACCTCCGGCTCTTTCCAAGTGCCCGGAACCGAACCCCTCAGCATGGCGAGAACTCATTTCTTCCATTGGAAATGCCTAGCCCCTGTATGCTAACCATCTGAAATGGGCTTGCCACCATAATGAGATGGGTGGGATCTGGATTGGACTGTAGATCCTAATGGAAAGAAAATTAGCAGGTAAGTCTAATTTTACCTTCCATAGTGTCCCTACAGTCCAATCTAGACTCATGGGATGTACCAGATCAGTACTCAAACTCAGGCAGGACTGGTAAGTCCGGTCTCCAACATGCAAGCCCCAAACTGCGCTTCCGAATACGCCTGCAAATCCAGCTTATAATGTCGAACAAAGGTATGCAAAGATGCCCAAATGGCCACCTGGCAAATTTCCACCAGAGGAACCAACGCACATTCTGCCCAGGAGGCAACCTGCATCCTAGTGAAATGTGTCCACAGACCTGAGGGCACCATCTTGCCCTTCAACAGGTAGGCTAAACCAATTGGCTCCTTCAACCACCTGGCAATGGATGCTTTTGAGGCTGCCTCCCCTTTACGGGGACCCCCAAAGAGGACAAACAGATGATCCTATTTCTGGAACGACTCTGTAACCTTCAAGTAGTGCCGGAGGGCCCTCCGCGCATCTAGCACACAGAGCCTATCATCCTGCCCTCTATGGAAGACCAGCAGGACCACAGTTTGATTGAGATGGAAGGGAGAAACCACCCTGGGCAGAAATGAAGGGACTGTGTGCAAAACCACTCTGTCCTGCCAGCAGAAGTAGGGCTCTTGACAAGACAAGGCTTGCAGCTCTAAAATTCTCCGGGCTGAACAAATGGCAACCAGAAAAACTACTTAAGGTCAGGTCCTTTAGTGAAGCTGTGGCCAACGGATCAAATGATGCTGCCAAGAGAACCTCCAGCACCGTTCAGATCCAAGAGGGAACACATGGCCCTATAAGTGCATTCACTCTTTAGCTCCTTACTACCTCTCTTATCTCTCCCTATATCCCTCCTCAGGAACTCTGTTGTTGTGGCAAATCGCTTTTATCTGTGCCCTTCTCTTCTATTGCCAACTCCATACTTCACCCCTTTCACCTTGCTGCTCCTTATGCCTGGAACAAACTGAGTCTGTACGTCAGGCGCCTTCTCTGACCCTTTTCAAATCCAGGCTGAAAACTCACCTCTTTGCTGTTGCTTTCGGATCTCGACTTACCTAATGTCCTTTGTGTTTCCTTACCATTCCCCCAGCTATATCCCATATCTACAGCTACTGCATTTTCTGTCTCTATTAGATTTGTGACAAGGAAGCTTATCATAGCTCAGGAAGGAGCTATAGAAAAGGTGAAGTGACTCTGAACAAGCAACCTGTCAGTTCTGGTAGAAATAAGAAAACAGAATTTTTCCATAAAAGACTACCAGTCCCAGAATGCACCAGGTTTCCAACAGCCATTAGAGGAGCTGAAGTGGGGAAACGTGTGTTCAATCAGGAGGGCTATGAGGTAATCCCCAAGCACTCATCTCAAAGGGCAGGGCCTGATTCAGCACAGCTGCACTGTGCTAGGGTGGAGCACTCATCAAAGCAGAATAAAGGTAGAGTTTATTCTACAGAGAATTATCCTCATCCTCAGTTTCATCTGGGAGATCCTCATCCTCAGGATCTTGATCATCTTGGACAGCTTCATCATCTGGAGGATCATCAGAAGCAGAAGCCAGAGCGGACGGACAGAGAGGGCAAGAAACCCTTTGGAAGAAAGAAGAGAAAAGCATTTGGGAGGTCTAAAGGAGTCCAGAGCAGTACGTATACTGGGAGACATTCAAAAGGCAAGCTTACACCATTGGACTGGGGAAAGCCAGAGGAATGGTGCTGCAGAGCTAGGAATCTCCAGACGGTACCTGTGAGGGAGACGGCTGCACGTGGAAGGGACCCTAAGACCCGTGCCAGAAGGTATGTGAAGAGAGATCCAGTGTCCAGGGATCTGGATTGGAAGGCTGGACATCAGAACTGGACTACATACTGGCCAGGCTATTTAGAGAGGAACTCTAACAGCAATGGAAGCTCAGGTATGAACACTGATCTATGCCCTAGCTATAACCTTGAAAGACAGCAGGGAAACAAGTATTCTCCTGAAAGTGCTCCATTGAGAAATTCCTCTGTGCCAATCCATGATATTGAACCCATGATTGTTGAAGAAGGGGAAGGAGCGGTCTTAGATACAGGCTGTGAATATATGGATTGCTCTCTGTCTAAACTCCTTTGGTAATTTTCTGTTACAAAGTACAACAACCATCACAAAGAAATACAAACTTGTTCTTTAATCTACTCAGAAAAGCTCCTGAAGTAGGATTTGAGCCACGCAGTAGGAAGCAAGCCAGCTAAGGGGTTTCAGCTGGGTAACTGCTAGCAATTGAGCCTTACCTAATTGCTTGTGAGCTCTGAGGGAATCACTTCTGAATCTATGTGTGAAGATATAAGAAGTTAACCTGAAAAGAACAGTTTTTTCCCTTCTTTGTGGGTTTTGCTTGTTGTTTGATACACTGCTAAGAACATATTAGCTAAAGCCTACAGAAAAGACCAGTTTGTTACCAACCAGGTCTTTATTCTTTTCATTTGATTGCCTGACAAGTTCAGCTGTTTTCCTGATTTTGTTTTTCTAAGTTTAACACTGAAAGCAAGTATCCTGTTTTATGTGCTACCAAGCATATCTGTGTTGGGAGAAATAACCCCATAAATAAATATCTTATTGGCTTTACACTCAAGCACAACTAATTATTGTGAGCAGCTGTGTCTGGTGTGAATGAACTGCATTTCCCACAATCCCTTGCAAATCATATTGATATATGCACTTGCCAAGACTGTGAACATTCTCACCCAGGCAACCGTCTGACAGATTGTAAGCTCCGATAAGTGGGGACAGTCTTTTGCATGTGTCTGTGTAGCGCTGCATATGTCTTATAGCACTATACAAATGTTCAGTAGTAGAAGAAGCTTGACCGCTCTGAGAAATCTGACCTCATCCGAATGAGCCGCCAGGGAGACTCCCTGAACACGTCCCCGATAACAAGCCAAAGCTGTAATCTGTACGCGAAGAGAGTTCAAGGCTAGCCCTTTTTCAAGCCCATCCTGCAAAAAGGCCAACACCTCTGGAATAGAGGCTCCGGAGGGGCGCCTCTTCCACGTCCCACACCAGGCCTCAAATACTATCCAAACTCGTACATACGCCAGTGATGTGGACCTATGCTGTGCTTTCAACAAGGTCACAATCAGTGACCCCGAATAACCCCCAGTGCCTGAGGGATGCCCTCTCAAGAGCCAGGCCGTAAGCAAGAATCGATCCACCTGAGGCATGAGAACCGACAGCAGGTCTTATCTCAATGGCAGTCACCACAGCTTGTCCACTAACCACCGCACAAGGTCCACATACCACGGCCACCATGGCCAATCTGGGGCTATTATGATTACCAGCCCCCCATGAGTCTCCACTTGCTGAATTAGCCGACCTATGAGAGGCCACGGGGGAAACGCATAGAGCAGACCATCTTCTGGCCAGCTCTGAGCCAATGCGTTGAGGTCTTCGGACATCTGTTCCTTGCGTCTGCTAGAGAAGCACTCAACCGTGGCATTTTCCACTGACACCATGAGATCCAAGACTGGGAGGCCCCAGCGCCCCATCCAATGCCAGAAGACCTCGGCTTCCAAGGACCACTCCCCAGGATCCAGCTGATGGCTGATTAGAAAGTCGGCCTGAACGTTTTCTTTCCTGGAAACATGAGCTGCTGACAACTGAGTGAGATTTCCTTCCACCCACCAAAGTAGCAGGGCAATCTCCTCTGCCAGATTTGCACTGCCTGTTCCGCCCTTATGATTGATGTAGGTGACTGCGGAGACATTATCCGATAACACCTGGACTGCTCGATGCTGGACCAGGACCTGAAGCTCCAGGAGCACCTGGCGCACTGCCCTCATCTCCAGACAGTGGATGGACCACTGCGTCTGCTCCTGAGACCAAAGGCCTTGCGCAATCCGTGTTAAGTAATGTGCTCCCCAGCCAGAGAGACTGGCATCTTTTGTGACTACTATCCACTCCAGCTGTTCCAGGGGCATTCCCCTTGTGAGGTTGTCCAGCGACAACCACCATGCCAGACTGCGGTGCACTAGCAAAGGACAGAGCGAGCAACTGATGGCTCAAGGGATGTCACTGAGGCAACCACTGGGAGAGCAGAGCCCTCTATAACAGTCACATGTGAGCCCTTGCCCACGGCACCAAGTCCAGCGTCAACGCCATGGACCCCAGAACCTGGAGGTAAGATCACGCAGACTGCGACCACTGCACTAAAAATGCCAGATCTGACTCTGAAGCTTCCTGCGCCTCTCTGCCAGTAAGAATACCATGCCTTAGGCCATGTTGAAGTGAGACCCCAAGTATAGCAGGTCTTGAGATGGTTCAAAGTGGCTTTTGATTACATTCACCACCCACCCAGACTCCGTAGAAGATCGAGGACCCACTGTGTGGCCTCTAGGTTCTCTGCACGCAACTTTGCCTGAATGAGCCAGTCATCCAAGTAGGTGTCAACCAGGACCCCCTGGCTCTGTAACCGGGCTGCGACAACCACCATGATCTTGGTGAAGATGCATGGCACCATGGCGAGTCCAAACGGTGGAGCCCAAAACTGGAAGTGCCCCATGGGAACCGCGAAGCACAGGTACCAGAGATGCTCTGTGCAAATGGGAACATGGAAGTAAATTTCTGTGAGATCCAGGGAAGTCAAAAACTCTCCATGCCACACTGCCACAACAACAGATCGCAAAGTTTCCATCCAAAAATGAGGCACGCGCAATGCCCGATTGACATATTTGAAGTCAAGGATGGGCCAGAACAACCCCTCTTTCTTGGATACCATAAAGTAGATGGAGTATCGCCACTGACCCTGATGATCCCAGTGTACGGGTTCCACCACGTGCAGCTGGATCAACCGGCAGTGTGCCGTATACCGCCCTCTACTTTTCCCAAGACCTGCAAGGCAACATCATGAAGGCATCTGCGAGAGGGCCCACAACCTCCAGGGCGTAACCCTCACAAATGACCTCCAGCACCCATCGGTTGGAGGTAAGGTGGACCCAGGCTGGGTAAAACTGCTGCATGTGGCCGCCTGGGCCCCCTCATCTCATTGCGACCTGATTCAGCCCCAATAAAGAATTCTTAACTAAATCCCCTACCACCGCGAGAGGAATGTCCCCTCGCCGGATAAGTGAGTTTCTGATAAGGTGCAAACCTTGCCACCCTAAACCTGTGGAAATCCCGCGTATGCCTCCTTGATGCGGATGCCGCAGGCTTCTGGGATGTTGGCCTGTCCTCAGGCAAATGAGCGGGTTTAGACTCCCCCAAATCTTTGACCAACTTTTCCAGAGCTTCACCAAAAAGAAGCTTCACCTGAAAAGGTAGTCTGGTAAGACAGTGCTTGGAGGACATGTCTGCCGACTAGTTCCGTAGCCACAACAAGTGTTGAACAGCCACTACCAGTGCCATACCTTTGGCTGATACACGAAGGAGGTCATAGAAGGCATCCATCAAATACACTACTCCCGAGTTTAAAAGCGCTGATTTAGACAAAGCTCCAATGAATCCTGTTTCCGTACCCGTGAGCCACTGAATCCACTGCATGCAGGCCCTTGCCACATAGGCTCCGCACACCGAAGCCTGCAAGGCCAGCATGTTGACCTCATATGTCTGCGTCAAGAGCATCTCTAGCTTCTTATGCTGAGGGTCTTTAAGCGCCATCTCTCCTACCAGAGGGATGGTGATATATTTAGTTACTGCCGACACCAAGGAATCCAACTTCGGGAGCTGGAAAAGCTCTCGCTCGCCAGTTGGAATGGGATAAAGACACTGCATGGCCCTAGCTCCACGCAGGCCCGCCTCTGGAGCTTTCCATTCCAAATCAATCATTTGCTTGAGAGCTCCGTTTCTGTTCCCGGATGCCCCACCCATCCCGGGTGGCGGCAGACGCTTTTCTCATTCCATGGTCGGAAGATCTCATGTATGCCTTCCCACCCATGCTGTCGATTGCCAAAACACTCTTCAAGGCTCTTCACAACAAAGCCTCACTGATCCTAGTGGATCCAAGGTGGCCCAGGCAGCCATGCTTCCTGCTGCTCCTCCAACTGTCAGTGAAGACTCTGATTCCACTGGGAAGCTCCCCAGGGCTCTGGTCTCAGGAGAAAGGCTCTCTCCTGCACCCCAATCTTGGGTCCCTATCACTGATAGCGTGGCTGCTGAAAGGGTAACCTTAGCCCTTTTCAACCTCTTGGGAGAAGTGGAAGAGATCCTGCTGGCCACCCGTAAGGCATCCACCAGGAGAGCTTATGCCTTCAAATGGGCAGGTTCTCGGTCTGGTGCGTGGAGCAACGAGTGAACCCATTCTCCTTCCCGGTGCAGCTGATGCTGCAGTACCTTTTTCATCTTTCACAATCCAGGCTCAAATCAAACTCCATTAGAATGCACTTCAGTGCCCTGATGGTGAATCACCACCCTGTTGAAGGCAAGGCCCTCTCGGTTCAGCCTCTGGTGACCCGCTTGAGAGGACTTCTGCTGTCCAAACCCCCCATCCGTCCTCCAGCGACAGAATCGGACCTCAAGTGGTATTGGCACAGCTCACTCACCTACTATTTGAGCCTTTGGCTACCTGCCACCTGAGATACCTCTCATGGAAGGTTGTGTCCCTGGTGGCACACACCTCCACTTGCAGGGTCAGTGAGCTCCAAGCCCTAGTAGCAGAGGTGCTGTATACCACATCCTATAAGATAAAGGTAATGCTATGTACACCCCAAATACCTTCCTTAGGTTGTACTCCTTTCCACCTAAACCAGGAGGTGGTGCTGCCCACCTTTTTCCCAAGGCCACACTCCAGCAGGGTGGAGACCGTCTTTCATACCTTAGCCTGTAAGAGGGCCCTGTCTTTCTACATTCAGCATACCCAGGGCCACCAGAAAGCTTTTCAACATTTTGTTTCCTATGACCCCAGTCGGCTGGAGAAAGTGGTGACCAAACGGACACTGTCCACCTGAATAGGCTGGGCTCACGCTGAATGGCTGGGTCACAGCATACAGTGTCAGGGCCACGGTGGCCTTGTGTGGGAAATCTACACACTGTCCCGATGCTGGACATCTGCTGGGCCACCACCTGGTCTTAAGTCCATACCTTTGCAGCTTATTACCGTCTGGAGAGGGAGGCCAGGCTGTGCTCCATAACCTTTTCGGGGTCTAGGCAACTCCTACCCTCCGACCCTTCTGTGTTCAGGCTACTGGAGCGTTGGTTTCCATCGGACACACAGGTCCTACTGCAGTTTGTACAGTATCTGCGGATTCAATTGCTTCTGCTCATGGCTCCCCTATGGGCTTGCGGTAGCCTGTAGCTAGGGAGTCCCATATGTGAAGACTGACTTCCTGCTTGTTCCCAGAGAAAGTGCAGTTACTCACCTGTAATAGATGTTCTCCGGGGACATCAAGAATCAGTCCTCACAACCTTTCCTCCTCCCCTTGGAGTTTCTTCTTTATCATCTTTTATTTTTTTGCCGTCTTTTAGCTATGTCATCTGACTGAACAAGATAGCATCCTTGGGCGGGAGGGGGACTACGCATGCGTGGTGGCATCTCCCAAAGGCTTTCTTTGAAACTGGGGAGATGCTTCCATGAGGGCTTCATCGGCGCCGATGTCACTCATATGTGAGGACCAATTCCTACTGTCCCTGGAGAACACCTGCTACAGGTGTGTAACTACTCTTTCCCCCATGAATTTCTTTCAAAATGATTGACTGGGTAGGATATTCAAAACCATTTAGGTGCTTTGCAGACCTGCAAACTGTCTAAATAGTGCTCAGCAGGATATTTAGCGGCACTAACGTGGTTAGTGCCACTTAATATCCCCAGTTTCAGCCCATAATCGCCCTGATGCTAGCTGATCAGCATTGGGGCATTATAGAGCGGAGCACAGGCGACACCTGGGGATAACCAGCTAGCAGCAATATTCAGCCTCTAGCTGTTTATCCTAAGGCAGCTAAAGTTAGGCACTTGAAAGGCTCATCTAACTTTAGCTGCTTTAGCTAACTTGCCAGCAGCTGAATATTGCCACTACCTGGCTAGATAATGCACTATCTGGCCAATCCAGATATTCAGTGCCGGTGGCCAGATGTGGCCCCAGCACTGAATATCCTGGTTTAAGGTTCAGCGGCAAAGGCTAGCTGCTGCTGTTGAATATCCCCTCCCCATTAAGTTTGATCTCCGAAATTTTTTTTAAAGTTTTTTTGAAGTAAACCCGATTAGGAAGGGGGAGGGAGAAGATAATATTTTATTAGTCAGATGGGTTTCATGGATTAATGTAATGTAAATTGTGTGTGAATATTATGCAATTGTAAATGGTTTGTTTTAGTAATGATGATCGACCTTGAATCCTTGCAGGTTAAGCTTGTTAAGTGGAATAATCTTTCACCTAGACCTACCTACTGGTTAGGAAGGCTAAGGAGGCAACACTCTTTGTAAATATAGAGCAGCTGGAGCTTGGCTATCTAGTTACATGGGGATACCTGATTAATGCCTACTAATGGTCCAATGCAGAAAAACTAACACACTCTTTGCATGCAGATAATGCAACTTATAAACAGAAGTTCCAACACGCCAAATGCAAAAAAGAGACTGATGCATGCATAAACAGCAAAGGAAAATTATGCACACACAGTAACACCAAGCATATTTAAGTTATAGGCAAATGAGCTGCCCTTACTAAAATGGAATGCTAATATTGTCTGCACCTGAGGCAGAGAAACAATTAGAGAATTATGTAACCAGCCAAAGCGCCAATATCTCTATGCTTGGGTCTATGGTGGCTTAAATGTCTTGAGCGTGCCCCCGACAATATTTTGATTACATTGGGGGCTTTCCCCCTCAGATGACCCTGTTTTCTGGGAGAGCTTGCCGAACTTGCGCTGACTTCTGTGCTTGCTATCCCATTTTAACGCATAACTAATTTGCATATGCACCCCTTTCTGCATGCCAGTGCTGAAGTTGCATGCTTTCGGTGCATTGTATAGAGACATACATAGCTAATAGCGCGTGACTTCAGCGCAGGCTTTTCTACATCGGCCTGTAAGTGCACTATGAGATTCCATTCCAGAGGTTGCTGTGTTTCTGTTCCTTAGAGAAAGAGGAACTCTGCATTGCTTAGCTTTGGAAGAGGACCTGGGAAAAGGATGAACTGAGAGAATAGAATGGTTATCAAATTGGTCCATCTTATCAGGGACAGGCTGAGCCAATACTGGTTATGCCTCATTGTACTTTAAACAAGCAGGATTACAAATTTTAAAGACAAGCTGGAATTACAAATCTGTAACTGCTGTGAGGCAGAACTGATACTGGCTCAGCCTCTTCCTGTCGACCTGAAGTGCTCTGATATTCTTAGAAATAAATCCAGCCATTTTGCATGCTTCATGGGGGGTTTGCCTTACCCTTTCATACTAGATGTCATTGCTGCAACTTTTCATGCTGTACAGATAGGAAATTTCAGTGTGATTATAAAGCATGCAGAACATGGCTCATGAAATATTTTCCAACCCCTCCATTGCCTCAGGTACAAACTTGCAAGCCAAACCACATGCGCACAGAAGTTTGCGCAAGTTTGGCATACTGTTCCAGATAAACAGGGTCATCTGAGGTGAAGTTTGACGCTTCATCTCAGATTTTACCTAGGCATCAGGGAAAAGCCCCTAATGCCATCAGCATATTGTCGGGGGGGGGGGCGCTGTTCCCCCAGACACCGACCCCCTGACTGAAACAAAGTCCTCAGAGGCCCAGCAGCCCCGATACCCCATCCACCCAATAAAAAAAAATTGATGGCGGCTCCCAAAACCCCACACTACCCCCCTCCCCTCCCCTCCCAGTACTTCTAATCTGGAGCGGGAGCATTGCCATCTTGAAAATTGATGGGGGTCAGACTGCCATATAAGGCAATAAATGCCTTATATGGAAGTGTGACCCTGCCTTTTACATCTTAGGATGCACAGCACTGGGCCAGATGCCCCAATTTTTCAAGATGGTGGAACAGGGGCAGGAGTGTGTGGGAAACACTCCCACTCCAGATTAAAGGTACTGGAAGGGGGAGTTCGGGGACCAACAGGTGTTTTTTTTTAATTGGGTGGGTGAGGGTATCGGGGCCATCGGGCCACAGAGAATTTGGTTTCTGTCAGGGGTCAGTGTCAGAGGAGCAGCATCGGCCCCCCCCCCCCCAACAGTATTCTATGGTATTAGGGGGCTTTCCTCGATGCCTGGATCATCTGAGGCGAAGAGTCAAACTTCATCTCAGATGATACTTTAGCTCCAGGCTGGATCTTTACATCTGCCCCAGCTGATAATCTTTGCTAATCTCTCACTATTCTTCTCAGAATTTGCATTCTGCTTTACAATATTTTTTGCAGTTGCCCATGAGTACAAAAATTCAGAAGACTGCAGAATGTAACCTCGTCTTTTCAGTGTGTGGTCTTGCAGCTCCGGCATGTCTTACTGTCTACAATGCAAGTGCCACAACTTTATTGGCATTTTGTAATACTCTCCAAAGCTTATTTGTTTTCTAAAACATTTGACTCTTAACTGAGTTTGGTGTGTTTAACTTGATTGATTGCCCTGATGTGTCTGTGTGATATGTATATGTTTTGTAACAACTGAGAAATATAAATGATTGTCAGATAAATGCAGGAAATAAAATGAAATTAGTCACCCCAAAGGTATCAATATATTCAGTGGTGGTAAATATATGTTTATATTTATTAAAATTTGATTGACCACCCTTCACAACAGCAGCAGGGCAGTGTACAAAGTATATAAAATCAATTAAAAAGTTACAGGAGGAAGGGAACGCCGTTTGAAATAGAAAAGGTTTCAACAATCATACCAAGGGAAGGAAGAGAGGGCAATGAGAATAAACATCAGTAGAGAAGAAATGGTGAGCAGAGAATGAGAATAAATTTATGAAGGCTGTAAGTCATGTGCTATGTTGAAAAGGTGGGTTTTCAGGAGAGCTTTCAACTTGGGGTACAAGGGTTCAAGGCGGAGGGCGGAAGGGAGTGTATTCCATGAAGCAGGGTCACGAAAATAAAAGGCTGAGGAGTGGGTAGATTCTTACCGAGCTTGTGTGGCAAGGGGGAAGATGTAGTCTATTTGCATGGATGTTTTGGAGGACATGGTGTGGAGAGTGGAGGAGCAGGCATTTGAGAGATAACGGGTGGAATCAGTATGAAGTTCACGATGGATAATGTAAGGAGCTTATATTGCAGGCGATATTTAATAGGGAGCCAGTGATAATGAACTAGGAGGGGGTAATGTATGCAGAGCGAGAGACATGGGCAATGATATGGACGGTAGTATTTTGGATGAGTTGTAACCGGTGAAGTTGATACTGAGGGAGAACAAGGAAGACAATGTTGCAGTAATTTAGTCTGGAAATATCAAGTGTGAGCAGAAGAGTGGTCAAAGCAGAGGGAAAAAGGAAAGGGTGGATGGCGTGAATCTGGAAAAGTGCGAGGAAAAACCAACAGACTAGTAGAGAAAGATGTGCTCGGAATGACAGGGAAGAATCCAATGAAACACCTAAATATCACATAAAATCAACTAAGGGAACTGAGGAACCAGAGAGAAGGGGAGCCAAGGTTGGAGAGGGGGACTACCGAAAGTAAACCTGATTGCTGCATATTTTCAGGGATTAAGGTGTAGAAAATTATTACTGAGTCAGGTAGAGATAGAAGAGAGACGTGCATTAAGGGGGGAGAGATCTGGGGATAGTGGGATGGTATGATGGAGTAAGAGGATATTATCTGCGTAATAATGAGCTAGGATACCATGTTGTCTGAAAAACAAGACAAGCAGTTTCAGGGGAGGAAAACTGAGCCTGGCATGAGAATTCTGCCTGGGGCTCTCAGGGGGGAAGTACCAAGATTTGATCTTGGCATTGTCCTAGTTGGGGGCTCCCGATTCCGTCCGTCTGGGGTGCAATTCAGGGTAAACCACTGACAATCACCGGCACGGTGTGGGGGTTTCCTGCCATTTTCTATATGTGTTAGCAGTGTCTCCTACTATTGTGCACCTGGCAGTCTTACAATCCTAGCGCACGTTCCACCCGAGTGGCTCCAACGTGCGTTCCTACCCAAGCACCCGTTTTGTGCATTGTTGTACAAGCACTGTGAATGCGCACCTTCCAGGCCACCGCAGCCTCAGCGCACACTGTTGTTGTACTTGCCTTATCTTCTATTTCCATAGCGTCCCTACATTCCAATCCAGACTCATGGGTTGTGTCCCTATTTCAGCAGAAGGAGACTGAGCATTCTAACTTTTGGTGATGTCACTGTATAAGAAGCCAATGACCTCCCACCAAGCCAGTATTCTCAGTCTCCACCAGATGGGACACAACTCCTGTAGCCTAGGCTAGTCTGTGGGTTCCTTGATAGACACTTTTAGAACCTGATTTAGATTTAGGCAGGCTATGCACAGTGTCAGTGCATAGCCTGCCTGCCGACCCCCCCTTAACCCAGATTTTCACTTCAGTGGTGATGGAAGGGAAAATCCGGGTTATGCTGGATGCCGAATTTTCAAAAATCACTGCTATCTCCTTAGCCCTTTCCTCCGACTACGCTCTGCCCTGGAATGCCCCCAATATGCCCTGATGCTAACCGCATAGCATCTGGGCACATTAGGGACTTATCCGGGATTTTCGAAAGGCACTGCTCATGTAGGTGCCTTTTGAAAATCCCAGATAAGGCATTTACATGGGTAACTAGGGCAGTTACCCATGTAAATGCCTTTGAAAATGCCACCCTTAGAGTTAAAAAACAAAATAGGTTTTTGTCTTCTTCCTGCTTGGATTCGTGTGTCAAATGGTATTGACTCTAGTAGTTAACTGAGAGCAGCTGCTGTGGTGACTAGGTCTGCCCCGGGTGCCAAGGTCGTTGAGTCGGCAGTAGGACCCTGGGAGGAGAGGAGTGTTTTTCTTCCTCCTGCCTGAGGGCATATCAGACCTCCTGCCCAAGAGCATATCCGCTTTCCTGGAGCCCTTCAGTGGGTTAGGGTTTGCTACTGTGATTGGGGGCAATTTGGATGGTGAGTTTACTTTAAGTTTGTCAGCATGGCTGGTTGGGACCTCGGGAGTTCGTGTGAGCAGCAAGGTTCAGTGGCGTTTTGGTTTCCCAGGATGATTAGCATTTCTAGCCCTTCCCACTCTGATATGCCGGGCTGGCAAAGCAATCTGTGTAGGCTGCGAGAGCAGACAGTCTCACATGTCAGCAGTCGGCTTTGCAGGACCTGTGAGGCCGAGGACCGTGAGCCAGGAAATTCATTTGCGGATCAGCCGACTTCAGAGGCACCCCCCAGTACCGCTGTTGCCACGGGGGTTCCAGGGCAGCGAATTTGACGGCTGCGACTCCCGTGGTTTTGGCGGGAACCACAGCCATTTTGTCTCCTCCTTCTGGGGCCATTTTTACACAGTAACATAGTATAGGATGGCAGATGAAGACCAGTATGGTCCATCTAGTCTGCCCAGCAAGGCGGCAAGAGTAGGAGCACCTGCCACTCCATGCAGGTCACTCCTCCCCGTGCCTTTGTTTAGGGATATATCCACCGCTCCGTGTAGGTCACCCCTATTTGTTGAAATATAAGACAGAATTATGTATATTTTGATTTTATCCTGTTGCTATAAAGGGATCCACTGTGTCTGTTCCATGCCATTTTGAATTCTGTCACTGTATTTGCCCCCACCACCTCCATCGGGAGGGCATTCCAAGCATCCACCACCCTTTCAGTGAAAAAGTATTCCCTGACATTGCCTTTCAGTTTACCCCAGCGCCTTCAGGGGCGATGGTTGGACAGGAAGTGCAGAGGCCCCTTGGGCTCCATCAGGCAGTTCAGGAGAGTCTATTCTTTTCTGGCATTCAGGTGGGGGTGCCTTTTTTGCCATATTTTGTTCTTTTGTTGCATCAGGCTTACTGCATTAAGCAGGACCTGATGGAGTCTACAGTGCTCGGCAGCAGGCAACCATGTGGGGAGCAACTGTGTGTGGGGGTCCTTTTCAGCCTCAGCCAGACTAGTGGTCACAGAAGAGGATCAGGTGTCAGCATGCTCCCTGGGCTCAGAGGACCCTTTCAAGGATCCCTCAGGTCTGGAACAGGAGGACATGCCCTCAGGATCCGGGACGACCTTCTGCAGGTAGAAGAAGATCCCTCCATAGTAAGGGTGTTCCGCAGGAAGGAGTTCGTGGCACTGATCACTGATTCCCTAGTGGCATTGAACATCTCTATGGAGACCCCTGTTGTGGATCCTCCATTGGAAGATCACTACTGCAGTGGATACATACATCCAAAAATGTTTTTCCAGTGCACAGAGCTCTCAAACAACTGTGTAGGAGCAGTGTCATTGCTTTGTGGCAGAGGGTGAGAGACCCCGTATCCCCCTGCTTGTTCACACAGAACATTGCCACCTGATTGTCTGTTTGGACCAGCACTGGCTGGTGCCTCTAGTGGTGGCAAAATGCTCTGAGAGCAATATATATTTCCTGAAGCTCCAGAAGATTGATCTGCTCGTTGCCCTTGGCTTGCGACCAGCAGTGCAGAGTCTTCACAGTGGGCTCCCCATCCCAGCAGGAAGGCATCCGTAGTGAGGACTTGGGGTCTGGAAGGGCATCCCTACCTGAAGGTGTTGGGGATTTTGCCACCAAGTCACAGATTCCGCCAACTGGTGAGTCACCGAGACTCTGCCTTGGAGACGGCCCATGACCTATGTCCACTAGTCCTGAAGGCACCACTAAATGGCCCTCGTGTAGACAGACATCTGGGGTGACATGGACTGTAGAGGCCATGTGCCCAAGTAAGTGCAGTAGAAGTCGGGCTGACACCGAGGGATGGTGTTGCATGTCTATGGCCAGTGCCCTGAGACAGTCAGCTCAGTCCAGAGTAAGGAAGGCCTTTGCCTGAAGAGTGTCCAGCCTTACCCCTATGAACTCCAGACCTTGTGTCGGGAGGAGGTGGGATTTGGGGTAGTTTATCATGAACCCCAGATGTTGCAGGACCTGGATGGTGCATGCCATAGCCTGCTGCACCTCTGTGGCCGTGCTTCCTTTTATGAGCCAGTCATCCAGGTAGGGGAAGACAAATACTCCCTGGAGACGGAGGAAGGCAGCCATTACTTCCAAGCATTTGGTGAAGACCCTGGGAGTGGAGGCCAGGCCAAAGGCAAGTACTCTGTACTGGTGGTGGCCACCCCTCACCATGGAAGCACAGGTACTGCCTGTGGCGAGGTGAATGAGAATGTGAGTATAGGCATCTTTCAGATCCAAGGAGCACAGCCAGTCTGCCTGCTGGAGGTAAGGCAGCAATGTTCCAAGGGAGAGCATCTTGAACTTCTCCTGCACCAGGAACTTGTTTAGGTTGTGCGGGTCGAGGGTGGGCCTTTGGCCCCCCTCTTCTTTTTGGCACGAGGAAATACCTGGAGTAGAACCCTTTGCCCCTGAGATGTTGGGGTACTGGTTCTACCACTTTGTCCACGAGAAGGCCTGTGAGTTCCTTCAATAGGAGTTCCCAGTGAAGGGGAGACCTGGGGGGGGGGGGGGCTCTCCTGGGAAGAAAGGAGGAAGTGTCTATGCCAGATGGAGGAGGTAGCCCTCCTTGACCACCTGGAGTGCCCAGGAATCAGTGGTGATGGCTGGCCCACTTATGGGCATAGTGGATCAGATGTCCCCCGGAGGGCTGCTGTCTTCCTTGGGGTAGAGAGACTATACCCAAGGAGTCAAAAGCTCCCCTCCCTTGCTGGGCTGGAGCTGATGCCTTTTGTAAGTAGAAACTTTCCTCAGGTAAAAGGGCTTTTTACCCAGGCCCTTCCGTCAGGGAGGGGCTGCGGTCTTTTTAGAGAGCCTAGTCCTCGTCATGAACTCAGTCTCCAACTCGGCAGCCTTTTCCATCATGGGTTTGCCAAAGAGGTTTTCTGCTTGGCATGGAACACCAACTAATTTGTCCTGAACCCATTGTTTGAGGGCAGAAGACTGTAACCAAGTCTGGTGTCAGGCTCTGATGCCTGCCACAGCTACTCGAGTCACCAACTCAAACCCGCCATAGGCTGCTTGAGAGATAAATTTGGAGCACTCACGGACAGCTTTGGCCAGTTTCTTAGAAACATAGAAACATGATGACAGAAAAAGACCACAAGGCCCATCTAGTCTGTTCCACGGAGAGACCAGCCGAGAACCTGGTGATTTCCTTCGCCAGGTCCCTCAGGTACATGCCCATGTACAGCTGGTGGTCTGGATCCGGAGATGAGCATTGAGCCCTGGTTGCACTTTCTGCCGAGGCATCCAAGGTGTGGGCCTCCCTTCCCGGGGGGGGGGTCACCGAGGAGTGTGTCTTTTGGCTCTTCAGCTGATGCATAGCCAACTTCACCACCATGGAGTTATGTGTCAGCTGCGCCTTTTGGAAGCCAGGGCTCCGGCAGACCTGATACATCGAGTCGAGCCGCTTGCTCACAACTGGCACAGATGCTGGTGTTTCCAACATATGCATCATTAGCCATTCCAGGATGGGTGGAATAGGTACCGTAAGCAATTCCCTCGGAGGGGCCTCGTATTGAAGGATTTTGAGCTCCTCCATCCAAGAGTCTTTCTCCAATTCCGTCGGGAATGCTAAGGCCTTTGACATGTCCCACACAAAGTTGAGGAGTGCCATGTCTTCGGGTGGAGACCAATGCCGGGGCTCAGAGGGAGGAGAGTCCGAGGGGATGTCGTGATGGCAACGGGTGTCCGGCAACTCCTCATCCTCAGTCTCCCATTCTGAGCAGTCGGTTGAAGACTTGAGAGAAGGGTGGCTTGCAGGCTCCGGGTATGAGCCCTGCCCACATCCCTCTGAGGCCCCACGGCTGGTGCCATGTGTGCTAGCCAGGGAGGACCTTGGTCCTGTCGAATGGGAACAGGATGGAGACCTCGGCTGAGGATCGACTCGAGGCCATATGGTCTCGAGAATCAGCTTGGCCTCCGGGGACATTCTCAACATCGATGGCCTGGTGGTCTGGGCAGAGGAATCGGTGGTACCAGACAACAATGCTTGCTGGTGGTCCATGAAGGTAGACAGACTGCAATCCAGGGTCGCCATTCTGGTTTTGAGTCCAGAAGGCTCCGCAGCCATCAGTGCAGGCACCTAAGAACTCGGGCCCTGGAGAGGCTCTGCTGGGGAGACCTGTTTTGTGGCAATGCTGGCTGCTGGAGGAGCTTTAACTGGTATTTCATTTTGCTTGGCTCTGTGGGAGGACAGCACTGAGGGTCCTACCCAACTGGAAGTGACATCATCTGCAGCTGCATTGGGACTCCTATTTAGACACCATTGCCATTTCATAGGCATGGAATCAAAAGGCCACGCCCCTTTGGTGCAACTAGGGGCCAGCCCTGAGTGTTTGTGAGTATGCCCAAGGGTTGTAAAAGGAAAGCTAAAGGTAAGAAGACGTCTGGTGCTGTTTCCTCTAAAATTGTAGTGGGTCTAATGGACAAGCACATGATCACTTCTGTGTCCATTGCTGGATCCTCTGGATCTATGGCTATGTCCTTGTCTTCCTCTTCTCCTTTGGGGGCTTCTTTCAGCTCTATAGAAAGAACTCCCTCATCTTGTCCTGGGAGTAGGCAAATGACCAAGGTTGTGAATGGTGTTTCTCCCTCAGGGTTATTTACAAAGGGGGTAGCCATTTTAAGTAACTCACTGTGGGGAATCAAGATGTTTGTCCTGTGACTAGGATGATACCTGTGGTGGATGAGGCATTAGTATCTGAAGATCCAACTAAATCTGATACTGATATTTCCCTGAATGATATCCGGCATCTTGTTTATCAGACCAATAATTTGTTTAAAGGAAAGGTGGGACAAATCCAAGGAGACTTTGACTAAATTTCAGGAACAAGAGAAGATTCAGGAATTGGAAAGTCGGGCCGAGAAGATGGATTCTCAGATCTAAACTTTTCAAGCTGCAAATATTTTCTCTATTAAAGATAGTTTCTTCATACAAACTCAACTGGAGCTTTTGGAGAATAATATTCGTAGGAACAACTTGAGATTTATTAATTTTCCTAGGACCCATCTACTTGCACCTAGGATTTTGTTAAATAAGTATTTTTCTGAATGTTTAAAAGATGATGGAGGTCAATTCTATTGCAATTTCAAATTCTCATTATGTGACTCCTCGCTCTTATCCTTATTTCAGGTCAGAAGTTTCTACTGAAGGGGTTAATGTCTTAGCTTCTTTGGATTCAACTGAGTTTCTTGAGGATTCTCAGAATGTTATCCCCTCCAGAAGAACTTTGCTTGTAAGTTTACAGTCTGATTTGGATAAGTCTAGTATTTTTACCCTCACTTGGTTTGCAGTTTGTCGTGCTATGAGGGCTTGTGTACATCAGTGAGGCTGAGGGCAAATCTATTGTTAGCTTAACTACTGGTAGTGTCTTCCAAGATGGAGAGGTCTCAGCTGAGGTGCTAGACCAAGACAAACCACCCATCTAGGCAGCAGCAGAATGGGATGGTGTTGATGGTGGAGGATCACATTTCTGTGACAACGGCAACAACACTAGAATTAAACTGCATGGAAGAAAAGCCTGGCAATCTACTTCGTATCTTGCCATGAAAACCCAATGGATAGTCACAACAAAACAAATTGCACTATAGCACTGGAAGATGAGACCCCCCAGGTCAGAAGGCACTTAACTGGCTACTGGAGAGGAGCTGAAGACTTTTCAGAGTAAAGCCAGCTTTATGATGTGGTTGGATCACAGTCCTCAGGATGTCCGACTGCTGATGTAGCTGCGCATGACATGAGAGTCAGAAGCTGCAAAGATGTCTTACATATTGGCACATGGAACGTATGATGCATGAACCAAGGGAAGTGGAGGTGGTCAAGAATGAAATGGAACATGTACAACTCGATCTGTAGGGTGTTAGCGAACTGAAATGGACTGGCATCGGGCATTTTGCATCCAATGATCACGTGGTCTACTATGCTGGAAATGAAAGACAAAGAAGAAATGGTGTTGCATTTATAATTAAGAAGAAACTTGCAAGAACTGTAATGAAATACAATGCAATCAGTGAAAGCTTAATTTCTATTTGTCTATGAGGAATGCCCATCAACACAGCTATAATTTAAGTGTATGCCCCAACAACAGCTGCAGAAGAGGACGAAGTTGATGAGTTCTATGAACAAGTACCAGTTGAAATTGCAAACAGGATATCCTCATAGTCATGGGTGACTGGAATGCAAAAGTTGGCAACAAAGAAGAAGGCAAAGTGGTTAGAAAATATGGACTTGGCAACAGAAATGAAGCTGGAGAAAGATAGAATTCCGAAAGTCAACGATCTAGTCATCTCAGTCACCTTATTTATTTATTTAGCTGCACTTATATACCACTTTTCACCGGGTCAAAGTGGTTTAACAAAAAAAGGGTGTGTGGGGAGGGGGGTACATTAATCAGCTGAACAGTAATAGGAGGGGGGAACCAACACCGGGGGGGGGGGGGCCCAACATTGATGATCCTGTAACAGTACTTGACAATGATGCAAGATTCTCTGAAGGTAAGGGGATTCATCCAGATTCAGTCTGTTGGGAGACTACCAAGGACAGGCTGTTAGTGAGAGATGTCCATCTCAGGTCCGAGGTATTCTCGAAACAGGTGGGTTCTTCCAGCAACACAAATGGCAACTGTACATATGGACTACATTCAGTGGATTGTACAAAACTTAAACTGACTTCATCTGTGGAAGTCAATTATGGAAAAGCTCTATAACATCACAAAGAGAAAACCTGGAACTGACTGTGGTACAGATCATCAACCACTAGTATGCAAACTCAAGCTAAAGTTGAAAAAGAGCAAGCCACTCCTGAATGTAGCAAAATCACCGGAATTTAAAGACTGCCTGCAAAATCTATTTGCTGCTTTAGATACAAATGACAGAGCTCCAAAAGAGTTAGGGAATGACATCAAGAAGGTTGTGTTGGAAGAAAATGAGAAATCTCTAATAAAGGTAAAAAAGCAAAAACAGCCAAAATGGATGACCGAAGAAAGTCTGAAAATTGCTCTGAAACGCAGAGAAGCTAAAGCCAGAGGATAAAGCATAGTTCCTCACCTGTAACAAGTGATCTCCGGGAACAGCAGGAATTTAGTCTTCACATATGGGTATCGTCGGTACCGACTGAGCCTGCGCGGGAACGCTCCCCAGCGTCCAATTAGAAAGCTTTTGGGAGCATCCCACAGCGCCTGCATGCTGCCTTCATGCCGTTCCCAACTGCCTCTCTCCAGCTGAGTTTAAAGCTGAGACAAAGAGAGAGAGAAGGAAAGAGAAAGAGATAGAGAGATACAACTCCTAGGGGAGGTGGGTGGGTTGTGAAGACTAAATTCCTGCTGTTCCCGGAGATCACCTGTTACAGGTGAGCAACTACGCTATCTCCAGAAACAAGCAGGAATGTAGTCTTCACATATGGGGACTCCCTAGCTTTAGATGCCAGGGAGAAACCCCAGAAGTTGTGTGTTCCTGAGACAGGGCTCCACCTCCCCCCATGGATCACTGGCATCCAACCAGGGATGGCGGGTAGGAGTTGATTAGGTATGGAACAGGTGTTGGAGAACAGCCTGACCAAACAAGGCATCCTGGCGGGAGTCCTTGTCCAAGCAGTAATGGGCTGTGAAGGTATGAACCGAGGCTCAAGTGGCTGCTCGCCAGATGTTGTCGATAGACACAGAGTGCAGATGAGCCATTGAAGCTGCCATGGCTCTCACATTGTGAGCTGTGACATGGCCCTCCAGAGGAAGGTTCTTACTCTGATAGCCAAAGGAAATACACTGTGCAATCCAGTTGGACAGTGTTCTCTTGGAGACTGGAAGTCCCAAATGAGAAGGATCAAAAGCAACAAAGAGTTGAGAGGACTTTCTATGTTGCTGTGTTCTTTGCAAGTAAAAGGCTAAAGCTCTTTTCTAGTACAAAGTATGAAGATTCCTTTCTGCATTTGATGCATGAGGCCTTGGAAAGAACACAGGCAGGTAGACCGCTTGGTTAAGATGAAAAGGCGAGACCACCTTTGGCATAAAGTGTGGATGAGTCCTAAGGACTACCTTGTCATGATGAAACCTTGTATAAGGTGGATCAGCCAGTAGTGCCTGCAACTCACTGATGCGACGTGCTGATGTGATTGCAATGAGAAAGATAACTTTCCAAGAAAGGAATTTCAATGAGGTAGTAGCTAAGAGTTCGAAAGGTGGCTTCATGAGCTGACCAAGAACCAGGTTTAAGTCCCATGCCACCGGTGGTGGCCTAATGGGAGGCTTAGTTAGAAGAAGGCCTCTCATAAATCTTGCTATAAGAGGATGGGATGAAATAGGTTGTTCATTTAGAGGCTTGAAAGAAGCTGCAAAAGCACTCAAATGGACTCTTACTGAGTTAGTCTTAAGTCCTGCATTGGATAGATGAAAGAGATACTCAAGTAATGATTCCAGAGGTATCGCAAGGGGGTTAAGACCCTTCTGTGAACACCATATGGTAGACCTCTTCCACTTAAAAGCATAAGAGTGTCTTGTGGAAGGCTTCCTGGAAGCATAAAGGACATCCTTTACTTGCTGAGGGAGGTTAAGATCATGAAGATCTAGGCCTTCAGCAACCAAGCTCTGAGATGCAGAGACTAGGGATTGGGATGCCATAACATTCCGTCCTCCTGTGACAGGAGATCTGGAGCAGATCCTAACTCCAGGGAGGGGGCTTGAGAGAGATGTAGAAGCAGAAGGTACCACACTTGCCATGGTCAATATGGAGCTATGAGAATTATACGCCCTCTGTCTCTCTGAAGCTTGAACAGGGTTTTGGGAATTTGGGGAATGGGTGGAAAGGCATAAAGGAAGTCTTGACCCCAGTGAAGGAGGAAGGCATCCCTGGCCTGAGAACCCTGAGCCGGAATTCTGGAACAGAACCGGGGAAGTTTGGCATTCAACGGACTTGCAAAGAGGTCTATGTCCGTGATTCCCCAAATTTGAAAAATCTTGGCCACCTGGTCTGCATGTAGAGACCATTCGTGTGGACGCAGAACTCGACAGTCTGTCTGCCCAAGAGTTTTGTATACCTGGAAGATAAACTGCCAGGAGATGAATCTGATGCTCTCTGGCGAGGGCCCATAGTAGGAAAGCTTCATTGCAAAGCGACAGAGAGCCTGTTCCTCCCTGCTTGTTCACGTAGAAAATGGCTACTTGATTGTCCGTATGAATGAGGACTGTCTTGTAGCTGAGCAGGGTGTGGAACCCTCGAAGAGCAAGGAAGATTGCTCTGAGCTCTAAGAGATTGATATGTAGATGAGTCTCCTGTGGAGTCCAAGTGCCCTGGGTGGAGAGGTCTTGCAGATGAGCTCCCCAACCCATTGGTGAAGCATCTGTTGTGAGAGTTGCCTGGGGTAAAGGCTGTTGAAATGAGGATCCCAGCAACAGGTTCTGAGTGGACTGCCACCATTGGAAAGACAAAATAAGACGATTTGTGTTTGCTATTTTGTCTGACGGGCACCCTGATGCCTCGTTCCATTGAGTGGATAAGGTCCACTGGGCTGCTCTCATATGGAGGCGAGCATAAGGGACCACATGCACTGTAGATGCCATGTGGCCTATTAGTTGTAACATTTCTTGGGCAGTGAGATGAGGTTTTAACACTGCTTGAGAAGCTAACTGCACCATGCGAAGGCAACGGGCCTGGGGAAGATAGGCCCTCGCTTTTCTGGTATCCAGTAAAGCTCCTATGAACTCTAGAGACTGAGTGGGAGTTAGACTGGATTTTGGGATGTTTATGACCAGACCCAAATACTGAAGGATACGCATTGTGCAGGATAGTGATGTCCTGGCTTCTGACTCTGTTGGGGCTCGAATGAGCCAGTTGTCTAAGTAGGGGAAGACGAATATCCCTAGAGTGCGAAGAAATGCTGCTACCACAGCCATGCATTTCGTGAACACTCTTGGTGCTGAGGCAAGGCCAAAAGGAAGCACCCTGTATTGGTAGTGCTTTCCTTGAAAGGAACCGAAGGAACTTTCTGTGGGTTGGATGAATGAGAACATGAGTGTACGCATCCTTGAGATCCAGAGAACAAAGCCAATCCTGACTTTGAAGGTATGGCAGCAGAGTTCCCAGAGAAATCATTTGAATTTCTCTTTGAACAGGAATTTGTTCAATTCTCTGAGGTCTAAAATAGGTCTGTGTCCCCCCGTTTTCTTTGGGATAAGGAAATAGGGGGAGTAAAACCCTGTACCCTGTTGATGAATGAGTACTTCTTCTATTGCCCCTTGGGCAAGAAGCATAGTGACCTCTTGATCTAACAGGTTAATGAGAGAGGTCTGAGAATTGAACTGTCTTACCACTGTGGGAGGGGGCATACACAGAAAGTGAAGCGTGTACCCTTCTTCTATAATGGAGAATGTCCAATGTTCTGCTGTTATCTGCCCCCATCTGGGGGCAAAGTGACACAACCTTCCTGGAATGGTGGAAGGCTCTGGACCATTGAGGGCCAGGAAGGCTAAGTTCTCTAGATGAAAGTCAAAGGCCTTGTGGAGGCTGAGACTGCTGAGATGGTTGAGGCTTGGCAGTCTTTGCTTTCCTTTGTTTAGGTGGTTGCTGACCTTTTCGGACAGGCTGACCTGCGGAACATCCCTCTTGGGAATAAGAGGGATAAAACCTCTTCTTTTTTGAGGAGAAAGGTTTCTTGAAAGATTTCTTTCTTGCAGGATCAGCTGTGGCTTTGGATAACCTATCCAAAGTGGAGTTGTCAGCATCCAACTCATTGGCTTTTTCTTGCCAATTCTTGCCGAATAGGTTCTCACCTGTACAAGGGATATTTCCCAGTTTGTCCTGCACCCAGAGCTCCAAATCGGATGCCTGAAGCTAGGAAATTCTATGTGCACCTATGGCAAATGGCAGAGGTTCTCCTTATGCACTCAAAACAGTCAAAAGCTGCACGACTGACAAACTTAGAAACATCCTGGGCATGTTTAACTAGTGTGAGAAAATCCTGCCTCTTGTCTTCAGGAAGGAGAGGGCTTAAAACCTCCAAGTCTCCTGTGACTTCTTTAAGGAACATTCCCATATACAGAATATAGGAACTGATCCTGGCAGAAAGCATGGAAGCCTGGAACGTACGATGTCCAAAGGCATCCAAAGTTCTACACTCACGTCCTGGAGGATTAGAGGCATGCCTCTTTGCACTCCTGATCCTTCTCATAGCTGATTCCACTACAATAGAGTGGTGAGGAAGCTGAGTTTTCTGGAAACCAGGACAAGGAGGGACTTGATACATGGTGTCCAGTCTGCGAGAGTGAGGAGAGGTGGTAAGAGGTGTCTCCCACATTCTCAACATGAGATCATGTAAAATCTCATGGATAGGCAGAGTAGCTGCCTCCTTAGGAGCTTTGGGATATTGTAAAATCTCCAACTCCTTAGCCCTGGGCTCTGTTTCAGGATCCACAGTAATGGACAGACCTCGAGCCACCTCCCTGATGAAATCCTGAAAGGAGATATCTTCTGGAGGAGACATCCTACGTTTAGGAGAGGAAGGCTCCTCCGGGAGAAGTATACCGGTACCGACAGAGCTGTCAGAAACCTCGGAATCCTCCGAGGATACGAAGTACCGTCTGTCCGGATGCTCTTGAAGAGCCCGATACCCGTACCAACCGAAGTCGGTACCGGGGGGAATCGGTACTGGTGTATCGGCACCGGAAGGCATGGCATGACTGGGTGCCGGCAAAGCCGACACCGATGTCGATGCTATCAGTACCGGTACCGGTTGAACTGTCTGACGCGGTTCCGAGGGTGTCGATGCCGCAAGGAGAGCCACCAGACTGCGTTCAATAGCCAGGAACCTCTGGTCTATCGACGCTGCTGATGCCTGGGTGTCGGTACCGGAAACAGCCGGTACCCCAGAGCATGGCACCAGTAGTTCTGCCGAGGTCAAGGCCTCGAGAACATCCTGGAGCCCCGATAATGCTTTGGAAGCCAAAGCCTCCCGCCGGGGCAATTTTGCCGGTACAGAACCCTCAAAGGCAACATCAGAGGCATCTTGATGCTTGTAAGGAGAACTACCCTTTGAGGACCGGCTAGACTTATGTTTAGTTACCTGAGATCCATGGGAGGAAGACGAAGCTCTGGAAGACGTCGATGCCACAGAAGCTGCATCGGAGGGAAAAAGGGCGCTGAGCTTAGCAGCTCGGTTTTGTCGACCCCTCTTGGACATCATGGCACAAGCCATACACTCGGCGATGGAGTTGTCAGGACCTAAACATTTAAGACACCAGTCATGGGTGTCGGTGACGGAGATGGTACCGCCACACTTGGTGCACATTTTGAAACCCGAAGCGGGTTTTTCCATAATGGAGGAAATTTTGGGCCTAAGGCCCAAAATGGCGCGTGAACCTGGGAAGAAAAGTTTGGAAAAAATATATATAATTTTTTTTTTTTAAACAAAAGAAAGAAAGAAAAGAACCGGCGGTACCAGTATAGCATCGAGGAAGGCAGACGCGGCCACAAACAATAAAGAATAAGGAAAACATTTTCTGCGGTGACAGGAACAACAACCTGCTATCTCCGCGGAAAACGAAGAACTGGAGAGAGGCAGTTGGGAAAGGCGGGAAGGCAGCATGCAGGCGCTGAGGGATGCTCCCAAAAGCTTTCTAATTGGAAGCTGGGGAGCGTTCCTGCGCAGGCTCCGTTGGTACCGACGATACCCATATGTGAAGACTACATTCCTGCTTGTTCCTGGAGATAGCATAGTTACTCACCTGTAACAGGTGATCTCTGGGAACAGCAGAAATTTAATCCTCACATATGGGTGACATTGTGTCCAGACGGAGCCCACAAGGGAAGCTCCCCAGCTACCAATAGGAAAGCGTTTGGGAGCAGTCCACTGCGCATGTGCTGGTGCCTTCCCGCTCTTCTAACTGACTCTCCTAGTTGAGTGTATAGCTAAAGAAAGTCGAGTAAAGGAGAGACAGAGAGAGAGCTACAACTCCTTGGGGAGGTGGGTGGGTTATGAGGCCTAAATTCCTGCTGTTCCCAGAGATCACCTGTTACAGGTGAGTAACTATGTTGTCTCCAGGAACAAGCAGGAATGTAGTCCTCACATATAGGACTCCCTAGCTGAGAGATCTCGGGGATGTCTGTGAATCATTGGCCTTGACCTCCCGTAGCAGAGATCTGAAAGAGTGGGCGGGGGGGTAGGAGTTGTGTTAAGTCCCAAAGAGATGTTGAAGAACCGCTTGGCCAAAGGCTGCATCCCGGAGGGAGTCTTTATCCACGCAGTAGTGGGTTGCAAAGGTGTGGATGGAGGACCACATAGCAGCTCAGCATATTTCAGAGATGGGTACTGCTTGGAGGTTTGAAACTGAGGTAGACATTGCCCGAATATTGTGAGCAGTGACGTGCCCTGCTAGGAAGGGTCCTGCTTTACCATAGCAGAAAGAAATTTAGTCTGCTATCCAGCATGAAAGGGATCGCTTGGTTACAGGTAGGCCCAGATGAGCTGGATCAAAGGAAATGAAAAGTTGAGAGGACTTCCTAATGGCTTCCGTCCTCTGTAGATAAAAAGCCAAAGCCCTTTTGCAGTCCAGGGTATGCAGGGAGGCCTCCGCCCTGGAAGCGTGTGTTCTGGGAAAGAAGACAGGGAGGTTGACTGTCTGATAAGAAAAGCGGAGACCACCTTCGGGAGGAAGTGTGGGTGTGTCTGCAGGACCACCTTGTCGTGATGAAAGCAGGTATAATGGGCGTGAGCCACTAGGGTCTGTAGCTTACTTACACGTCTGGCCAAGGTGAGGGCTATGAGGAAGAGCACTTTCCAAGAGACATAGCGGAGCTGTGCTGTAGCCAGTGGTTCAAAGGGTGGTTTGAATAATTGAGCCAGAATCACATTGAGATCCCACGCCACTGGTGGTGGGTGGATAGGCGGCTTATTTAGGAGGAGGCCCCTCATGAACTGTCCTACTAGGGGGGCGATGGAGATTGGTTTACCATTCAGTGGGGTATGAAAAGCCGAGATGGCGCTGAGGTGCACTCTTATCGAATTGGATTTGAGGCCCTGAAAGGAGAGATGCCATAGGTAGTATAGTAGTGTTGGAACAGACACCTTAAATGGATTGTGGGCATTGTTGGAACACTAAGAGACATATCTGCACCACTTAAGGAAGTAGGCCTTTCTAGTAGATGGATTTCTGGAGGAGAGGAGAATATTTTTGACTTCTGCCGATAGGGGAAGGTGGCGTAAAGCTAAGCTCTCAGGAGCCATGCTGTCAGTCGAAGGGACCATAGATTGGGATGGAGGAGCGTTCCGTCGTTCAGTGATAGACGACCCGAATGGGATCCTAGATGGATTGGTGGGGTCAGAGAGCTGCAGGAGGAAGGGAAACCATGGCTGGCGGGCCCAGTAAGGGGCTATGAGGATCATGTAGCCTTTGTCCTCCTTGAATTTCAACAGGGCTTTCAGTATTCGGGATGTGGGGGGAAACGCGTAAAGCAGACCCTGACCCCTACCCCAGTGAATCATGAAGGCATTGGCCACGATGCTGAGTCTCGAGGGGATCTTCGAGCAGAAGTGGGGAAGTTTGGCATTCAGTGGAGTAGCATAGAGGTCGATCCATGGAGTCCCCCAGGTGTTGAACAGTTTGTTGGTCACCGCACGGTCGAGAGACCATTTATGCGGTTGGAGCAAGCGGCTGAGTTTGTCCGCCTGTAGATTGTCCTGATCTGGAATGTAGACTGCTCTCAACTGCATGTGTTGCTGAATGGCAAAATGCCATAGTTGGCAAACTTCCTGGCATAGGGGAAGGGAGCCCGTCCCTCCTTGTTTGTTTATGTAAAACATTGCTACTTGATTGTCCATACATATGAGGACAGAACTGCTGGAGAGATGGTCCTGGAAGATGTGAAGAGCTCGACACCACTCAAAGTTACAGGAGATTTATTTGTCATCTGGACTCCTGGGCAATCCAAAGGCCCTGCGTGGAGAGAACCTCTAGGTGAGCTCCCCATCTGTGCTTTGAAGTATCCGTGGTTAGGGTATTTATTTATTTTATTTATTTATTTACATTCTCTTATATACCGCGCTATTCTGCATCAGTGCGGTTTACATTGAACAAACTGAAATTACATTGAACAGGGCATTATAACTTGGAGATAACTATTTTACAGGGAACATGGGCTATGGAGGGTTAAGTGGCTTGCCCAAGACCACAAGGAGCACCTGTGAGACTAGAAACCCCAGTCCTTCCGGCCCAAGGTTGCTGTCCTCTAGTGGGATTTGAACCCCTGACCTTCCGGCCTGAAGTACCTTGCCCCAACCACTCCTCCACTCTGTATGCTGCGGATTGGGAGGTCGGAATGGCGACCCTTTGAGGAGATTTTCCAGAATGGACCACCATTGGAGAGTGTGCCATGGGAAGCATGATTTGGATGGAAGCATGCAGATCCCTGTGGTCTAGGACCACTGAGTCGATAAAGTCCATTGAGTCTGCTGCATGTGCAGTCTGGCTTTTGGGACTAAATAAACTGTGGAGGCCATGTGTCCCAGCAGCTGTAAGAAGGAGCATGCTAGAGCATGATGGTGCTGATGCATGCTGTTCGCTAAGAGGATGAGTCTTTGCATTCGGTTTTGTGGAAGAAATGTCTTGCACTGGGTGGGGTCTAGGACGGCTCCAATAAACTCTAGCCTTTGCGTGGGGATGAGGTGCAATTTTGGAAAGTTTATTACAAACCCTAGGGACTGCGGAAGTCCTATGGTTCTGAACTGGGCTGAGCAGAGTTCTCAGGGAGAGTCTACCTTTATGAGCCAGTCATCTAAGTAACGGCAAACAAACACTTTGCTGATGCGCAGATAAGCAGCTACCACGGCCATGCATTTTTTGAAAACTCTTGGTGCAGAGGCTAGGCCGAAGGGAAGAACTCTGTATTGATAATGCACCCCTTGGCACATGAATCTGAGATATTGCCTGTGAGAGGGATGGGTGAATATGTGAGTATAGGCCTCTTTGAGGTCCAGGGAACAAAGCCAGTCATTTTGTTGGAGATGAGCAAGAAGGGTTCCCAGTGAGATCATTTTGAATTTTTATTTTACTAGAAACCTGTTGAGGTCTCGGAGATCCAGAATGGGCCTGAGGCCTCCTGACTTCTTTGGAATAAGGAAGTAGGGGGAGTAGAACCCTTTGTGGTGTTCTTGAGGAGATACCGGTTCAATGGCTCCCTGGGTTAGGAGAGATGTTACCTCCTGTTGTAGAAGGGCATTGAGGGAGCTTGGTTTCTGAAGGGGTGAGAGGGGAGCTCCTGAAAGTTGAGATGGTATCCATTCTAGATGATGGTGAGGGTCCATCTCTTGAAGTGATTTTTCTCCATTGTGTGATGAAGTTGGAGAGTTGTCCTGCGATGGGCAGTGCATCTAAATGGGATGGACTGGCTATGTTCCCGTGGAGGGAGTCAAAAAGAGGATGTGGTGGCTGCTGGTGGCTGCGGCTGTGTTTGCTGTTTTGACAGCCTGGGCTTTTGGCTTGTTTGGGCCCCTGCTGTTTTTGCTGTGAACGGTAGGTAGGCTGGGAATACTGATAAAACCTCCTCTTTTTGGGATAGACTGTTTTTTTTTGATTGGGCCTTCTTTTTAGAGAGGTCAGATGATTTCCTCAACAGCCTTTTAAGGGTGGTGTCGTGGTTTCCAGCTCACCGGCCTTCTCATGCCAATTCTTTCCAAATAGGTTCTCACCTGTATAGAGGATGTTAGCTGGCTTGTCTTGTACCCACTGTTCTAAGTCAGAGGATTGAAGCCATGCTAGTTGCCTTGCTCCGATGTCTATGGAGGAAACCGCTGCTGATCGTAGGAAGCAGCGGTATACAAATGTTTACTAAATAAATAAAATAAATAAACTCTACTAGAGGACTCGAACATGTCAAAGGCTGCCCTGTTCATAAACTCCCACATTCTCAACATTACGTTATGGAGGATGCGATGCAATGGAAGGATGGTGGTTTCCTTTGGTGCAGTCGGGTATTGCAATATCTCCAACTTCTCTGCCCTGGGTTCTGTCTCCGAAGCTGCAGAAATGGAAAGTCCTGCTACCATGTTCCGAATGAATTCTTGAAATGACAGGTCCTCCCAATGGGGATTTTCTCCGGGTACTGGATTGTGGAGGAGCTGTCTCTAGTACAAAATCCCTAAGATCCTCGGAGTCCAGTGATCAATGATCCGAGTCTGAGGAATCAGAATCGGACTCCAGAGAATAGCAGTGGTGCCAGTGTCAAGTATCATGGTGGTGTCGCTCGATGTCCTCCGGTTCAATCCGATGTCTGGACCACGAAGGGTTCAAGCTAGTTGGGAATTGAGAAGGTAACATAGCAAGCAATGAGCACAAATGCTCGAAGCTTAGCCAACAAAGTTCCGGACCTGGAAGCCCTAATGGTGGAAATGGATTTGGACATTGTGCCATTACAGAAACATGGTTTAATGAATCGCATGATTGGGATATAGCCATAGCTGACTATAATCTATTCAGAAGAGACAGAGAAAGTGGAAAAGGAGAAGGAGTAGCCTTGTATGTCAAAAGCAATATTAAAGCTACAGAAATGCAGGGGACATGGGGAAAAGAAGCAGCGCTCTGGATTGCATTGGAAAGAGGAGATGGCACTGTCATCCATACTGCTGTAGTCTACAGACCTCAGACTCAAATTGAAGAGATAGATAACGATTTAATTATAGATATTGCCAAGATAGCCACAAAGGGGGAAGCGATCATTTTGGGTGACTTTAATCTACCTGATGTGGATTGGATTACTCCTTCTGCACATCTGGAAAGAAGCAAAAAAATTGTAGATGCTCTCCAAGATGCATCACTTAGACAAATGGTCATGGAACCAACCAGGGAAAGCTCAACGCTGGATTTAGTGCTCACCAACGGTGATAACATGTCGAATGTCTGTGTGAGTGCCCCTGTGAGCAACAGCGACCATCACACGGTGTGGTTTGAGATAAAAGCCAAGGTACAGGCCAAACATAGCAAGCTCAAAGTCCTAAACTTCAAAAACACTGACTTTAATAAAATGGCTGAGTACTTACAGGAGGAAATGACGGGGTGGAAGGAGATAAGGGAAGTGGAATTGCAATGGGCTAAACTAAAGGTGGCAATAAAAGGGGCAACAGACAAATATGTAAAAAAAGTAAACAAAAACAAGAGGAGAAGGAAACCTATTTGGTTTTCCAAAGAAGTGGCTGCTCAAATAAAGGAAATAAACACAGCTTTCGCAAAATTCAAAAGCTTGCAAAGAGAACAACACAGAAATGAATACAGGATCAAACTCAGAGTCAAAAAGAGAAATAAGGATAGCAAAATCAAAGGCAGAGGAAAAGATGGCTAAAGATGTTAAGGGTGGCGACAAAACTTTCTTCAGGTATATTCGGGAAAGGAAGAAGATCAGAGTTGGAACTGCAGGACTCAGAAGTGCTGGGAAAGGACGCGTGGAAAGTGACACAGAAAAAGCGAAATTGCTAAACAAACACTTCTGCTCTGTTTTTACTAAAGAAAATCCTGGAAATGGACCAGCTGTGACTCCCAAATATAAAAATGGGAATGTAGTAGATATCACACCATTCACAGAAGATGAGGTGCTGGAACAACTTGCTAAACTGAAAGTGGACAAAGCCATGGGACCGCATGGGATACATCCCAGGATACTGAAAGAGCTCAGAGAGGTTCTTGCAGGGCCGTTAAAGGATGTATTCAACAGATCCTTGGAAACAGAAGAGGTTCCTCAGGACTGGAGAATGGCTGATGTCATAACTGTACACAAAAGTGGTGACAGGGAAGAAGTGTCAAACTACAGACCCGTGAGCCTTACCTCAGTGGCGGGAAAAGTAATGGAGGCGCTCCTAAAAGAGCGAATAGTGAACTTTCTCAAAACAACAGGTTGCAAGATCCAAGGCAACATGGTTTTACCAAAGGACGGTCTTGTCAAACAAATCTGAGTTTTTTGACTGGGTGACCAAGGAACTAGATCAGGGGCATGCGATGGATGTCATCTACCTGGATTTCAGCAAAGCCTTTGATACTGTTCCTCATAGGAGGCTTGTCAATAAATTCAGTAGCTTGGGGATGGGTACCAAGATGATAAACTGGATTAGAAATTGGTTGACTGACAGACGACAGAAGGTGATGGTACATGGAGCTCACTTGGATGAGAGGAAGGTGATTAGCAGGGTGCCCCAGGGTTCGGTCCTGGGCCCGGCACTGTTCAATGTATTTGTGAGTGATATTGCTGAAGGACTGAATGGAAAACTCTGTCTTTTTGCAGATGACACACAAATTTGCAACAGAGTGGACTCCCCCGAGGGAGGGGATAACATGAGGAAAGATCTACAAAAGCTGGAAGAATGGTCTTAAGCTTGGCAATTACGATTTAATGCGAAAAAGTGCAGTGTCATGCACTTAGGTAGCAGAAATCCAAGGGAAATGTACGCAATAGAGGGCGAGAGGTTGGTGTGCATGGTTCAGGAGAAAGACCTTGGTGTGATTATCTCTGATGATCTCAAGGTGGCAAAACAGTGCGACAAGGTGGTGGCAAAAGCCAGGAGGATGTTGGGCTGCATACAAAGCGGGACTACCAGCAGAAAGGAAGAAGTACTTATGCCACTGTACAGGTCACTGGTGAGGCCTCACCTGGAATACTGTGTTCAGTTTTGGATACCATATCTTGCAAAAGATGTACAAAGACTGGAAACTGTTCAGAGGAAGGTGACCAAAATGATTTGGAGCCTGTGTAAGAAACCTTATGAGAAGAGACTTGAAGGCCTAAATATGTACACTTTGGAGGAGAGGAGGGATAGGGGAGATATGATTCAGACCTTTAAATACTTAAAGAGGAACGATGAACAAACAAACCTCTTCCAAAGACGGGGAAGCTGCAAAACTAGAGGGCATAACATGAAGCTGTAAGGTGGAAAATTGAAAGGCAATGTCAGGAAAGCATAATTACTCACCTGTAACAGGTGATCTCTGGGAACAGCAGGAATTTAGTCCTCACATATGGGTATCGTCGGTACCGACGGAACCTGCATGGGAACGCTCCCCAGCGTCCAATTAGAAAGCTTTTGGGAGCATCCCACAGCGCCTGCATGCTGCCTTCCTGCCTTTCCCAACTGCCTCTCTCCAGCTGAGTTTTAAAGCTGAGACAAAGAGAGAGAGAGGGAAAGGACAGAGATAGATAGAGAGATACAACTCCTAGGGGAGGTGGGTGGGTTGTGAGGACTAAATTCCTGCTGTTCCCGGAGATCACCTGTTACAGGTGAGTAACTATGCTATCTCCAGGAACAAGCAGGAATGTAGTCATCACATATGGGGACTCCCTAGCTTTAGGTGCCAGGGAGAGACCCCAGAAGTTGTGTGTCGCTGAACAGGGCTCCACTTTCCCCCATGGATCTCTGGCATCTTACCAGGGATGGCGGGTAGGAGTTGATTAGGTATGGAACAGGTGTTGGAGAACAGCCTGACCAAACAAGGCATCCCGGCGGGAGTCCTTGTCCAAGCAGTAATGGGCTGTGAAGGTATGAACTGAGGCCCAAGTGGCTGCTCGACAGATGTCGTCGATAGACACAGAGTGCAGATGAGCCATTGAGGCTGCCATGGCTCTCACATTGTGAGCTGTGACATGGCCCTCCAGAGAAAGGTTCTTACTCTGATAGGTGAAGAAATACACTGAGCAATCCAGTTAGACAGTGTTCTCTTGGAGACTGGAAGTCCCAAATGAGACGGATCAAAAGCAACAAAGAGTTGAGAGGACTTTCTATGTTGATGTGTTCTTTGCAAGTAAAAGGCTAAAGCTCTTTTACAGTCCAAGGTATGAAGATTCCTCTCTGCATTTGATGCATGAGGCCTTGCAAAAAACACAGGTAGGTAGACCGCTTGGTTCAGATGAAAAGGCGAGACCACCTTTGGCATAAAGTGTGAATGAGTCCTAAGGACTACTTTGTCATGATGGGACCTTATATAAGGTGGATCAGCTACTAGCGCTTGCAACTCACTAATACGGCGTGCTGATGTGATTGCAATGAGAAAGATAACCTTCCAAGAAAAGAATTTCAAGGAGGTAGTAGCTAAAGGTTCGAAAGGTGGCTTCATGAGCTGCCCAAGAACCAGGTTTAAGTCCCATGCCACTGGTGGTGGCCTAATGGGAGGCTTAGTTAAAAGAAGGCCTCTCATAAATCTTGCTATAAGAGGATGAGAGGAAATAGGCTGTCCATTTAGAGGCTTAAAGGAAGCTGCAATAGCACTCAAATGGACTCTTACTGAATTAGTCTTAAGACCTGCGTTGGATAAATGAAGGAGATACACCAACAATGATTCCAGAGGTATCGCAAGGGGGTTAAGACCCTTTTGCGAACACCATATGGTAAACCTTTTCCACTTGAAAGCATAAGAGCGTCTTGTGGAAGGTTTCCTGAAAGCAAAAAGAATATCTTTTACTTGCTGAGGGATATTAAGATCATGGAGATCTAGGCCTTCAGCAGCCAAGCCCTGAGATGCAGAGACTGGGGATTGGGATGCCATAACATTCCGTCCTCCTGAGATAGGAGATCTGGAGCAGATCCTAACTCCAGGGAGGGAGCTTGAGAGAGATGTAGAAGCAGAGGGTACCACACTTGCCATGGCCAATGCGCAGCTATGAGAATCATATGGCCTCTGTCTCTCTGAAGCTTGAACAGGGTTTTGGGAATTAGGGGAATGGGTGGAATGGCATACAGGAAGTCTTGACCCCAATGAAAGAGGAAAGCATCCCTGGCCTGAGCCCCCTGAACCGGAATTCTGGAACAGACCCGGGGAAGTATGGTATTCCACGGACTTGCAAAGAGGTCTATGTCCGGCGTTCCCCAAAGTTGAAATATCCTGGCCACCTGGTCTGCATGCAGAGACCACTCGTGTGGAAGCAGAACTCGACAGTCTGTCTGCCCAAGAGTTTTGAATGCCTGGAAGATACACTGCCAGAAGATGAATCTGATGCTCTCTGGCGAGGGCCCATAGTCGCAAAGCTTCGTTGCAAAGCGACAGAGAGCCTGTTCCCCCCTGCTTCTTCACATAGAACATGGCTACTTGATTGTCCGTATGAATGAGGACTATCTTGTAGCTGAGCAGGGTGTGGAACACTCGCAGAGCAAGGAAGATTGCTCTGAGCTCCAAGAGACTGATATGTAGATAACTCTCCTGTGGATACCAGGTGCCCTGGATGGAGAGGTCTTACAGATGAGCTCCCCAACCCATTGGAGAAGCATCTGTTGTGAGAGTTGCTTGGGGTAAGGGTTGTAGAAAAGGGGACCCCAGCAACAGGTTTTGAGTGGACTTCCACCACTGGAGGGACAAAATAAGGCGACTTGTGTTTGCTATTTTGTCTGACAGTCATCCTGATGCCTGGGTCCATTGGGTGGATAAAGTCCACTGAGCTGCCCTCATATGGAGGTGAGCATAGGGAACCACATGCACAGTAGATGCCATGTGGCCTAGTAGTTGTAACATTTCTCGAGCAGTTAGATGAGGCTTTAGCACTGCTTGAGAAGCTAACTGCACCAGGCGAAGGCAACGGGCCTGGGGGAGATAGGCCCTTGCCTTTGTGGTATCCAGCAAAGCTCCTATGAACTCTAAAGACTGAGTGGGAGTTAGACTGGATTTTGGGATGTTTATTACCAGCCCTAAATACTGAAGGATACGCATTGTGCAGGATAGAGAAGTCCTGGCCTCTGACTCTGTTGGGGCTCGAATGAGCCAGTCGTCTAATTAGGGGAAGACGAATATCCCTAGAGTGCGGAGAAATGGTGCTACAACAGCCATGCATTTCGTGAACACCCTTGGGTGCTGAGGCCAGGCCAAAAGGAAGCACCCTGTATTGGTAGTGCTTTCCCTGAAAAAGGAACCGAAGGAACCTTCTGTGAGTTGGATGGATGAGAACATGGGTGTACGCATCCTTAAGATCTAGAGAACAAAGCCAATCCTGACTCTGAAGGTATGGCAGCAGAGATCCGAGAGAAATCATTTTGAATTTCTCCTTGACAAGGAATTTGTTCAATTCTCTGAGGTCTAGGATAGGTCTGTAACCCCCTGTTTTCTTTGGGATAAGGAAATAAGGGGAATAGAACCCTGTACCCTGTTGATGAAGGGGTACTTCTTCTATTGCCCCTTCGGCAAGAAGGATAGCGACCTCCTGACCTAACAGGTTGATGAGAGAGGTCGGAGAATTGAACTGCTTTACTATTGTGTGAGGGGGCATGCTTGAAAAATGAAGCTTGTACCCCTCCTTTATGATGGAGTGTCCAATGCTCTGCTGTTATTTGCCCCCATCTGGGGGCAAAATGACATAACCTTCCTGGAATGGTGGAAGGTTCTGGTCCCCCGAGAACCAGGAAGGCTAAGTTCTCTAGATGAGAGTCAAAGGCCCTGTAGAGGCAGAGCCTGCTGGGCCGGTTGAGGCCTAGCAGCCTTTACTTTCTTCTGTTTGGGTGGTTGCTGACCTTTCCTGGCAAGCTGACCTGCAGAACGTCCCTGCTGAACATAAGCAGGATAAAATCTTTTCTTTTTAGAAAAGAATGGTTGGTTTCTTGAACAATTTCTTTCTAGCAGGATCAGCAGTGGACTTGGATAATCTATCCAAGGTGTAATTTTCAGCATCCATTTCATTGGCCTTTTCCTGCCAATCTTTACCAAACAAGTTCTCACCAGTACAAGGGATATTTCCCAATTTGTCTTCTACCCAGAGCTCTAAATCAGATGCCTGCAGCCAAGCAATTCTACGTGCACCTATGGCAATAGCCAAGGTTCTGCTAATGCACTCAAAGCAGTCAAAGGCTGCACAGTTGGAAAATTTAGAAACATCCTGGGCATGTTTGACCAAAGTGAGAAAATCCTGTCTTTTATCCTCAGGAAGAAAAGGACTTAAAGCCTCTAAATCATCTGTGACCTCCTTCAGGAACATTCCCATGTAGAGACTATAGGAACTGATCCTGGCAGAAAGCATGGAAGCTTGGAAGACCCGACGTCCAAAAGCATCCAGGGTTCTGCACTCGCGTCCTGGAGGATTAGCGGCATGCCTTTTTGCACTCTTGATCCTTCTCATAAAGCTAGACTGCACCACAACAGAATTGTGAGGAAAGCTGTGTTTTTATGAAAGCCAGGACAAGGAGGGACACGCTAGATAGTGTCCAGATCTTCTAGAATGAGGATATATAGTGATAGGAGTCTCCCATATTCGCCAATCATGTGCTCATAAGGAGCTCATGACGTTGGGCAAGGTGACTGCCTCCTTAGGAGCCTTAGAATAACCTAAAATGGTGCCAATTTTTTTTGCTCGAGGCTCTTACTCAGAGTTAACTGAAATAGAGAGTCCTTGTAGGCTGGACTTCTCTTATATTAAGAATCTTGGCAAGGACACGGGTCCTGCTGGATGAGACATCCTTCTTTTTTGGTAGGAAGAAATTTTCCTCAGGAAGAGGTATAGATACTTCCGGATACTCCTCTGATGTCTCATAATCTTCAGAGGATTCAAAGTATCGGCCTGTCAGGGTGTTCTTCTAAAGCTCGATACGCCGTATCGAGCGGTATCGACATCGGGTTGTCCCTTCGGTGCGGGGGTTCAGTGCCGATGGGGAGGTGCCTCCTGGAACAGCTAACCGCTGTATTCGGCATCGCTGGTTGCTTGGTTCAATGCTGTCGGTACCGGTACTCTGGGGCTGGAACGCCGGTACCGGAGCCGATAACTGACGAACGGGTTTTCTTTGTGTTATCAGCGTCATCGCAGCTTGAATGAAGTCCAGACAATAGCCTGCTGCATTGATTGGACATTGTGATCCATCGACGCGCATGAATGTCTGGAATTCGGTACTCCGGAAAGGTTTTGCGCCGAGGTACCCCAGAGCATTCTAACAGGTGATCGGGTCGAGGCCGTGCATCGATGTCAACCTGTCTCCCCCATAGTCTTAGCTTTTGCCTCCGGCTCTTCCCGCCGTGGTTGTTTTGCCGGTGCAGCTCGCTGAGGACGAAGTCCCTGAGCCATCTCGATTCTTAGAAGTAGATTTGCCCTTCGAGGCACCGGCTGGATTTATGTTTGGTTACCTACGAGCTCCATGAGAGGAAGTAGAAACCATGGAATTGTCGATGGCCACTGAAGCTGCATCCGAGGGAAACAGCACATGGAGGTCGTAGCTGCTCGGTTCTGTAAACCCCCGTTATAGACATCATGGAACAGTATGGACATTCGAGAAACGGAAATGGTTCAGAACCCAAACAATTTAAGACAAAACCATTTCATGGGTGTCGGTGCATGAAAGAGTAGCCGCTACACTTAGGTGCATTTTGTAAAACCCCGGCGGCTGAGTTTAACCATGAGGGAAATTTACCCTGCGTGAGGCGTAAGGCCCACGGAGTGACAAAAAAACACACTAAGTGAGGGAAGTATTAAATATATATATATATATATATATATAGTATATATATAATCTTTTTTTTTGTTAAAAAAGAAAGACAGACCTGTCGGTAACCCGGTCCGACGTCGGGGAAGGCAGGACATGCGAAGACCAAAGAAATAAATAAAATAAAGAAGCTTCTTCCAGCGGTGACAGGAACACGACCTGCTGGTCTCCGCGGCAAAGAAGAATTGAGAGAGGGTGCGGTTTATAAAAAGCGGGAAGGGGCAGCTCTCAGGTGCTTTGGGATGCTCCCAAAAGCTTTGTCCCTTTTGGGGAAGCTTGGGGAGCGTTCCCGCTCAGCCTCCGTCGGGATACCGACGTAACCATATGTGAAGACGAAGTGCCTGCTTTTTCCCTGGAGATAAAGGCTGCCCCTGTTACGTTCAACCACATTAAAGGAACGAAAGCACAAAACCAAGATGAATCAAATGTAACAGAGAACAATCATGGACTAAAAGATAAAAGCAACCTATCTAGAAAACATCAGAAGACCATTTGCCCTCACCATCAAGGCAAAACAGGCGTATCACACCAACCTAATATAACAGCGTCCACACAACAAACTTAGGGAACTCTTCGATATCCTAAAAACTCTAACAGAAAAGCACTAAAACCCCCCCACATCCCCTTCAAGTGCAACCCTCACCCCCCAACAGATGACAGTTTATCTTGGCAATCCAAATACAACTACCACTGATTGTAAAAACAGATTTTCTCACATACAAAGGACCCAGAAATATAGCTCCTTGGACCACATTCAAGACCCATTAGCCCCAGCATCTGGACAAAATCATCACCTCCATAACACTACTACTACCTCCCCCTCACTAGACCCATCTGGCTTCTTTCTCCTGGATAAAATGAAATCACCTTGCAAACATTCACCCCTTGACCATTACACCAACCCCGGTTTCCGACCAAGAGCATAGGGTAGATACCCCTACTCCTACTGTCCTTAACAACACTCTAATTAGCAGGTACCAAACAGACTTCAATTCACAAGGATATATAACTTCCTATTCCTCCTCGCAGGTCCTCCGACATATCAGCAGCAGTTGACACAGTCTCCCACCAACTCCTCTTCCAAAACAACAGAACCTATACAATATTGGAATTCATGGCTACATCCTAGGTAGTAATGGCAACGCATTTTTATCAGATTGAATGCCACAAGCGTAAAAATTAGGAGCCTCCGAAATCACTGCCATAGCAAAATAATCCTAACACCCAGGATCACCACAAGGCTCCGCATGCTCCCCACCCGTTAGTCCATATATTACATCTACCCCCTTTCAAAACAACATCGTACAAGGCCACAATGTCAAATATATACAGACATCATGATATACAACCCCTTCGGTACACTCCAACACCAAACTACTCTATCAAACACATGCTTCAACAGAGATGCCTCAAGTAGCTACAGCCCAACAACCTCGACCATCAACTATACGAACAACCGACATCCTTGTTCACCATCAAAAGAGAACCTACCTTCAAACCACACCAAAAACCAAATTTCACTAAGAAGATACAGCCAGGTAAAACAAGGGTCACTATTCATAGATGTCAACCTAGATCAAGAACTGATCTTAAAGACGCAATTAAAACAAGCAACCAAATCAGTGGTCTCACAAGCTCAAAATTCTAAAGAAGTTGCACCCTCATACTAAACCCACCGGACTTCTGCAACTAGCTTGCCAAGCCATCATTAAACCCATACTGGATTATTGTTGTAACTGTCTACCAAAGCACATCATAGACCCATTACAATTATCACAAAATACAGCTGCAAAGACGCATACATGGCACCTCCTGGTATACCCACATCATCCCGATCCTTAAAAACAGCTACACGTGGCTACCAATTAAATCAAGCATCAAATACAAAGTGATTGATGCTTGAGTTCAAAAAATCATCATAACATACCAAGTCATAAATAAGCAGTCCCCAACCACTAATAAAAACACCCAAAAATCTAAACCAAGACAACCACACAACCAATCTACTAGAAATAGACTCACAAAATCACAGAAAGCCAAAGGTCCCTACAAGCAGGGGTTTTGAACCCAGTCCTCAGAGAACGCTAGTGCCAGTCAGGCGTTCAGGGTATTTCCCATACCTGAAATATGCATGAGACAGATTTGCATTTTCTTACTTCCTTGTATGCAAATCTATCCTATGCAGATTCTTTGTGGGAATCCTGAAAACCAGACTGGCCTAGGGTTTCCCCAAGAACTGGGTTGAAAACCTATGCAATCGGGCCTTCTCCTTCTATGCCCTGTTATTGGAAGGAAGGGAGGAGTTGCTCAGTGAGTGGGGACAGGTTACCTCAGGCCGGTAATTTCATTCCCACATGGTACAAGCAACCGTCATGCCGGATGTACAGGGGTCTCTAGTCCCATGGCCACTCCTTGGTTGCCTTGGGCAAGCCATTTAACCCTCCATTTGCCTCAGGTACACTTAGATTGTGAGCCCTTCGGGGGACAAGTTAATCAAAAGTACCTTGTTAAGAATACATGTAAAGCCGCACTGAGTCAAAAGACACACGGTATAAAAACAAAAAAGTAAAAAAAAAAAAAAAAAAAAAAAAAACATAAAAAAAAATCAAAAACAACAAAAAACAAAGCATAGTTCCAGTAACTCACCTAGTAACATGTGCTCTCCGGGCACAGCAGGAAAGCACAGTTAACTTACCTGTGAGCATTTGATCCTCTGGGAACAGCAGGAATCCGTCGTTCACATATGGGTGACGTCGGTACAGACGGAGCCCTGCTCGGGAACGCTCCCCAGCGCCTGCGCGCGTGCCTTCCCTCCTTTTCCTAACCAACTCTCCTCAGTTCGAGTTTACAGCTTATACCAATGAGAGGAGAGAGGAGAGGAAAGGAAGAATAGAAAAGAGATTACAAACTCCTCTAGGGTTGGTGGTTGGGTTGTGAAGACTTATTCTCCTGCCTGTTCCCAGAGATCACCTGTTACAAGGTAACGTAACTGTTGCTAGATCATCCAGGAACAAGCCGGAATGAGTTCTGCACATATTGGGACTCCCTAGCTGAGAATGCCTGGGAGAATCTCCCCAAGTCTACTTATGACCCTGAAAGGGATCTGCTGTCCCCCTATGGAGCTCATGCATCCATCCAGGGAAGGAGGGCAGGAGTTGTTTAAGAATGGGACATTTGTCTGAGTACAGCCTGACCAAACCCAGGCAGCCCGGCGGGAATCCTTGTCCCAAGCAGTAATGTGCTGTGAAGGTATAAACAGAGGCCCAGGTGGCATTGCTCGACAGATTCTGGTCGATGGACACAGAATTTAGAGATGATCCATGAGAGGTGGCCATGGCCCTCACATTAATGAGCTGTTACCTTGTCTCTCCATAGAAAGGTTCTTTGTGCCTCGTGGTAGTGCGAAAAGAAATACACTGAGCAATTCCAATTGGACAGTGGTTCTCTTAGATACTGGAAGTCCCAAATGAAGAAGGATCAAAAGCAACAAAAGCTTGTAAGACTTTTCTGATGTTGCTGTGTCCCTATGTAAGTAACAAGCCAGAGCTCTTTTAACAAGTCCAGAGTATGAAGATTTCCCTCTGCACGGGAAGTTGCATGAGGAGCTGGAAAAAAGACAGGTAAATTATTTACCCTCGTCGATTAAGATGAAAAGGTGAGACCACTTTAAGGCATAAAAAAATTTGGGATGTGGTCCTAAGGACTACCTTGTCAGTGATGGACCTTTTGTATAAGGTGGATTATAGCCACTCGACGGCCTGCGAGTTCACTAGATGCGGGCGATGCATAAGTGACTGCAATGAGGAAAATAACCTTCCAGGAAAGAAAATTTCAAGGAGGTAGTGGCTAAGGTTTCTGAAAAGGGTTTCTGCTCATAAGCTGACCAAGAACCAAATTTAAGTCCCATGCCCCACCTATGACGATGCCTAATGGGAGGTTTTATTAATGTTAGGCCTCTCATGAAGCTGGAACATAATAGGCATGAGAGGAGGACTATATAGGTTGTCCATTGAAATGGATTCGCTTCATATGGATTCTGGCAATAAGCACTCATATCCCAATGGACTCTTAACTGAATTTTGTCTTAAGTCCTGCCTTGGAGAGATGCCCGGAGATAGTCTACCCAAATAATGTTTAAAGGTATTACCAGAGGATCAAGAAACCCTTTCCAGAGCACACAAATGGGAAAAATCTTTTCCACTTAAAAGCATAGGAACGCCTGGTGGAATTTTTCCTGGAAGCATGGAGGATATCCGTTCACTTGCTGAGAAAGATTCACGTCTTGAAGGTCTCGTCCTTCAGTAACCAGCTCTGAGGTGAAGGGACTTGGGGTTTTTGGGTGCCACCAAAGTCCCTTCCTTCTGGTACGAGAATGTCTGGAGCAGCTCCCAAGTCCAGGGAGGGGGCTTGGGAGAGGATGCAGAAGTCGGAGGGTACAACACTTGGCGTGGCCATCTTGGAGCTATGAGGAATCATAGATCCTTGATTCACTCTGGAGTTTTGAATAGAGTCTTGGGAATTCAAGGGGTAATTGTGTGCCAAAGGCATACAGGAAGCCCTGACCCCAATGAAGGAGGAAGGCAATCCTTGGCCTGAACTCCCTTACCACAGACTTCGGGAACAGAACCGGGGAAGTTTTGGCATTTCCACGGACTTGCAAAGAGGTCTTATTTCCGGTGTTCCCCATTCTTGAAAGAGCTTAGTACCTGAAGTCCATATGCAGGGACCCATTATTTCGTGTGGAAGCATACCTCGACAGAGTTTTTTTGGATTCCTGGGAGGTATACTGCCAGATGTCTTTGATGCTCTCTGGCGAAGTCCCATAATCTTCAGTAGCTCTTTCGGTTGGCAAAGCGACAGAGAGCCAATTCCCCCTCCTTGCTTGTCTTATGTAGTAAACATGGCTACTTTATTGTCCGTAATGATTAGGACTGTCTTGGTAGCCTGAAGGAGGGTGTAGAAAGACCCTTGAGAGCTAGAAACACTGCTCGCAAGTTCCAAGTGGATGCTATGAAGAGAGGTCCTCCTGTGGTGACCAAGTGCCTTGGGTGGAGAGGTCTTGTAGATGAGTCTCCACCAAACCTGTTTGGGAGGCATCTTTTGTGAGGGTTTGCTTGGGGGCAACAACTGTTGGATGAGGGGGACCCCAAGCAACAGATTTGTTGAGTGGACATCCACCATTGGAGAGACCAAAGAGACATTTGGAAGCTGCTATTTGGTCTGATATAGCTCCTGAAGCTTGAGTCCACTGGTTGTATAAATTCCATTGAGCTGTCTCATTGTGATGGCGAGCATAGGGGACCACATGTACTGTTTAAGTCATGTGGCCTAGTGGTTGTAGCTTCCTCCCTGGCAGTTAAGTGGCTCTTTGACTGAATCTGGGATGCTAGCTGCACTAGACGTTGGCAACAGTGCCTTGAGGAAGGTAGGCCCTTGCAGTGTTGGTATCCACCCAGTCCCCTATGAATTCCATGGACTTCTTACGTGTGAGCTTGGGAACTTTGTAGGTTTACCACCAGTCCCCAGATACTGCATAATGCGCCTTTTGCGGTCCGCAGTATGGAATCTGAGCCTCTGAGCTTGTAGATTTACCTCGGATGGATCCCGTTTTGTCCCGGTATGGGAAGACAATTATTCCCAGAGTTGCGTAGACATGCAGCAACTATTGCCATGCATTTGGTGAACACTCTCGGAGCAGTATTTCCCAGACCGAAAGGAAGCCACTTCCCCCCTTGTTTTTAAAAACACTTTTTGTTAATGTGTTTCCCTTGGAATAGGAAAACATAGGAATCTTCTGTGAGATGGATGGATGTGAACATGTGTGTAACGCATCCTTTGAGATCTATAGAACAAAGCCAATCCCTGAATTTGAAGATAGGGAGAGGAGAGAGCCCAGAGAAAGCATCTTGCACTTCTCCTTGCCTATGGAATTTGTTCAATTCTCTTAGATCTAAGATGGGTCTGTATCCCCCTGTCGTTTTTTGGAATGAGGAAATATGGGGGAGATTAGAACCCTTACCCCTTGTTGAAAAGAAGAGTAACTCTTCTTCTATTGCCCCTTGGGAACAAGAATGGTAAGTCACCACCTTCCTGACCCCGAAGGTTTCTAGGAGGAGATGTGGGAGCATTGAAATGTCCTCACCATGGTGAAGGGAGGAAGGTCTGAGAAGTGAAGTTTGTAGCCCCTCTCTTATGATGGATAGGGTTCCACTGCTCTGATGTGATTTTTGCTCCCAATCTGGGAGCAAAGTGAGCTTAACCTTCCCTGGAATGGTGAGAGGTTCTGGCTGTTTGTAGAAGCCAGCAAAGGCTCAAGTTCTCTAGCATCAAAGACGTCAAAAAATCAAAACCCTGAGGATGGGTTTTGGGACTGCTGAGTTGCATGCAGCCCCTGTAGGCTTAGGCCCTGGCTTGCTTTTAGGTTGCTGACACTTAGTTGGCAAAGCGACCTGTGAAGATTGTTGGCCAGAATATAGAAGGAAATCTGCCCTTTTTTTTTGGTAAAAAGACTTTTCTTAAAAATCTTTTCTTGGCAGGAATGGAGGTTGACGCTTTTGAAAGTCTATCCATATCAGAGTTCTCTGCATCCATTTGAGTGGCCTTTTTATTTGAGCCACTCTTGGGCCAAATATATTTTTTTTTCACACTGTACAGGGCAGGGATCCTAATGCCATCTTGAACCCAGGTTTTCCTAGATCCAGAAAGCCTGGATCCAAGCCAATTCCGGCGAGCAGCTATGGCAATCCCGCATGCTCTGCTGGCACCTTCAAAGGAGTTCAAAAGCTGCCCTTGTTGGAAAACTTATGAAATGTCTTGAGTATGCTGGAAGCCAAAGGAGGAATTTCGTTCCTTTTATCCTCGGTAATTAAAAGGGAGAAGTTGGGCAACCATTTGTGCAACCTTCTTTTAAAAACGACCCATGTAAAAGGCTATATGAGTTGATTCTGACAATAAGAATCCTGGCCTTTGGAAGATTTTCCTACCAAAAGCATCCAATGTTTCTGCATTCTCTTCCTGGAGGAGCAGAAGAGTGTCTTTTGTTTGTACTCTTTATCCTCTTCATAGCTGACTGCACCACAATAGAATGGTGAGGAAGCTGAGTTTTTTCTGAAATCCAGTAACAATGGTGGGAAACCCCCCCCCAAGCGATACATAGTGTCCCACCTGCGAGAATGAAGCGAGATGAGTGAGAGGCGTCCCCCATAAATTAATCAATGTGGTTCATGAAGAATCTCATGAATTGGTAAGGTGACAGCCTCTCTAGGAGCCTTAGAGTACCCTAAAACATCTAATTTCCTTTGCTCTAGGCCTCTGATTCAGAGGATACTGAAATAGAAAGATCCTTGTGCTACTTTCTCCTTTAAGTAATCTTGAAAGGACAAGTCCTCTGGAGGAGGCCATTCTTCTTGTTTATGAGAGAAGGCTGGCTCTACAATGGAAGGGCTATGATGATGTAACTTCCTGATACATCTCATCACTGAATGAATCAGAATCAGAAGGAACGAAGTATCTGCCTGTCCCAAGGTGGCTCCTTTCCATATGGCATACGAGTACGCATCTGAGTATCCGAGCGTCCAAACTATCAGACATCGGAGTGTCCCCGGACACGGGATGGTCTGTCCAATTTCTAACACGTGAGAAACTAGCCGTGGAGCTCCGAAGGAACCCATGCTAGCAGTCCGGTATCCCTGGGCGATGTCGTCGGTAACCACGTACATCGGCGCTGGTGCCCGGTACCATGGAGCCGATACCCCGAGAACAATCTGAGCTCTCGGTTTTCGGTACTAACACATGCTCGTCGCAAAGCTTTGAATACGGACTCTGATAGCCTAGCGTGGCATGGAAAAAAACAAGAACTATTCTGAATGTCCATTCGACCGCGCCATGAAAGCCTGTTGTCCGTGGGGTTACCAAAATACCTATAGTACCCTGTGGGGGGGGGGGAGAACAAGATTGTTCCGGTACCATGGCTCACCTAGAGCAAATCTAACAGGTGATCGGGTTGGTCGAGGCCAGTGCCATCCGATGTCAACCTGTAACCCCATAGGTAAGGAGGCTGCTTTGGGAAGCCGGAGCTTCCCGCCTGGGTGTTGTTTTGGCTGTGCCGGAATCCCTCGAGGGTAAGCCCGGATGGCATCTCGATGTGCTTAGAGGTAGATACATACCCTTCGCAGGACACTTCGAAGGTTTTTATGGTTTTGTTAAACTGAGATCCATCAGGAGATGAAGACCTGGAAAAAAAAAGATGATCGATGCATCCAAACCCAACCCAAACACACACGGACCGACGCACAAAAAACAAAAAAAAAAAAAGAAGAAAAATAAAAAAAAACCAGCTGCACGTCTACCACGCCGTGCACCAGTGGGAAATCAGCCCCCCCCCCCAAAAAAACATGGAGCTTAAGCTGCTCGGTTTCCTGTAACACCCACCTCTCCCGTTTAGACATCATGGAGCAGTAAGGACAAGCCAATACCGGAATGGCAGTATGCTTCATAGGCACCCAACAACATTTAGCACCCCATTCATGGTGTATCTGTACAAACGAGAACCGAATACCCACCCGTACCCACCGATGGCTACACTTGGTTGCATTTTAATATTTGAACCACCACCGGAGGCGTGTTTTTTCCATGAGGGGAAATTTTCACCCTATGTGGTCCCGTGAGGCCATAAGAAGAAAAATACAACACCCAAGTGATGAAAATATCGATGTTTTTTTTTTTTTTAAAGACGAAAGAAAAGACCCACCCAGGCGGTACGCCGCTATTGGTACCCCCCCACCCGAGTCGGGGAAGGCAACACGACTAGCAAAGCCGCATCTACCAAATATGAGAACAAAATAAAATACAGAACTCCCTTCCAGAACGTTAGACACGGGCTCCGACCTGGCTTTGGCTCCGCTGCAAAGAACTGAGATGAGTTGGTTATGAAAGGCGGGAATGGATCGCGCATAGGTCCAAGCGGCGCTGTGGGATGCCTCCTGCAAAAGTGGGTATAGGTGGGCGTAATACGGGGGGTCTTTGCCGGTTTTTGGGAGAGCTGCTGGGGATCGTTTCCCGTACTGCGGCTCGCGTCGGTACCCGAACGTACCCCAGTATGTTGAAAGACTCATTCCTCGCTGGCTTGTTCCGTGCTCCCTTCCTTTCCTCCCTCCTTGCAGATTTTAGGAGGGTCTTCACATATGGGATATACTATTCCAAAGTAGTCCGGTATCCGGACAGAGCCCTAGGTCAGCGGGAATGCTACCCAGCGTACCAAATTAGAACGCTTTTGGGAGCATCCCACAGCGCCTGTCGTTCTGCCTTCCCGCCTTTCCCACCTCGCCAATCTCTTCACAAGTTGAAGTTTTAAAGCTGAGACAGAGAGAGAAGGGGAAAGGAGAAAGATATAGAGAGAGTACAACATCCTTAGGTAGGTTGGTGTTTGGTGAAGACTAAATTCCTCGCTGGTTCACCCGGAGATCACCTATTCCATGTGGACGTAAACTATAGCTATCTCCCAGGAAAAAGCCAGGAATGTAGTGTCTCACATATGGGGACCTCATCCCTATCCTTATTAGAAGTGCCAGGGGAGAGACCCCATAAGTTATTAAGGTTTCCCTGGGAACAAAAGGCTACTGCCACTTCCCCCCAATGGATCTTCTGGCATCCAACCCGAGGATTGGTGGGTATATTTGATTAGGTCTGGAACAGGTGTTGAAACACAGGCCTGACCAAACAAGGCATCCCGGCGGGAGTCCTTGCCCCAAGCAGTAATCAGGCTCGTTGAGAGGTATGAACCGAAGAGCCCAAATGGCTGATTGACAGATGTCATCCGATAGACCACACGAGTGCATATGGGCCCTTGAAGCTGCCATGGCATCTCACAATTGTGAAGCTGTGACATGGCCCCTGCCAGAGGAAAGATTTCTTAACTCTGGTAGGCAAAAGGAATATACACTGAGCAATCCCAGCTGGAGTAGCGTTCCATCATTGGTTACGATATGGAAGTCCGCAAAGTGAGAAGGATCAAAACGCAAAGTAGTCGTGAGACTAAGGAGAACTTTCATGTGAGTTGCCTTTCGATTCTTTTGTGGGCAAGTAAAAGGCTAAAGCTCTTTTACAGTCCCAAAGTACGTAAGATAGTTCCTTTCCTAAGCCTCTGCAAAGTGTAGACTGCCAGAGGCCACCTCGGTAAAACAACCCACAGAGCAGCGGTAGTAACCGCTTGGTTTAAACACGAAGAGGAGGCGCGACCACCATTTTGGGCATAATGTGTGGATGCGTCCGACGGCACGTACCTTGCCATGATGGACCACCTTGTGTATACGGGGTGGCCTGAATCAGCCACTAGTGCCATGCAATTACACTGAATAGGCGACGTGCTCCGATGTGATTGCAAAGGAGAACAGATAACTTTACCAAGAAAGGAATTTCAATGAGGTAAGTAGCCTAAGGTCTCCGAAAGGGTGGGCTTCAGGAGCATGACCAAGAAGCCAAGGGTCGATTTAAGTCCTCATGCCAACCGGTGGTCCCGGCACTAATGGGAGGCTTGCTTAGAAGAAGGCCTCCTCAAAAATCTTGCCTAGTAAAAGGATGGGGAAGGAAATAGGTTTGTCCGGTTTTAGAGAGACTTGAAAATAAGCTTCAATTAGCACTCAAATGGGACTATTACTGAGTTTAGTACCTGTAAAAGTCCTGCCTTGGATAAATGAAGGAAGATACTCCAAAGTAATTGATTCCAGAGGCATCGCACGGGGTGTTAAGACCCTTCGTGGAACCCCATAATGGTAAACCTCTTCCACTTAAAAGCCATAAGATCGTCACTTGTGGAAGGCTTAACCTGGAATCATAACGGACATGCCTTTTACACCCCCTAAGTGCTGCGGGAGGTTAATATCAATGAAAGCATACTAGGGCCTTCAATCACGAATCATACTGAGATGCAGAGAAGGCTGGGCCAGTATGGGATGCCAATCAGCATTTCTGTCACTCCGTCCAATCTGACAGTAGATCTGGAGACAGAGAATCCTAACTCCATTGAGGGGGGCTTGAGAGAGATGTAAACGCAGAGAGGTACCACACGTGCACTTGGCCATATTTGTGAGCTATGAAGATCAGACGACCTTCTGTCTCCTCTGACAGCTTGAAACGGGTGGTTAATGGGAATTAGGGGAATGGTGTGGAAAGTCATAAAGGAAAGTCCTTGACTTCCTCAATGTAGGAGGCATAAGCGGCTCCCTGGCCTGAGAAACCCTGAGCTGGAATTCTGGAACAGAACCGCAGGGGACGTTTGATTTCATTCGAATGTACTTATTGCACAAGAGGTCTATGTCCCCCGGGGTTTCACCCAAATTTTGAAAGTCTTGGCCAGCGTGGTCTGCATGTAGATGACCATTCCTGTTGAAATAGCAGAACTCAAAAAAGACTGATTCGTGTCGTGCCCAAGGAGTTTGGGTGTCCCTGGAAGATACACTGCCTAGGAGATGAAGCTGATGCCCAGAGTCGCACAATCCTTTCGATTAAATCAAAGCCGACAGAAGAGCACTGTTCCCCCCCCTCCGCTGCTTTTTTTTTGTTTCACGTAGTACCATGGCTTCTTGATTGTCCATTATGAATAGGACCTGTCTATTTGCAGAGGCTGAAAGCAGGGTGTGGAAGCACATGCCGAAGAGCAAGTAAGATGTGCTCTGAGCTCTAAGAGATGGGATGTGTAGATGAGTCCTCCTGTGGAGTCCAATTGCCTTGGGTGGATAGGTCTTGCAGATGAGCTCCCCAACCCATTGGCGAAGCATCTGTTTGGAGAGTTTGCCTGGGGTAAAGGTCTGTTGATAATGGGGACCCCAGCAAGAGGTTCTGATTGGACTGCCACCAGTGGAGAGACAAAATAAGACAATCTGTGTTTGCTGTTTTGTCCGACAGGCAGCCGGATGCCTGGGTCCATTGAGTGGATAAAGTCCACTGGGCTGTTCTCAATATGGAGGCGAGCATAAGGCACCACATGCACGGTAGATTCCAGGTGGCCTAGTAGTAGTAATAGTTCTCGGGCAGTGAGATGAAGGTTTTAGCACTGCTTGAGATGCACAACTGCACATTGCGAAGGCAACGGGCCTGGGGAAGAAATGCCCTCGCTTTTCTGGTATCCCGGACAGTCTCCTATGAACTCTAGAGACTGAGTGGGAGTTAGACTTGGATTTTGTATTTTTAAATGACCAGAACCCAAATACTGAAGGATACTCATTGTGCAAGAGAGGGAAGTCCTGGCCTCTTGACTGAGGGTGCTTCGAATGAGCCAGTCCGCTAAGTAGTGGAAAACGAATATCCTTTGAGTGCGGAGAAGCCACAGTTACTTACCTGTAACAGGTGATCCTCTGGGAACAGCAGGAATAAGTCTTCATATATGGGTATCGTCGGTACAAGACGGAGCCTGTGCGGGAACGATCCCTCATCATCACGACATTCTTTTGGGAGCATCGCCACAGCGCCTGGCGCTGCCTTTCCCGCCCTTTGCGCCAACCGCCTCTCTCCAGTTCGAGTTTTAAATCTGAGACCAAAGAGAGAGAGAAGAAAGGAAAGATAGATAGATACCACTCCTAGGGGAGGTTGGGTGGGTTGTGAAGACGTATTCCTCCTGCTGTTCCCAGAGATCACCTGTTACAGGGTAGTAACTGTGCTATCTCCCAGGAACACCAGGAATGAGTCTTCCACATATGGGGACTCCCCAGCTAGAAGATGCCTAGGGAGATCTCCAAGGTTAATAGGCCCTGAGAAGGTCTCTACCTGCCCCCATCCGATCTCGGGCATCCAACCATGGATTGGGGGTAGGAGTTGATTCTATGGAACCATGTGGTTTTGAGAACAGCCTGACCAAACATCATCTCCGTGGGAGTCCCGTGTCCCAGCCGTACTGGGCTGTGAAGGTATGAACTGAGGCCCCCATGTGGCCGCTCGAAGCAGATTTGATCGATGGACACAGAGTTTCGGATGAGCCCTAAGATGGTCTGCTATGGCCCTCACATTGTGAGCTGTGACATGGCTTCCAGAGAAAGGTTCTTACTTCTGGTAGGCTAAAGAACCACTAGGCAATCCCTTGGACAGAGTTCTCTTAGAGACTGGAAGTCCCAAATGAGAGTGATCAAAAGCAACAAATTTTTGAGAGGATTTTCTATGTTTGCTGTGTCCTTTGTAAAGAAACAAGCGAGCGCTCTTTTACAATCCAGGGTAGGGAGATTCCTCCTCTGCACGGGATGCATGAGGTCCTGGAAAAAAAGACAGGTAAATACACCTCCTTGTTCATATGAAAAGGTGAACCCACTTTTAGGCCATAAAGTGTGGATTAGTCCTTAGGGACTACCTTGTCATGATGGAACCGTGTATAAGGAGGATTAAGCCACCCAGGCTTGCATCTCACTGATGCGGCGAGCTGAGGTGACTGCAATGAGAAAAGTAACCTTCCAGGAAAGAAATTTCAAGGAGGTAGTGGCTAAGGGTTCAAAGGGTGGCTGCTTTCATAAGCTGGCCAAGAAACCAAATTTCCCAGCCCCATGCCACTGGATGTGGTCCTAATGGGAGGTTTAGTTAAAAGATATCCTCTCATGAATCTTGCAATCAGAGGATGAGAGGAAATAGGCTGTCCATTTAGGAGGCTTAATGGATTCTGCAATAAGCACTCCAAATGGACCTCTTACTGAATGTCGTTTTAAGGCCTGCATGGGATAAATGCAGCAAATATTCTAGTAAAGAATTCAGAGGTATTTGCAAGGGGGTTAAGACCCTTCTGTGCACCCCAAATGGTAAACCTTTTCCATTTAAAAGCATAGGAACGTCTAGTGGGAAGGCTTTCTGGAAGCATGAATGATATCCTTCAAACTGCTGAATAAGCGCCAATCTTGAAAGGTCTAGGCCATTCAGCAAACCCGGCTCTGAAGATGAGGAGACTGGGGATTTGGGTGCCACAACGTTCCCTCCTCCTGGGACAGGAGGTCTGCAGCAGATCCCAAGTCCCGGTAGGGAGCTTGCGAGAGGTTGCTGAAGTAGAGGGTACCACACCTGGCGTTGGCCGAATGTGGTGCTATGTGGATCATACGACCCCTTGCCTCTCTTAAGTTTGAACAGGTGGTCTTGGGAATTAGGGGAATGGGTGGAAAGGCATAGATGAAGTCTTGGCCCCCAATAAAGGAGGAAGGCCTCCCTGGCCTGAACTCCCTGACACAGAATCCTGGAACAGAACCGTGGATTTTTGGCATTCCACGGACTTGCAAACAGGTTCTATGTCCGGGGTCCCCCCAAGTCGGAAGATTCCTGGCTATCTGGTCCCCATGGAGGGACCATTCGTGTGGAAGCAGAACTCGACTGAGTCTGTCTGCCCAAGAGTTTTGTAACCCCTGGAAGATACACTTGCCTACGTATGAATTTTGATGCTCTCTGGCGAAGGCCCACAATCTCACAGCTTTTGTTTAAAAGCGACATTACCAGTCCCACCCTTCTTGTGTTAACGTAGAACATGGCTACTTGTTTGTCCCATGTGGATGAGGACTGTCTTGTAGCTGAGCAGGGTGTGGAAGACTCAGCGCTAGAAGAAGTTGCTCTGAGCTCACACCCCAAACGAGGTTGATCTGTAGAGATGTCTCTTGTGTAGACCAGAGTTGCCCTGTGTGGAGAGATCTTGTAAGATGAGCTCCCCAACCCTTTGGAGAGAGCATCTGTTTTAAGTGTTTGCTTGGGGTAGCAATTGTTGAAAGGGGGACCCCGCCAACAGATTTTGATTTGAACCTCCACCACTGTAGAGACCAGAAGAGGCGACTGGAGGGTTGCTATTTTTTGTCTGACAGGCACACTGATTCCTGGGGCGCATTGGGTGGACAGAGTCCACTGAGCTGCCCGCATGTGAAGGCGATTGTAAGGAACCCCATGCACGGTGGAGGCCATGTGGCCTAACAGTTGTAACATTTCTCAAGCAGTTAAATGGTACTTTAACTGAATTTGTGAGGCTAACTGCACCAAGCGTAAAAAAAATGCAACGGCCCCTGGGGACGATAGGCCCTTGCAGTTGTGGTATCCAGCAAGGCCCCTATGAACTGCTAGTGACTAATCATGGGTTAGATGGTATTTTGGGATGTTTATTACAAGTCCCAGATACTTACGACCACGCCTTGTGCAGGCTAGGGAAGTCTGGGCCTCTGACTGGGACGGAGCTCAGATTATCCAGTCGTCCAGATATGGGAAGACAAATATTCCTAGAGTGCGTAGAAATGCAGCTACTACTAGCCATGCATTTTGTGAACACTCTTGGAGCAGAGGCCAGACCGAAAGGAAGCACTCTGTATTGGTAGTGCTTTCCTTGATTACAGGAACCGAAGAAACCCTTCTGTGGGGTGGATGGATGAGGATGGGGTGCCGCATCCTTGAGATCTAGATAACAAAGCCAATCCTGCCTCTGCAGGTATGGAAGTAGAGCACCGAGAGAAATCATCTTGAATTTCTCCTTGCCTAGAAACTTGTTCAATTCTCTGAGATCTAATATGGTTCTGTAGCCCCCTGTTTTCTTTGGGATACGACCATAGGGGGATTAGAACCCTGAGCCCTGTTGAAGATGGGGTCCTTCTTCTATTGCCCTTTGGGCAAGACGGGTAGCAATCTCTCTGACCCAGAAGGTTATGAGAGACTTTTGGAGAATTGAACTGTCTCCCCCATGGTGGGGTGATGAGGAAGGTTGAAGAAATAAAGCTGATACCCCTCCCTTATGATGGGAGAGGGTCCATTGCTCGCCCGTGACTTGTTTTCCCATCTGGGAGCAGTGGGCTAACCCTCCTGGAATGGTGAGAGGCCTCTGGTGCTTCTAGAGCCAGAAGGGCCTACCGTTTCATCTAGATGTCAGTCAAAGGCCCTGAGGAGGCTGAGGCTGTTGGGCCGTAGCGGTCCTTGCAGGCTTAGGCTTGGCTTGTTTTAGTTTGTTGCTGACGCTTTGCCGCAAACGACCTGCTAAGATGGCCTGCTGACCCTAACCAGGATAATCTTTTCCCCTTCCTGGGAAAGAACGCCTTTTTGGAATAACCTTTTTCTAACAGGAGCAGAAGTAGACCTTTGAAATTCTATCTAAGGCAGAATTCTCAGCATCACATCTGAGTGGCCTTTGCTTGCCAATCCTTGCCCAAAAGGTTTTCCCCTGTAACAAGGAAGATTTCCTAATCCCTCCTGGATCGCGTGTTCCAAATCAGAAGCTTGTAACCAAGCAACTCTGTGTGCACCTATTGCAATAGCCGAGGCTCTGCTGGCAACACTCAAAAGAGTCAAAGGCTGCACGGTTGGAAAATTTGGAAACTCCCTGGGCATGTTTTAAGCCATGTGAGAAACTCCTCTCCCTTTACCTGAGATAAAAGGAGAGAAAGTTTGCAGATGACTCTGTAACTTCCTTTAGAAACATCCCCATAAAGCGCCTATAGGAGTTGATTCTGTCCAACAAGCATATTGGGCCCTGGAAAATTCTCCAGCCAAAAGCAATCCAAGGTTCTGCATTCTCTTCCTGGATATTAGATGAGTGGCTTTTTGCACTCTTTATCTTCTTCATATGCAGACTCCACCACAATAGAGTTGGTGAGGAAGCTGAGTCTTCTGAAAGAGCCTGGACAAGGAGGAACCCGGGTACATGGTGTCCCAAACCAACGAGAAGGAGGGGAAGATAGTGAGAGGTTGTCCTCCCATATGCCCAACCATGTTATCACTAAAGGATCTCATGAATTGTTAAAGTAGCTGTCCTCGTTATGAGCCTTAAGGATAGTGTGAAAATATCCAATTTCTTGGCTCTATCTCCTGATTCAGGGGCCACTGAAATTGAGAGGCCCCTGGCCCCTTCCCTAATGAAGTCTTGAAAGGACAAGGTCTGTCTGGAGGGCGACATTCTTCGTTTTGGAGAAGAGGGCTCCTGAGGAAGTTTACCGATGCTTCGACAGAAGCCTCTTGATTCATCATAGTCTGCGTAGATATCGAAGTAGCGCCTGTCTGGATGCTCCTGCCAGAGCCCGATACGCGTACCGAGTGGTATCGACATCAGGAGTGATCGGTACCGAGTTCAGTACCGAGTGGTCATCACAGAACAGGGTAAACCCGCTGCAGGTCGATACGTAATCAGATGTCGATGCAATCAGTACGGGCGGTACCGAGATATCGGTGCTAGTGCCGAACCCCGTACCGCCAACGGAGTTTGTTGCGGTACCTGAGGCGTCAAGTCTTGTATGAATGCCGTAATGGCACGCTGCCATTGTCACAGCTTCTGCTCCCTCGACGCAACCAATGTCTGGATGTCCCTGTACCAGTGGACACCACCTGTTGTTAGTGGTGTTTGTTTGGGGTGGGGGGTGGGTGGGGTGTGTTTGTCTGGGGGGGAGGGGGTGGGGGGTTTAGTTGGGGGGGGGTGTTTATGTGTTGGGTAAGTGTGGGGGGTGGGGTGGGGTGGGTGTTTGGGGGTGTGTGTGTGGGAGGGGGGGGTGATTTGGTTGTCGGTACCCCCCGAACATTGCAACAGGTGATCGGTTGAGGCCGCGCCATCGATGTCAACCTGTAACCCCATATATGAAGCTTTGGAAGGCGGAGCTTCCCCGCCGGGGTACTTTTGCCGGTGCGGGATCCTCTAGAAGCAAGGCCCGTAGCCATCTCGATACTTAGAGGGAGATTCTACCCTTCGCGGCCCGGCTTGACTTATGTTTTGGTTACCTGAGATCCATGGGAGGAAGAAGCAGCCCTGGAAGATGTCGATGCCACCAGAAGCTGCATCAGAGGTAAACAGGGTAGTGAGCTTGGCCGCGCCGAATTCTGTCGACCCCCCTCTTTTAGACATCATGGAACAGGACTCACCATCGGTGATGGAGTGTTCAGGACGCCAAAACAGTTTAAACACCAGTCATGGGTGTCTGTGATAGAAAGAGTACCGCTGCGCTGCACTTCGTGCACTTTTAAAACCCGGAATCGCTGGGCTTTTCCCAGAGGAAGGTTTTCTATCTCAGGCCCAAAAGGAAAAAATTTACAGAAGTGGGAAACGGTAGGTTTTTTTTTTTAATAAGAAAGCAGAAAAGACCGGCAGTACCGGTCCGACGTCGACGAAGTCAGACGCGCCACCAAAGAAATAAAAGAAAATAAAGAACTTCTTCATGGTGACAGGAACATGACCTGCTGGCTCCGCTGAAAAGAAGAACGGAAGAGAGGCAGTTGGGAAAGGCAGGAATGCAGCGCGCAGGCACTGGTGGGATGCTCCCAAACGTCTTCTTCTTTCGGGGGACGCTGGGGAGCGTTCCTGCGCAGGCTCCGTCAGTAACCAACCGATCCCCATATGTGAAGACTCATTCCTGCTTGTTTCCTGGAGATATGATGCTACCACAGCCATGCATTTCGTGAACCGTCCTGGTGCTGAGGTCGCATGGGGGCCGCAAAGGAAAGCACCCTGTATTGGTAGTGCTTTCCTTGAAAAAGGAACCGCAGTAACTTTCTCTTGGTTGGATGTATGAGAACATTAGTGTACGCATCCTTAGATAATAGAGAACAAAGCCAATCCTGACTCTGAATGTATGGCAGAAGAGTTCCCAGAGAAATCATTTTGACTTTCTCTTTGAACAGGAATTTGGGCCATTCTCTGAGGTCTAAAATAGGTCTGTGTCCCCCTGTTTTTCTTGGGATAAGTGAAATAGAGAGGAGTAAAACCCCGTACCCTTTTGATGAATGGGTACTTCCTCTATTGCCCCTTCGGCAAGAATAATAGTGACCTCTTGATCAAACATTTGATGATAGAGGTCTGAGAATTGAACTGTCTTATACCGATTGTGGGGGTGGGGCATGCACAGAAAGTGAAGCGTGTACCCCTCTTTTATAATGTAGAGTGTCCCATGTTCTGCTGTTATTTGCCCCCATCTGGGGGCCAAGTGACACAACCTTCCTGGATTGGTTAATTCTCTTGGTCCATTGAGGTCCATGAAGGCTAAGTTCTCTAGATGACTGGTAAGTCAAAGGCCTTGTGGAGGCTGAGACTGCTGAGACGGTTGAGGCTTAGCAGTCTTTGCTTTCCTTTGTTTTAGGTAGTTGCTGACCCTTTCCGGGCAGGCTTGACCTGGCAGAACATACCCTGCTGGGAATAAGAGGTATAAAACCTCTTCTTTTTTTGAGAAGACTGGTTTCTTTTTCCCCCCCCCCCCCCCCCCCTTGAAAGATTTCTTTTATGCAGGAATCAGCTGTGGCTTGGGATAACCTATCCAAAGTGGAGTTGTCAGTGCCAACTCATTGGCTTTTTCTTGCCAATTTTTGCCCAATAGGTTCTCACCTGTACACGGTCTATTTCCCATTTTGTCCCTGCACCCAGAGCTTCCAACTCGGATGCACTGGAGCCAGGCAAGTTCTACGTGGCACCTATGGCAATGGCATATGTTCTGCTTATGCACTCAAAACAGTCAAAAGCTGCACGATTGAACAAACTTAGAAACATCCTTGGGCATGTTTAACTAATGGTGAGAAAATCCTGCCTCTTGTCCTCAGGAAAGAGAGGGCTTCAAAACCTCCAAGTCTCCCTGTTACTTCTTTAAGGAACATTCCCATATAAAGAAGTAGGAACTGATCGTGGCAAAAAGCATGGAAGCCTGGAAACTATTACGTCCCAAAGGCATCCAAAGTTCTACACTCACGTCCTGGAGGATTAGAGTCATGCCTCTTTTCACTCCCTGATCCTTCTCATATCTGATTCCCCTACAATAGAGTGGTGTGGAAGCTGAGTTTTGAGGAAACCAGGACAAGGAGGGACGCAGTACATGGTAGCTCCAGTCTGCGAGAGTGATGCTATGTGGTAAGATGAGTCCGCCCCATTCTCAACATGGAGTTCATTTAAAATCTCATGGATGTGCAGAGTAGCTGCCTCCTTTAGAGTTTTGGGATACTTGTAAAATCTCCAACTCCTTGCCCCTTGGCTCTGTTTCAGTCCACAGTAATGGACAGACCTCGAGCCCCTTCTCCCAGATAAAAGCACTGAAAGGAGATATCTTCTGGAGGAAACCATCCTACATTTAAGAGAGGAAGGCTCCTCCTGGAGAAATATACCGGTACCGTCAGAGCTGTCAGAATCCTCGTATTCCTCCGAGGATTCACAAGTACTGTCTGTCCGTGATGCTCTTGAAGAGCCCGATAGCCTTACCGACGCAAAGTCTGTACTGGGGGAATCGGTACCGGTGTATCGGCACCGGAAGGCATCGCATTAATGGTGTGTCAGCATCAGCCGACCCCGATGTCTTGCCGATGGCTATCGTTAACGTTACCGGTTGAACTGTTCTGACCGCGGTTCCGAGGGTGTCATTGCTTCAATGAGAGCCGTCATCCTGCATTCAATAGCCAGGAACATCTGGTCTATTGAACGCTGCCGATGCCTTGGTATCGGTACCATAACCAGCCATTACCCCAGAGCATGGCACCAGTAGTTTCTTGCGAGTCCGAGGTCTGCGAGAACATCCTGGAGCCCCGATAAATGCTTTGGAAGGCCGAAGCCCCTCCCACCAGTGCAATTTTGCCGGTACAGAACCCTGAAGGGCAATGCCAGAGGCCTCTTCGATTCTTGGAAGGAGATCTACCCTTTGAGGACCAGCTAGACTTATTTTTTAGTTACCTGAGATCCATGGGAGTAAGACGAAGCCCCTGGAAAACGTCGATGCCACAGAAGCTGCATTGGAGGTAAAAAGTGTGCTGAGCTGAGCAGCTACGTTTTTTGTCGCCCCCTCTTGGACATCATGGCACCAAGCCATACACTCGGCGATGGAGTTTCATGACCTAAACATTTAAGACACCACTCATGGATGTCGGTGAAAGAGATGGTGCCGTCACACGTGGTGCACTTTTTTGAAACCCGAAGCGGGTTTTTCCATAATGGATGAAATTTTGGGCCGAAGGCCCAAAATGGCGCTTGCACCTGGGAAGAAAAGTTGAGGAAAAAAAATATAGATTTTTTTTTTTTTTAAATGAAAGAAAAGAGAACCGGCGGTACCGTGATAGCATCAAGGAAGGCAGACGCGACCCACAAAATAAACGAATAAGGACAAACGTTTCTGCGGTGACAGGAACAACGACCTGCTGGCTCCTCGGAAAATGAAGAGCTTAGAGATGCAGTGTGGGAAAGGCTGGAAGGCATAGCACGCAGGCGCTGTGGGTAGAGCTCCCAAAAGCTTTTCTAATTGGACGCTAGGGGAGGGCCGTTCCCGTGTAGGCTCTGGTCGGTACCAACCCGACGATACCCCATATGTTATGACTACATTCCTGCGTTGTTCCTGGAGATAATACTATACACTAACCTACCCACAAGCAAACTGAAACCACGTGAGACTTCCATAAGAAACTAAAGACAACTATTCCTGGATTATTATAGCACCGCCCCTTCATTAACCCACCACCCACAGCTAATACACTGATGTAATTACCACAGGAAGCATGCTGTATTGTACAGAGTTTAACATGCAACCCCCTACTGTTTCAATGTAACGAGCACAAGCTGTTACCATTTTGCTGTTTCCATTCACATTGTTGTATGTAAACCACATTGCCGTTGTAGAAAGTGCCGTATCTAACCACTGTTTAAATAAAAATAACTACATACATCTCATTGGAAGTAGTTTGTTGCATCTGTTTATTTTGGTCTCCCATCCAAAAGTAATTGCAGATGCCCTTATCCAGACGTATCATGCCTCCATCAAAGTTCAATGTAAACCGCACTGCTGCAGAACTAGCACGGTATAATAAGAGAAAGTAAATAAATAAATAGAATGTAAATAAAGTTGGAAATACCATTTTGGTGCTATATGTAACATTGAAAACCTGATTGTTCATCTTCTAAGAATTCATGTCTTTCCAATAAAGCTTGTCTCTGTTTTCAAAGAGAAAGAGCTTATCTAAAACTGCAAAATTAGCTACAGACCTGTAACTTGCACTTTGGATGCGCATCTGTACTATAAAATTTGAGTAGGGAAATTAGCACAGTGTTTGAAGGGGAAATGTTAAAAGGGTATTTTCAAGAATGGCCACAGATTTCAAACGTTAGTTTTCCACACATTCCTGGATACTAATTTTCCCCCTCAGTTTCTTTTTATTCTTTTCATTTACTGGCTTATTGAAACACACCTATAAATAACAGCTAAACAACATCTAATTCTAATTCACATCTAATTTTCAAATGCATAAAACAAATCTTACTCTTAATGAATGCAATACTTATCTCCAGTTAATAGACCACACCCTGTGGTATACGCTTAGCACCTCCTACAGAACACTTTCACTCCTCAGCACTCACAGCCCCTTTTGCATCCAGACCTGCATACTTTCCCCAAATCCTCTAGAATCCACTTACTCACCCTCTCTTCAAAAGTGGTCAGCCTTGCTCAAAAGGCAATTATTGCCCAACCTAACCAAAATCCCATCCGAGTGGGCAGGAATTCCTTCTCCAAGCCACCACCATTTACCCTCTATGCATAACTATTAGGCATCACTTTTCCCTTTTTAAATTCCCTGATGATTCATGTAGAAAGCAAAAATATGTTTTGAACCTTTTGGCATCCTGAACTCCAGTTAGTGACTTCAAGAACCCTACACAATCTTCCCACTAAATCTGCACTACATGATAACCTTGACCCCACTCTCACTTACACCTGGGTTGAATTGTAAGTTTTATGCATCTTCTCCTAGCCTGAAGTGCCACCTAAATATTATACGCTATCCCTCAACCAGGCTCGCACAGATCAAGATCTTTTCACTATTCTTATATATTGCTTTTCCACTCATCCAAAATTGATTCCTTCCCAACTTGAAATATGTCTAGGCTCAACCTCCCTCTCACACAGATGTGTATATTATGGAAATTACTCCTAGTAGTAGTATACCGGCTTGCTGTAAATTCCGCATACAAAATTGAAAATTCTATGTCAAAAGTTCGGAATTATACAAAAATTTTCAATGTTTGGTCAAAATAAACAAAGCATATTGTTTTTGAGTGAATACTTTTGTTTAAAATACAATACAGAAGAAAAAAAACAAAGGTGCAACCCCTTTTGATGAATTAAGTGTAGAATTCCAACAGGAGTATTAGTAGTAATTCCGAAAGTTCCTACACACAAATATTCAAAAAGGTTTGATTCCCTTTACCCAACTCCTCCCATTAGGGCCCTACTTTGTTTTCCCCGTGGGTATAAGCTGAAGATAAGGTGGTAGAGTGCTTGGTTACCTATTGCATAAATGCCACTAATTGTTGTTGTCTGAATGATATTAATTGCTGCCTTTCAAATTGAATTCAATTCTCCAAAGGCTTTTTCATTTCCCGTGGTCAGTCCGCCTCTGGCAGGAATATGTGTTAAACCTGATTGTCCTTAGCATTGGTACCTTTTTATGATCCTATTAATGTTTTTGACGTATATTTCTACCTACTACCACTGAGCATTTATATAGCGCTACAAAGTCCGTACACCGCGCTGCACAAACAGTAAGAGACATTCCCCCTCTCATCCGAGCTTACAATCTAGTCAAGACAAACACAGAAGGTATAGGCAGGGATAATCATGGGAAGGAGAAGGAAGAGCAGGAGAGTCAATAATCCCAAAGCAGCAGCGAAAGAGGTGAGTTTTTCAGCCTGGATATGAAGAGGGTAAGGGAGGGTTCCTGGCGTACAGACACAGGTATTTGTTCCAAGCGTACGGTACAGCAAGATGAAAGGAGTCAAAGTCTGGCATTAGCAAGTGGAGAGAGAATGTCAGTTTGCTGGAAGAGCGGAGTTCCCGAAGGGGGTTTGTAAGGAGAATAAGAGAAGAAAGGTACTGAGAAGCCGCAGAGTGAATGCCATTATATATAGGTCCCTGAGGAGAATTTTGAACTGGATGCGGAACGGGATAGGGAGCCAATGAATTGACTTGAGAAGCTGAGGAATTTGGGGCATGACTAGGTTGGCAAATTAATTGTGCCGCAGAGTTGTTGCACAGATGGAAGGGTGAGATGATTCCAAGGGAGATCCGCAAGGAGTAGGTTACAGTCAGTCACGGAGACAGAAGGTGATTAAGGATTGGATAATCATTTTAAATTAGTGTGTTCAGAAAGGGAGGGGGCCGGATTTTTTGCTAATGTTTTAGAGAAAGAAACGGCAGGTCTTAGCTACGAGCTGGATGTGTGTGGAGAAAGAGAGTGAGGAATTAAAGACAACCCCCAGATTGCGGGCCGAGGAAACAGGAATGATTTATACAGAGTTATCCCCAAAGATTGGGAAACGAGTACGAAGGAGGTGAGTTTTTAGGGGGAAATATAAGAGTTTCAGTCTTGGCCATGCTCAATTTCAAGCGGCGGTGAGACATCCAGTCAGCAATGTCAGTAAGGCAGTAGGCAAGTTCTGGATTGCCGGAGAGATTTCAGGCGTATAGAGGTAGATCTTGGAGTCTATCGGCATACATATGTTACTGAAAGCCATGGGAAGAGATAAGCGCACCAAGGGACTGGGTATAGAGAGAAAAGGAGCGGACCCAGAACAGATCCTTGGGCACACCCACCTGGGAGCGTGGTAGCAGAGGATAGAAGCCCACCAGAACACACACATAAGGAGCGATGGGAGAGATAGGAGGAGAACCATGATAGTCCAGAGCCCGTAAAACCAAGCGAGGACGGGTTGTTAAGGAGGAGAAGGTTTTTTAGTCGACAGTGTCAAAAGCAGCAAAAAGGTCAAGAAGGATGAGGACAGAGTAAAGGCTCGTTGGATTTTGCCAGGAACAAATCGCTGGAGACTTTGGCAAGAGCTGTTTCAGTAGAGTGTAGAGGACGAAAGCCAGACTGTAAGGGATCCAAGAGGGCATGAGAGGAGAGGAAGTTGAGGCAGCGGCGGTGAACCGCACTTCAAGTAGTTTAGAAATGAAGGGAAGGAGAGAGATGGGGTCCAATTAGAAGGACATGTGTATCGAGTCATGGTTTCTTTAGAAGAGGTGTGGAGACAGCATGTTGGAAGTCTGCAGGGACTGTTGCAGTGGAAGAGTGATAGGTTGTGAGAATATGAAAGATGGAAGGGACAACGTTGGAGGAGATGGATGGCTTAGCGTCGAGACGGGTGGGGATAGGGATCAGAGGAGTAGGTGGTGATTTTGGAGGAAGAAATAATGTGTGCAGTTTTCCTGCAGAGATCACAGGAAAGGAAGAGAGAGTAGCAGAGGTAGGGGGAGAGTAGGGATTGACGAGGGGGAAGAGGGGATTAGTTGATTTTTGTGGGGAATTGGAGGGGTGATCTTGTGGATTTTGTCATGGAAATAGCCCGGGTTTGGGCAGAAAGGGAGGGAGGGATCGGAGGCGGGAGCACTTTGAGGAGAGAGTTGAGAGTAGTAAAGCGACTTCGAGGATCAGAGTCCAAGAGAGTTTAGTCCATATGTGACATAGTAGTCTTGTTTGGCAAGGTCTATTGCCGATTGTAAAGAGACCAGCCTAAATTTGAGAGTGTAGAAGGTCGTCCGGGGCGCGGGGATTTGCAGCCAAGCACGCTCAGCAGAATGGGCACAGGTACATAGATAGCGGGTGGTGGATGAAAGCCAGGGCTGGAGTGCAGAATGTCCCCAGGACGGGGAATGGGCGGAGTGATAGAAATCCAGAGCCGAGGAGAATGTCAGCATTATCGGAAGTTCCTGCCTCGTCAACAGACTTGGATGACATAGTGGCGGAGAAAGGAGGAAGAGAACGGGGGAAGAGAGCCAACGGATTCAATAGCAAGAAGATTTCAAAATATATTTATTTTATTTTTATTTATTTCAAATTTCTTATTATCCCGCACTCTTGTTGGCATCAGCGCGGTTTACAGATCACACAAGAAAACCAGAACAGGCTGTTTCAGTATTACATATACCAGGAGGATCCACTTGGAGAACATGGGAGAACTCTTTTACATGGATTATATAATCTTTTAACTAGATAACCTGCTCGAACTATTTACATAAATTAGCAGGAAGGCGTGGAACAAGGAAAACGACTGGTGGTTGGACTAGGGTGGGACTATTATGGTTCGCTTTCATGTGGGGTAGTATTTGATGAAACTGTTAAATTTAAGGACCTTTCTGAACTGGGTTAATTTTTGTTTATGGCACGGAGTTCAGGTGGTAGAGAGTTCCAGCATTTTGGTGTGGTAAACATGAAAAGCTCTGTTTGCCGTTTGATAGGCTGCATGTTGTTATGGACTTTGTGTTTGTTAGCGAGTTTACTGCTGCCTGTCTCCTATTTTCTGTTTGGTAGGAACGGGTTGGATGAGTTTAGAAAGTGAGGGTTACGATAGACCATTTGATGGCCTTAAATGTGAGAAATAAGGGTTTTGAAACATAAGCCTTCCCTTGTATAGGGAGCCACTGGCGCGGTTTGAGGATAGGTGTGAATGTGTTCATTTTTTGGATGCTCCTAGAACACCCTTGCAGCGGTGTTCATGGCAAGCTGTAATGAGTCTTACGGTGGATTGTGGAAGTCCTTGTAGAATGGAGTTGGCGAAGTCGAAGTGCGGTAGTATCAGAGCTTGGTAGATGGTTATGAAGGCTTCAAGGTCTAGTAGGGGGCGTAGGTGTCTGAGTGTGTTTATCTTGAAGTACACAGATTTTACAAGTATAATTTGTGTGTGGTTTCATATCGAGCCGATTGTCTAGGTTGACTCCGATGTATGTAATTGCTTCCTTAGTGCATAGATCAGCTCCCCTTGACACTTATATGTGGTGGTGTCGTGAAGTTGGGGTCCTCTTGTGATAACGCGAACCTCAGTTTCCTTAAGCTGAATGCGGAGGTTTCTGTGACAGGCGCCATTGTGAGACTGCGTCGAAGCATTTTGTTTTATAGGCAATAAAGTCATTTGCATTGTGGAAAATGGCATGTAGAGTAGGATATCGTCGGCATATATCATACATTTCACATTGAATGACCTGATGATATCGCTAATGAGCTGCATATAGATGTTGAACATGAGGGATGAGAGAGAGGACCCTTGGCGTAACGCCTTGTTTTTGATGGACGAGTTTTGATTCGCCTGTTGCAGATTTTTACGTATTTCATTCTGGTGTCCGAGGTATGAATTTACACCATTCAAGTGCTGAGTTTTGCATGTGCCTTTGTTCTTTCAGTCGACCGAGGAGAATCTGCCTGATTTACCGACTCCAACCGCTGCTGCTCTATCCAATAAGATTAGCACAACGCCTTGCCGGATGTTGTCTATGGGTGAGTGATAGTATCATTGAAGAGGGTGGTAAGCAGTGTCTCAACGCCATGGAATTCTCTGAAGCCGTGTTGAGAAATGGTCTAGAGGGGCTGCGGCGTCAACGTGGTTCTTGATTTTGGCATTGTGCCTCCTGTCTCAAAGATCTTTGCGAAGAGGGGGGTACTGGCTATAGGCCTGTAGGAGTCTGGGTCGGTTTGGGTCTAGTTTAGTGTTTTTTAGCAGTGGTCTGATGGATGTGACTACCGCTTTAAATGCGTATGGGAAGGAGCCCGTTTGTGAAGGAGAGGTTCATGATTCGGCAATGAAGGGGCTAAATGCACTTCCGGAGATCCTTTATATCCAAAAGGCTTGCTATGGATTCGGTCTTGGCAGTGGTAGTGTTGAGTGAGGTGATTGTGTCCTCAATGTGCTTAGAAGAAGTTGTGGTAAGTGCGGATAGGGATGTTGGGCAGGTGGTGTCTTGTATATTGGTTTTTGGAGAGTTCATCTGTCTGTTGGGGAAAGACAGGACCAAGACCAAGACCAGAACGAGGCCGAGGCCAAGGCAGCGGTTGGTTAAGATTAAAGCTTAGAAGGTGATGGTCAGATTAGGGAAGAACTGAGCTACTGCCATTCGAGTGGTAAGCACCTAGAGAGGAATATCATATCCAGGCAGTGGCCATGCTGGTGAGTGGGGGGCAGTGGAACAAAGTTGGAGGTCAAACGAGGATGTAAGGGAGATGAGCTTTAAAGCATAATATCAGAGGGGTTATCAACATGAAATGTTGAAATCCCCAAGAATAAGAGTGGGGGAAGAGGAAATCCAGAAAGACGGAAAGCCATGAGTCAAAGTCAGTGAGGAAGGTGGAAGCAGACTTGTCAGGAGGTCGGATTAAATAACAGCTACCCTTAGAGGACGTGTGGTGACAATGCGAATGGAGTGGAGTTCAAAAGAGAGAAAGGAGTGAGACTGAGGCAGCCAGGAGGGGTTGGAATTGGCAAGAGTAGAAATTATAAGGCCCAACACCACCACCACGGCCAGTGGACCGAGCCATGTGGGAGAAACTGATAGCCCCCGTGGCAGAGAGCAGCAGTAGACACGGTATCATCTGGGAGGAGCCGGTCTCAGTTAAGGGCAAGGAGATTTTAGAGCATTCGAGAACAAGAGAACATGAGTAAAAGCAAGTTTATTAGAGACAGATTGTGCCTTTCCACAAGGGCACATGAGAAGGGAGAGAGGAAGGGGAAAGTAGAGGGATATTGATAAGATTAGACGTGTTACGTGAAGATCTCTTCTCAGAGTGGGACAGAAATCTAGGGGGGTCCAGGGTTGGGTGTTGATATCTCCGGATGAAGAGAAGGAGAAGGACGTATCAGAGTACTTGGTTATGCAGGAGACAGTAAATGGCGGAAGCGAGGGTGAGTTTGCCTTAAGAGAGAGAGAGGGATGGTTTTGAATGAGAGGGAGAGAGCGATGAAGCTCGAGAGCTGATGAAATGGTTAGATAACATGGGAGAGACAGAGTGGAGGGGGAAGTGAGGATGGTAAAGGGGGTATAGGGAGTGAAGGAATGAAGGAATGAAGGTGCTGGTAGGAGGGGAAACGGAGTATGAAGAAAAGTGAGGATAATGTGCTTGTTGAGACAGATGAGTACACGGGAGGGGGCTATGCAGCGTATGTTATCTTACAAGCCATGAGGTGGCAATGGGGTAGCAATGTGATTCCTACCCACTCTGCCAGCATATGTTAATATTACACTCAAGTGAGGTAGCAATGGAGTCTACATGCCTTTTAACATGGATGCTTACTTTGCATAGTTTATTACTTTAGACTTTTCGGTTCTGTTTTTTTCCTCAGGGCCTGACCCTTTCGTGTATTCGCCTGTGTGGAGGGGAAGCATCTTTGCTGGCCGTGCCCCCGCGAAAGGGCCACACCAAGGCACAGGCCCGCCAGGCGTCAGGTGCGCCCGATGGTGCTCCTTTTTAAAAGGCTGCAGGGCCCTCTGATTGGTCAGGTGGTCAGGAGGAGGGCGCGAAGAGCGCCGTGGCCCCGTCCACGACCCCGATGGAAAGGGGGAGTCTCTCACCACTTGTCTGCTGCCGCTTGTGTCCGCTGCGCCCCGATGGCGCTCCTTTTTAAAAGAGCTGCAGGGCCCTCTGATTGGTCAGGTTGGTGGGGGCACAAAGCATCGCCGGGCTCCGGCTCAACCCGCAAGGAAAATGGGTGAGTCTCTCGCTGCTGTCGGCTGGTATTTTTTCCTCTCAACTGCAGCATATGCACTGTACTACGAGTTATCGGATGAAGCTTCTATCCCTACTGCTTCCTTTTGTGTTCAAGCATCACACGTCAGGGACCCCTGGGAATTAGTACGTGTTTTCAATCCAAACCTATTGCTTAAGTCTCGCGCTGCTTCATTTTATCATGGCTCAGAGCTAGGCAGCTACATAATACCTCTTGAAGCTGAAATAACCCCAGCCCCTCTCTAAGTTTGTTCGTGTATGCCTCTTCACATAAAATTCAAGGCTGACATTCTGCATTAGTTTTAGAGTCTGATCTATTTTGGATTGGCAACTAAACCTCAGAAGGATAATCATCCTTATGCTTGACTTTAATCCCAAGCCACAAAACTTTTATTTTAAGCCCCACCTAATTTAAAAAATCTATTCACATTTGTTTGGATAAAGGAACATCAATGCAGCGTATAGTTTATTCAGACTCAAGTATCTCAATCTATCCTTAAGTCCATTTAAAAGCCGAACCCCCCCTCCATCCCAAGAGACCAATCTTTAGTAAATCTCAGATTTATGCATGTTCACCTTGAAACCCGCAGCCTCCTGTATTTAATTTAGCTTTCATTTAAATTCCGCTTTTGCACCGGGTCAAAGTGGTGGAACACTGAACGCAAGGGGGGGACGGACAATTTTACTCAATTGTAGGGGTCCTGGGCTGTCACCTTAATTCCCCAAACAGGAGCCAATGTTATATTGTCTACAAACAGTGAGCTTCTATGATTTTTTCCTCCTACATCAATACCCCTAATATGCTTAATCCATTAAGCTTTAAGCAGTTAATCAAAGCACAAACAGGTTAGAAAGCGAATATCCTTGTTGCATCCTTCTATCATAGTTAACACCAGAATTCCCACCATTTCATTCTTACACACTCGTGGGGTTTTACTTTGCCCTTTCAAACAATGTACGGTGGGCTTTATCCTTACTTTCCCAGTAAATAAAATCATAAACCGTCTACATATTTTCTTAACTTTCTTTTACTTTAAAACTAACATGACCAATTGAATTGTCTACCACTGCTTTAAATAATCTCCCCCAGACTGTTTTCACTTACCTCCAAACTATGGTATTTCAACTTAAAATAACCTATACACCAAGTTAAATTTGTTCTATACTTTCCTTGCCCTCTAAAAGGTTATCATTAAGCCTCCAAAAGACTTTACCACTCCTTCCTCTCCATATGTATTCAAACTACTTCCAAGTGGGTGCATGAGTCAATGTAATGTCTAGAGTTGTTGCTCTCTCTCTCTCCTTTGCACCAAGTTCTTACCCACCAAGCATAGGTCTCCAAGTGATTATCATCAATGTGGGTTTGAATAAGTAGTTACTGGCACATGGGTTAATTCACCTCCACATACGGTAGTTACTCACCTGGTAGCAGGTATTCACCCACAACAGCAGGAATTAGTTTCTCATAGATTTATTTATTTATTTACATTTTCTTATATACCGTGCTATTATACTCAGTGCGGTGTACCTTTTGACCCGACCATACTACAATGCAAACAGGCCACATTGATTTTACATTGAACAGTTGTTAGTAAAACCATGGAAGTAACAAGGGAAACTATTTACAAATAATCTTTCTCTTTTATATA